>CAIGQZ010035013.1:9131160-9142002 GCA_903798205.1 Danio tinwini | reverse complement strand
ATAGTAAAGGTGGGGCTCAGGATCGAAGCTGCAATATTCATGATGTTTACATATTTATGTCTATATATATATATATATATATAATTTAAGCAAAGAGTAACTTTAAGCACTTCTTCAACTTCAGGCCTATTTATTTTAATTAAGAAAATGTAGCATTCAATTATTGATGCAAATAAATTGGTATTCCCTTGAGAAAGGCCGTGAATTGATCTGTCAGGCCTCTGGTGACAAACCACACCACCAGTGTCATAAATAAGTAAACACTATATGAACTATGAAAAATAGTAAAGATGGGGCTCAGGATCGAAGCTGCAATATTCATGAAGAATGCAATAGTTTCTTCTGTCGTAACTAAAAGTTTCTCGCTGTTTTGGGGAAATGCAAAAACATAAAACGACTTTGATTTCACAGAAAAAACAATGAAAGTAACACACGGGAATTAGAGTATTGACAAATCATTAAGAATATCTTATCGCAGGAACAAAACTGGTTCAAAACTCTTTGTCGGTAATTTAAATAGAGTAAAAAAAATAAAGTTTGAATGTTTTACATTGGTAGGGCGCATTTTGGCTTACTGACATTTTTTTAGTAGTGCAGAAAAAATGTAGATAAAAAAATTATGGCACCAAACAAACCAGATTTGCTTGTTGTCCTGGTGTTTTAACTATTTGTTTATTTATACAATAATACAGTATACACACAACACGTGCTTTTTAAGCGAATTTACAGTCGAAAGCAGTACTTGAGTATGAAACAAAACGACATTGCTGTTTTTTCAGTCTCTCTATGACTTTCGGCAAATATTTCCCAATGTATCCAGTTCCCAAAACTCACACTTCGAGTCTTACCGTTTTCACCTGTTGAAGACACCGTCCAGATTTCTTATAAAGATAGCGTCCTTTTGACAAAACATTCAACTCATCTGCTTCGCCTGGCCCTCTTTCTCTCTCTCTCTGGAAGGAGTTTGGGAGTGTATGGAGCTGAAGGCTGCAGTTTGGATGATATTTTAATGGTTCGTCTGTTCATGCGGCTTTGAACTCCAGCCGCCGGAGTTTCCTGCAGAGAGAAATCCCACTTCACAACTTCCACAACCCACAACTTTTACTCACACACAAGGGTGATGCGTTATGGCCTTAATCTTTCAAAAACACAAGTTAAAAATATGAATAAGGTTTGATTTTATTATATAAAGTCTGAAGGTATGTAGATGGCCTACTGAGGTCAAGCAAAGAGAATGTGGTCTTTTTTTAAAGACTTACAACGCACGAATACTCATTTCAAGTATATTTTGTGGATATCAAAGCAAAGCAATAATTACATTCCAACTACATTATCAAAGTGAAGTGTTGTGCAGAAGCGTGATCTGTGACTTTCATTGCACACTGCAAAAGCAGTTGAGTAATAGTTTCACAGGGATGTGTCAAAGTAGAAAACGTCATCAAAAGTGTTGCATGTATAAAAAAAGTCAACCCAACATAAAATGGCCACTGCTAAAGTATTACATATAGAAAAATCGTCACACATTAGTGCATTCTAGAAATACAAATGTCTTTACAGATAACACAATAGTGACGGTGTTTCTTAGAGTTGAAAATTGCATTAAAGTTCTCAAAAATACCACGTTAAAGTGGAAAATACACTTTTCTTTATTTCTTTTTTTTGTATATGTATTTTATTTATATCTTTTGGGGGGGGGGGGGGGGGGGGGTTTACATTTTTTTCTTTACATAACAGTTTCCTTCTATGTCAGAATGGCACATTTCAGCAGTGTTTACTAGATGCGCGCCAGAGCATCAGGCTTCCACACAAGTAGGCCAAACGTGGAAGTACTCTGTCTAGGACAAAAGCTATTATTCGGCCATGCATTCACTAAACTCTGTTTTCTGAATTTCAACATCCAGAGCAAAATCACAGTCAGCAACCTCCCGACAATCCCATAGATTGATGATGTAAACCGACCAATCGCACTGATGCTGAGGCATGGCGGGCTGTTATTTGGTGAGTGAATGTTAGTAGGGGGAGAGCGCCCTCTCCAATGATGGTCCAAGCACGGGGTCACGTGCTGCCCCCCTCCTTCCCCATTCATCAGGGGTGGACTGTGTTGTCTTTTCAATTCATTTATCTGCAGGAATGATTGCGACTATCAGTCTGAAGCTCACCGCCTGACTGAGGAGGTGAAAGTTGCGCCACAGGAAGATAAACCGCAAAAGACAATATTGCACATGATTTGCGTGTGCATCGGATGAGCAGGAGAGGGAAATTCCTCTCCACTAAAAGTAAATAGGAATAGGGGATCGGAGTTTGCCTTGCACAGACTTAAGTCAGAGAAATAGCAAGCAGAGACAGTTGTAAGAGATTCTTCCTCTCTCAGTCTCCTCCGCTGCAGACTGAAGATGCTCTTGGACGCAGGACCACAGTATCCCACCATTGGAGTGACTACTTTCGGCTCCACCAGACATCACTCAACAGGCGAAGTTACAGACAGAGAAGTGGCTTTGGGTATCAATCCGTTCGCCGACGGTATGGGCGCTTTTAAAATCAACCACAGCTCCCACGATATCGGCTCTGGGCAAACAGCCTTTTCCTCGCAGGCACCCGGTTACGCCGCTGCCGCTGCCCTGGGACACCATCATCACCCCACTCATGTCAGCTCGTACTCCACCGCCGCCTTCAACTCCACTCGGGACTTTCTTTTTCGCAATCGGGGCTTCGGAGACGCCACGAGCGCGCAGCACAGTCTGTTCGCCTCCGCCGCTGGAAGTTTCGCCGGGCCACATGGACACTCTGACGCCGCTGGGCACCTGCTCTTCCCGGGACTGCACGAGCAAGCGGCAACGCACGCGTCCTCCAACGTGGTAAACAGTCAGATGCGCCTGGGCTTTTCAGGGGACATGTACGGCAGGGCCGAGCAATACGGTCATGTCGCGAGTCCCAGGTCCGAGCACTACGCCTCGACTCAGTTGCACGGCTATGGCCCCATGAACATGAACATGGCTGCCCACCACGGGGCAGGGGCCTTCTTTCGGTACATGAGACAGCCCATAAAGCAAGAGCTCATCTGCAAATGGATCGAACCAGAGCAGCTGACGAATCCGAAAAAGTCCTGCAACAAAACTTTCAGCACTATGCACGAGCTTGTGACCCATCTGACTGTGGAGCACGTTGGGGGACCAGAGCAGTCGAATCACATTTGCTTTTGGGAAGAGTGCGGCCGGGAAGGGAAACCGTTTAAAGCAAAATATAAACTTGTGAATCATATCAGAGTGCACACGGGAGAGAAACCGTTTCCGTGTCCATTTCCCGGCTGTGGAAAAGTATTTGCCCGATCGGAAAATCTGAAAATCCACAAAAGAACACACACCGGTAAGAAAATCGTTATCTTCATATCTAAATACATGTTAATTCCTAGCTTTTATTTTTGTATTTATGAGTTGCACTTATAGGACCGTAAATAAGCATTGATTGCCAAGCAAATATTGCTGCTAATATTATTTGTTTCTTTGTCCTGTCAATAATTTGCCTACCGAGCATAATTCCGTAACGGAAATTAGTCATTGTATTTGTTATTGTTGTAAAATATCTAACAAATTAAACGTTTAGCAGAAGTGCATCGTTGGAAAATAAGGTATATAATTATGGCTAAATTTAAAAAGGCTTTTGAGTATTTTTTGTGAGTGGAATATATATAGAAACTTTTATTTTTTTATTAACGCACTCATAATTTTTTCAATTTATGCATCGTCAACAGTGCTACCACAAAAAATAAATTCACTTGCTAGCTTTTTAAAATATGTATTTTGAGAAATATTTGCTTTGTTTTTGTTAGGTGAAAAACCTTTCAAGTGTGAATTTGAAGGCTGTGACAGGCGCTTTGCGAACAGCAGTGATCGTAAGAAACACATGCACGTCCATACCTCTGACAAACCATATCTCTGCAAAATGTGTGATAAATCCTACACACATCCCAGCTCTCTCCGGAAACACATGAAGGTAACAATAACATTGCAGTTAATTATTTTTTTTACCTAATTTATTTAATGATTTGCATGCTACCACTTTTCTTTTTACTTTATTTTGTCGGTCATTTATGTGTGCTGATGTTAAAACGCTAGTTTATTGTTTAGCCTTTAGCCTTTTATGTGATATCTGAAAAAAATGTTTGTTTTTTTATATCAAATTTATTTGCTATATATTTTAACTTAACGCTAAATAACAAAACATAGAAAGCTTGTCATAGTCTGAGATTATGTAGCTTAAATATCCCTATACACAATCGATTCGATTTTTTCACTTTAATTTATATTTTAAATTAGGAGTCAATTATGAATAGCGTTATCCACACTGATTTATGTTTGTAATTGGCGCAGGTTCACGAGTCATCGTCTCAAGGATCCCAACCCTCCCCGGCAGCCAGCTCCGGCTACGAGTCCTCCACGCCGCCCACCATCGTGTCCCCTTCCACAGAAAACCAGAGCAGCAGTTCCATATCACCAGCATCATCCACAGTTCACCACACGAGCAGCCACAGCACCCTTTCGTCAAATTTTAATGAATGGTACGTGTAAATATTTTCAAAAGACTGCAGAATTAAGACTGCTTTGGAATCAAGACTCAAAAGTCAGCCTATTCTCGCGTGGACCTACATAAACACACATTGTGAAGAATCTGAAAGGTTTTCTGAAAACCGCTGTCAGAGAGAGAGAGAGGGAGCAGTGCACGGACGGGGTGTGCAACGCTCTTGACAGCCTTTTCCTGATTTTTATTTTTTATTTTTGTCCTCCATTTTCTTTGCTCTTTTCATTTTTCTTATATATATTTTTCTTCATATTTTCGGAAGACTGCACAGAGAACTCCAATTGCATGCTACCAGCAGGTCACAGCCTGTTTTTTTTTTGTACATAAAGATTCACCTAGTTTAAAATGTAATATTTTATTTTGTAAATAGTCATAATACAGTTTAAGGGAATTTGTGAAAAAATGTGGTCCCTAGATATATGGAAATGAGATGGTTTTACGAATATTGCGATGAATAGTCTTGACTGAAAAAGAATGTTATAGTTTATGTGTACCAAATGTGAATTACCCAGTATTACCACAGTCTACACGTTTACCTAACCGATTAGTATTAATGTGCTTTTGTATCCAGTGCAACATTTCGTCTCCAGTCCAGTCTGAGTAGCACACAGTTGTTGTTATTTAATGTCATGTCGATAAACCGTGTAGTGAAAGCCTGAAGCTCCGTGTCAATCTTGTTTATGTAAGTGATAAAATATAAAACTATCTGTCTATTGCATTGGCAATTGCAAGAAATTATTACTTGTATATATAACTCAGTTTTCCATATTTATCCGCATGTAAAGGACCGGTAACACATGTTAGAGAATCGGTATTTATGGAAAATGCGTTCGTAGGGTATGTAAAATTTAGTTCACAAAATAATGTTTGGTTACTTTTCGTACAGTATTAAAGAATTAAACGTACAACAAAAATGCCTTCAATATCTTATTTCTCGACTGTGCTCAATAAACAATTGAATTTGAGGTTGAGAAATAGCCTACCAACAAGGAAACTCTACAAGTAACTTATTTATTATTAATGAAATGCATTTATTCCACATTTCAAAATAAACTGAATCTAAAATAAGCCATTGCATAACTACCACAATAACCATCGGTGTTAAGCATAAACCCCCAAGAGTCAGTCCTTAGGATTTAACGATTAAAATAAAAATGAAAACACAAATCAAAATGACATTTCAGTCCTAAATAAAACCAACGCCTGCTTTTATATTTTTGCACCACTAATCAGCGGGACGAATTATTTTAAGTGATTGAATTTTTTTCTTTTGTGTTTCTCGTTATTGTCACAGATTAAATATAACCATTTCCCCAGAGTAATGTTTCAATGGATTGAAATGGCAAATCGTGACGAATTTACTTATCTAAGTAGTTTTTATTGCTGGACTCTCGTCATGGCCTTATATAATTATGCTCGTTTGCTTGTCACTAGAATACGGCAGGAGTGAAGGACTTTAGCCCTAGAAGAGAGTCACTGTTGGGCTTTTGTTCTTGGTTGCAACTTGCTTGATCGCCCCATTAGGCACATCAAGATCACGAGCGTGCTTAATATCGCCAGTGCACAATTCTCTCTGAGCGATTTTGCCCCTATACAAAATATGCTATTTGAATATTAAAATCCACAAAATGATAAATTGCTTAACTACAGCGAATTTGTCAGCGGTCTGAAAGTTTTGCAGAATAAGAGAAGAGGGAATGTATACCTATGGAGGGAGGGGGGCAATCTGAGCGCTTGTAAGTCCAGGCAAACACGCGGTCTGTACTATTAGGAGTACTATGCATGCATGCAACTTTGTGTGTGTGTGTGTGTGTCTCAGATAACACAAGATCATTAGCATGTGCAAATTTAAACTGTGCCCCGAGGCTATGAAACTAATGAATCGAGCATTGCAGTGTTTCTAATTCGTGGCCATTTGGATGTATTTTTTGTTTTTTAAATGTGATCCGACGACATGTTAGTTGCTAAGCGGTGCTTAGTCGCTTAAAGGAAAATGCGATATACGCTACTATGTTTACATGTTCCTCTTGGGGGTGTGCACAAGTGCAGGCGCGGGTGTAGACTGCCGTGCTCGCGAGAAATAGTCCACCGACAGGAGGAGATACTGACTTCGGGAAAATATAAACATATTGGCACATCAAACAGTAGGGGCGAATAAGGAATGCATTATGTTGGAGGTGATTTTTTTTTTCCGAAATATGATCATATTCTCCCTCCACGGGTTATTAGGTTTTGAGATATGTGAATGATGGTAATAAAATGAATTGTTCGACTCTATTTAACACTCTATCTATTCAAACGTTCTGGTACATTTTCATTCATGCACCGTTAGAGTAGTAGTAGAAAGTGTTATGTATTGATCCGTACAATGGAATGCACATTTTTGAAGGAAGTCGTTTCGGTTGCCTGTTATCCTCATTACTTCTATTCCCCCCCAAGAAAATAAAAGCACAACAATCATATCCATGGACAAATGCTATTAGAATGGGACTGTGTTAGACTATTTGATGGATATGACTGTTAACTAAGATGCTTGTTTTATTTTCGTCAGTTTGCCCAACCACATTTAGACTAAATTTAAGGCTATATATAAAAAAAGTCAAACACCATTTAGGTGTTGCACATATCTCTAATAACACCAAATAAAAAAAGGCGCAAATAAGTACTTCATAAATACACTAAAGACGTAAATATACTATTGAATTGTTTTCGATTTTAGCACAAATACAAAAATCTAGTTTAGGAAATTGTAAGCTATTTTAACCTAATATAGAGGCTTATAGTTTTGAATTGTCACAAGAACAAATGTGATTGTTTTTTAACAGTATAAATATATTGTTATTCATATTTCTTAAATAATAAAATAAGGTATAAACTCTGACGTCTGCTTAAAAGCCGAATAAAAAGGCGCAAATAATAAACGTTTTACTGAAAATATATCCAGATCATTTCATCTCGTCATCCAGATATTTCTGAAGAGAACTTTCTCTTTCGACGTCATCATCTAGCTTTCCAGTGAATGAAACTAAACTTAATTTGAGCAAACCCTTTTGTTTAATTTTGACATGCAGCTCTAGCGCACAAGGTAAATGTGCGTTGCACAAATAATTTCCATATTTGCACATGAACACAAATAGCAATGCCTAAAATTATTCCGAATTTATTTAGTAAGAAAAGCTTTATTCGATCATCTTTATTTTCGAAAGGCTTTAAAACGAAAAATGACAATGTACTTTCCAACAAGTTACATAACCGTAGAGGAGAGCCTTACGTAACTATGAACCTGCACTTGTGCAGTCCTAAATAACTGTTGGTTGCCTGCTTTTTAAGGCTCTCCAGTATGTTTCCCATTGCCACATTTAAATTCAGCGCTTAACTTTCTGTGATTGTTGCACAGCTGTTGCCTCGAGATGGATGCATCGCTGTTTTTTCAATGTAATGTAAAAGTAGCTGACAGTTTTCTCTCATTCATATGCGCTTGACCTCTCTCTGACTTCAGCGCTGTCTTGTTCGGTTAAACACGTTGAAATGAGTGCAGAATGAGAAAGAAAGACATTTAAACTTGAACGCAAATTGACAAGAGTGCGCCAGAGAGTCTGTGGAGTGTGACCGCTATTTTGCATGGAGATGGATGATTATTTTCAGAGTATTTATCATTGCTTTGTAAAGAAAGCGGTATAGATTGGTACTGAAAAGACATGCAAATAGGTCATTTTTCTTGTTTTGATATGTCGTGGGGGCATAAAGAAAAATGTAAGTTCTGTGTTATTGAAATGTTCAGCGTATAGTATTAATCAAGTGACTTGTTTCTAAAAGGGCGATGTTTTCTATTAATAGCTATAATAATAATAATAATAATAATAGCATAGATAACACGCACAATTCTTTTATTTTCTGATTTCAATGTTATTACAAAATTATGATATTATAGTTATATTAATCTTACTATATAAAGTAACATGTAAATATGTAATAGTGTAAATACACTAATTGTATCACTATTATTACTATTCTATCATCCTATATTTACATTATCTGGCAGTGTAAGATTAAATATTATTTACAGTGCTCAGCATAATTGAGTACACCCCATTTTGAACGTTAATATTTGTTATCCATTTCTCAGTGAATATAGGCAATGTATTTTGGTGTATTTAATCAAAACAGATGTATTAAACAGATATATTTATTAAATTATTAGTCAGCAAACATCTTTAGAAATTTATTAAATTCAAGCTAATTTCAACTAAAATTTTCTTTTTTTGCTTCTCTTGATTTTTCCTTTTTAAATTTGTATTTAATATTTTCTATAACATATAAATTTGGGTGTACTAGTTTTTGGACCGTTATCGTAAGTTATTTTGTTAGATAAGCTCCAGGTTTGGCTTCAGTACTGACGAATCTAATGTATATACACAAATATAATATTGTATAGCTTCCTAGTAAATATTTTAATTTAAAATATAGATTTGTGAGGGGTGTACTTATATACGCTGAGCACTGTATGTTATGTGAATAGCTTTAAATTTACCCTGTAAGGATTCTAAAGGGACCTTGGAGGAGTCAGGCGAACCTAGCCAAATGTTTATTGACTATGCATACACCATACTTTCTTTTTCCTATCTTTTTTTCCGCTCTGGCCACAGCTAGGATTCACACTGCTAAAGAAAGAGCCGTCAACTAGCATGAG
Organism: Danio tinwini; assembly: GCA_903798205.1. NCBI lineage: Eukaryota > Metazoa > Chordata > Actinopteri > Cypriniformes > Danionidae > Danio > Danio tinwini. The sequence goes on along the minus strand of CAIGQZ010035013.1, from coordinate 9,132,737 downwards.
TCATAAGGGTTTTTGTGACCCCTCCAGCATTAGTTGTGGACACCATGACATGCTATTAAGTTTGGACCACAGAAGATTTGTGGAGGCGCTGACATTGTCTATGTTGTCGTGTTCCCTTGACACGTTGCTAAATGGGGTCATTCCAATTAGTTGTTTGGGACAGACTTTGAGTTCTTCAGGGATATTCACACCCTGTATAGCATCTAGGGGGAAATAACAAAACACCAAGTCCATAAAATCAATACATTTATTATTAGTAATATTAATAATAATGCATATTATATGCCAAACAATTGTTTCTTTTGCAATATTAAACATTTGCATTGCTGATTTAACTATATAAGTTATTCATGTATATTAATGAAATATTTAACATAAATGTCAATGCAAAATATTAAAATTAAATCTGTAGGCTACACGTTTGCAAAATTAACACCTTTTTTGGTTACCTGTCGTGAGGCAGACAAAGTCTTTTCATGGATAATGTTGTTGCGTGGATTGTTATTTTATTTACTCGTCTCAGATGAGAGCAGCTTGTGGACATCTGCTCTTTTAATTGCATCTCATCAGTATAATAAATGTTAAAGTCTGGAGGTGAGGCAATAGATTGGAACACTCAGATAATGGCCCTTCAAATGGAGTCTTGGAAGGTTATTCATTAAAAAAGTAATTTGTAAACTTAATGCACTTATAAAATAGCTTAATATCAAGTCCTTTTTTGCATTTCATGGCCCAGACATTAGAGATAATAAGAAAACGTAAATGGTCAGGCCTGCATCATGACATCGATGAAAATCTCCTCGCGCTGTGAGCTGCTTTTTTTTTCTTTTTAATATAAATCAGGCGTATTGTGCTCATAAACTGCAAGATGGAATTTTTGTGAGGAGGGTTGTGGTGTGTATGTGCATGTTCATGTGTGTATGCTGCGACAATTGCTTCAAAGTTAAAGGGATGGGCAAGCTAACAGTAAAATATTTTCAAATTATTTTCACAAGCTCTTTACAGAGTTTCAAAGTTCTTTAAATGTCCTTTTAAAGAGTGTATACCGAGAACTGTATGAATTCCAAGCATCCAGTGAAGTTTCCAGGCTCTTCATTAAATCAGAATACAGAGAACTAATTAAAACATGCTGTAGAATGCTCCCCAATTAACATAATCATTGACCTCATTAATATTGTGCATTGAACCAGAGAAGGGAAGTTTGGGCTCTTTGTAATTAGATACAAAGATATGTTTGCATCTTGGAAACAGTTGTTCCGAACATCAAACACACCTTGACATAAAGACAACACAGAGAACCATAATTTGGAAATGTTTGTAGACTAACGTTATTGAAACGCACTTCACAAATAGCCGTGTAATCTCAGACCATCTTTGAGTATATCTGATGAATGTTAAGAGGTCAGAAATGAAGTGTGCAACTCTCTATTGTCATGACCTAGAGGTGACTGGAATATATTGGATTATCAATGATGAAATATGTTGACAATTCCGTGGCTCCCATACACTGTAAACACAATTTATTCATGTTGTCCAGACACAAATAGATTACAAATAGATTAAAAACTTTTTTTTTT
>CAIGQZ010035013.1:9086950-9117415 GCA_903798205.1 Danio tinwini | reverse complement strand
ACACACACACACACACACACACACACACACACACACACACACACACATACACACACCGTAGAGTTTTTGGCAGTGAGGTCGCAATCTGGCTCTGCACCCCTCCTGCCGTCCCAGTTTACCAGGGTACCCTCATTAAACCAGCATCCAAACCTCCTGCCACCTGGGTCTCCCACCATTTAGAGAGAGCGAGGCACAAGCAAGATCCTCTGTTATGATCGCTAACTGCTACGCCAGCAAATGAAGGCACTATCTGACTTCTTCAAGATTTACGAGCAGTTCTTGGCTCCAAGTGAGCTTCGATGGGGCACTTCATAGATGGGAGGGGGTAGTATGGTTGCTAGAGTTATTTTTGTCCCTCATGTCATATTTTCAGAAGGTCCACGGGGGCAACAGGGATCTAAAATAAGCATGGCATGACTGGAGTGCTTTGGCTGCTCTAGTATAAACCCTTTAAACCAGTGGTTCGCAACTGGTGAGTCGTAGCCCCAAAAATCAATTCCAGATCTGTTTGATTATAGACAGCGGGTGAGAAACTACAACTTTAAATCTCAAATATTACATTGAATTAAGTGGAAAATGTAAATTTCTGATTTTGAAGTAACCTTGATTTCGAAGTAACATAGTTTATATTGAATCATTATTTGTCAAACATGAAATAGTTATTTGACAGTGTAAAAATAAAAGTTTCTAACTGCTGTGACATAGAATCCAAATAAAAACTTAAAAAATGCAACATGATTGTAAATATTTGGGAATACAAAACATATGGAGCTGTATTTTAGTGATCTAGGTGCAAAGTCTAAAGCGCATGGCGCAAAAAGCATTAAGGGCATGTCTGAATCCACTTTTGCTATTTAAATGACAGAAAAATACAGTCTGCACCCTGGCACATGGTCTACCAGGGTTGGGCTTATACTCTTAATAAGTTATGGGTGTATTTTGAGCATACTGTGCATTAAATCAATCAGAGTCGCATCTCGCATTACCTTTAAGAGTCAGTTGCATCACGTCATGGCGCATTTGCTATTTATATGGTGGAATTTGTGGAAAAATGTAATGCTTCACTAGCAAGAAAACGGTTATATAGACCATCTGCAGTGCGAGGATAAAGAATGAGCCTCCACCATTTGGCCTCTTTACTTTCTCTTTACATTTACTCTTTACTTTACTCCTTTACTTTTATAACGAAACGGTGGAAACTCACTCACACTGAAGACCATTAGCCTACATATTTAATTTCGTTTAAGTGCAAAGATTTGGTTTCTAAATTCAGCTCTAATCTCCAGCAACTGAATAAATAAACAATACTAATAATAATGAAGTGTGGTCAAAAAACTGAGTTATATCCAAACACACGTCCTATTCTTATGCCCCATGATGCACACATCTCCAAAACCCGAAAGGCAGACAAATCTAAACTTGTTTTTATTAAAACAAATATAAATATGCATATAAATACTACTACTACTACTAAAAATAACATTATACAACTGCAAATGTGTATGATGGGGTCCATGTTCTTTAAAACAGTATTACACTTACGAATTACAAATCAACACTGATAACTCAATTGTCTTTTCACATTGTTCTCAAATTCTCATTGGTCCATCACAGAATCTGTTATTTTGCTGTTCAGTATTGTGAAGTTTTGAACTAGCCTTAGTGCTGTATAAATTGTATGAAAGGGACAGGATTTGCCTCATTGGCCTCATCAAATTGGTCCATTTGAGTATTAGTAGACTGTCTGCTTAATATCTGTTGATACTGTTTCTTCAACAGACATTTAACTGACTATAAGAAACTTTGCAAGTACATGTCAACTTACACTAACCCCAACAGTCTTAATTCAGCAAATGGACCATCAAGATAAAGTGTGACCAAAATATCATTCAAATTGCCTTGCAAACTGGTGTTAAACTGACAAGAATAACTTTAAATCTCAAATATTGCATACACTTAAATGGGAAATTTAAGTTTCTGATTTTGAGGTAACCTTGATTTTGAAGGAATATAGCTTATATTAAAATCATTATTTGCCAAAAATGAGATAGTTATTTGACAAAATGTAAACATAAAAGTTTCTAATTGCTGTGACAAAGAAACCTAATAAAATCAAACCAAACTGATAATATACAGCATAAAAACTGCAACATGGTTGTGAATAGTTGGGAATACAAAACACATGGTCTTTAAAATGAGTATTACACTTAAGAATTACAAATCAACACTGATAACTCAATTGTCTTTTCACATTGTTCTCAAATTCTCATTGGTTAATCACAGAATCTGTTATTTTACTGTTCATTACTGTGAAGGGGGTTCGAATTTGTATGCAGCACTGTATACGTTTGTATAAAGGTGAAGGGATTTTTCCTAAAAGAACATTCTGGGTTAATGCAATACATGTTAACGCTTGGCTTGTAGCATAGTTGTCGTTGTGTGGTTTTCGCTGTCTAAAAAATAGTAAGACTTTAGTAAGATGCAATGTAAGTGAATAAATGCTTCAAAAGCATAACCAAGAGAAGAATTTGCCTTAAACTGGTGTTAAACTGACAAGAATAAATTTAAATTTTAAAATATTACGTACATTTAAATGGAAAATACTTTAAATTTCAGAACTCAGTAAGGAAGAGTGGAAAATTGCTGGCCAAAAATACATTAAGCTGGCCAATACTTTATAATAAACACAATAACACAAAAACATTGTGTTTACTTTTGTACAAAAATCAATTTTTAATGCCATCATAATGTAATCACTACTTAAAGTCTAACATTTAGGCCTTCAACAAAGCCTATTTTGAACCTTTGCCTTCACCATCACCTCCTGAAAAAGACCCAAGCTCCCTAATCGTGCTCCCCTCCCATAATGACAGGCCAACTGGGTCTCTAGACTTCCAGATCGTATTGCATTTCCAATGTACACCCTGCCAAAAGATCACAGTCCCTCCACCTCTTCATCCTCCTCTGATTGGCTCGTTTCCACACTCATTAGCATGTCCCCTTATCATCCGGACTAGTCTCTGGTTCCCGCCATACTAATTATTATAATAAACAACATGCTTTATGACTTTCAAGATACTGGAAGAGCTTCAGTTTTTTTTTCGTCAAGGTCCTCCGTCACATGTGGGCAGATTTTTTTTCCTTTTTTTTTTCCAAGGGCATCTGGTTCTGGCTGTTCCTATGGGAGAGAGAGAACAGGAGGGATGCCGAGAAAAAACCTGGATGGATCCACCTAGAATTTGTTGAATCAAATTCTTGCACCTGGATATAATTGTTGTGCCGCTGTGCTGGGACTTTCTGCCGTTACAAGAGAAGCAAATTAGTGAAACGAAATCTGGCCTCCAATTGCGAAATACAACTTCACCTGCTCTCATATTTTACCTAGAATAAAAAAAAAAAAAACATTTTCTGGCAATCCAGAGTTCACTGAATTGGTAGTACTAAATGCTAAACATCTTACGGCAGTGTAATGCCACTCAAGCATTTAGTAACTAAAGGTCAATGGATTAAAATTACAGTTCCAGGGGTAATTTCAGTGGTTTATACACCCTGAGATGCAGTATATGCTTTCAAATCTTCACCCGTAAAGCGTGGCTTGTATTCACTGCAAGCTTCACGAATGCCACTCTATTCACAATGAATAGATTCACTCAGTGACAGGCACTGAAATGCTAGACTAAAAGGCAAAAAAAAAATCAATAAAGAAACAAAAATATAATGATAATAATAAAATAGTCAAACCCCAACAAACATGAGAGTAAAATAAATTCTCACAGACCCTCCAGGACCCTTGAATTTAATGCAAAATCAAGCCAATATCGCACAATTTTTTGAAGTTGGCATTTTTAAATTTTTTTAAATGCCGCAGATTTGACATGTTTTGAACAGTCGGGACACTGTTTAAGTTCCCACCGCCCCACAGAGCACCATCTGCATAGTTTTACATTCATTCATTCTTTTTCCTTAATCTTAGTCTCTGTTTCAGAGGTTGCCACAGCGGAATGAACCGCCAACTATTCCATCATGTGTTTACAAAGCGGATGCCCTTCCAGCCGCCACCCAGTATTGGGAAACACCCATACACACATACACTGGCCAATTTAGTTTATTCAATTCACCTATACCGCATGTCTTTGGATTGGGGGGGAAACCGAAGCAGCGACCTTCTTGCTGTGAGGTGACCACTAACCACTGAGCCACTGTGACTCCCCCTGGTTTTACGTTATAGTATTTGCAAATAGAATGTGCTCACACAGTGTGCGAAGTCTCATAATCAATCAATTTAGTCACAAAAAGTTTTTATTATTATTATTTTTTCTCACAAAATACTGAAAGGATTGTTCTTAGGTTTCATGCATTGTTTACAACAAATGTAGGCCAATAAAATCCCCTTAAAAAATGTATATTAATGCAAAATTACATTCAAAGCCATGTTATAGAGTGAGTTTACCATAATACCATAATACCATAATACAGTTGTAATTTTGTCCCATTCTTCCTGCAAACAAGTCTTAATGTGAGCAATAGTGCGTTGGTTTACTTGACTGGCCTGCCTGCAGTCCCGACCTGTGTCCAATAGAGAATGTGTGGCTCAATTTGAAGTGCAAAATGCGACAACAAAGACCCCGTTATGTGCGTACATGATTACATGTTAAGGAAGTAGTAAAAGGCAAGTGTGAGTAAACACACATCAATAGTGGAGTACATTGTAGTGATTTGCTTCACATTCCAACCAACAGTGAAGATGCATCTTACAGCAAATTATACATAGACTGTACAATAGCACCATCTGCTTAGGCGCACAACACAGTAGGTGTCTAAATCAATAAACTAATGGGTAAAACTTTGTGTTTTTGAAGGATTGCAAAGAATAACTTATTAATAATAATTAATAAGTATATAATTGAATAATTATATAAATAATAATTTAATAATTTTAAACCGCAAATAATTCTTGTTATACTGACTCTGCCCCAAACGTTGCAGCAGAAGTCAAGACTGATCAGACCAGGCAACGTTTTTCCAATCTGCTATTGTCCAATTTTGGTGAGCCTGTGTGAATTGTAGCCTCAGTTTCCTGTTCTTTGCTGACAGGAGTGGCACCCGGTGTGCTCTTCTGCTGCTGTAGCCCATCCGCCTCAAGGTTGGACGTGTTGTGCATTCCTAGATGCTTTTCTGTATGCTTCATTTGTAACGAGTGGTTGAGTTACTGGCATCAACAAGGCATTTGCACCCACAGAACTGCCGCTCACTGGATATTTTCTCTTTTTCTGACCATTCTCTGTAAACCCTAGAGATAGTTGTGCATGAAAATCCCAGTAGATCAGCAGTTTCTGAAATACTCTGACCAGCCTGTCTGGCACCAACAACCATGCCACATTCAAAGTCATTTAAATCACCTTTCTTCCCCATTCTGATGCTCAGTTTAAACTGCAGCATATCGTCTTGACCATGTCTACATGCCTAAATGCGTTGAGTTGCTGCCATGTGATTGGCTGATTAGAAATTTGTTAACGAGCAGTTGGACAGGAGTACCTAATAAAGTGGCCAGTGAGTGTATATTGGTATTTATCGTTGAATAAGCATCTTTAGGAGGAGAAAATGATAATTTAACAAATTAAGCTGTATTACACTTATACTGTTTTGTTACTTGAAACCCCTTTTCATCTTCAACACATGCACATAAACAATATCTTTGAAAGTATTATTTGTTGACACATACACTGTATTGACCGTACACATTAAAAAGCCAGTCCAACCGTACATCTGAGTGTCTCCAAACAAATACTGTGAGTGTTAGTCTCTAGCTGGCTGGGATTGAATCCTTGAAAATCCAGCTTCTAATCATCATATGTCTGGGATCAAGCAGGGTATTTCAGCCGCATTTGTATACATACATCCTAAACACACTAAGCCGATACAGGCATGGAATCGCTTTGATACAGTGCCTTTCTGCACTCGGTCCTCTGCGTAACAGCCTTGTGTACAAGAAAGCGAATTATGCCCTCTTAACTGAATAACACAGTTTACCAAGATGACATGGAAAACAGATTAGTGCCCGAGGGAGTCCAGGGAATATCTACCAACAAAGATGAATACACAAATAACAACAATAACAACACAATAGCCCTGAATTCAATAAGGCAGAAATTTTGAATTCTGTGCACGCACAATCATCTTTCATCCCTCCACCTCTTGCTCGTATGGGTTTATTAGTCACTGTGGAAATTATCGCCGTGTAGCCGAGGTTTTCAAACATGTAATCTCTAATTGTTTTATAATTACCCAGATTGTTTTCGGAGAGTGTGGGAAATTGCACATAGGAGAGATGAATTTCTGATGGGGGTATTACAGTGACTGACAGACAGAGCGGTCTTGTGGCCACATGCTGGAGCAGTGATAGGGTGTCAAAGACATGGTGTGTGCCATCGGGGGTGTCGTAGGGCTTGGCAGAGGCTGCCGGGAGCAGGGGGCTTTGTTTCACTGAGTGCATAGTATTAGACCTCTAGGGAAGCCACGCAGCGGGGGTTGGATTAGCCCCTAGTTTACTATAGCACGTGCTTCTCAGTGCATGGCAAACTTGCGCTCGCTCCTCTACCCCCTTATTAGAGACCTCCTGGGATTGCCGTTTCCAACCCCATTTTCTTTTACCCATTTGCTTCGCACACTTGTCCTATTAAACGTCACTCACCTGTGATTTACATAATTGAGTCAAATGCAGCATGCTTTTTTTTTCTTCCTTTTTTAAATTAAAGCACAAATTCTTATTAAATGTGTGAAATACCTCCCAGGTGCTTTTAATTCCCCTCCATATATCCTGTGTGTAGAATGGTGAAGAGTAAACTGTTTTCATCTTATTCACTGCTTCAATGATCTCCATCCAATTCTCATTTAATAATAACAGGGCGCAAACTTGTATATCATCCATTCAATTTTAAAAAATTTTAAGGTTGTCCGTTTATATTGAATATCTGTCTACTAGGGCTGGGCCGATAAACGATATTATATCAAATCGTGATAACATTTATGTCAATAACAATGGTAAGCTCTGGACTTTTTTACTCTACAGTATATTGATCTAAGAGCCAATCACACAGCAGAAATGTGCAACAATCAGAATCTAAAAGTGTGTTGATATGTACTGTGTTGTCGCACACCGCAAATTTATCGGCCAAAAAGATGTTGTGCCATTTAACGGACCCTCTAATTTTTGTGGCTTCAGCCATTATTGGGATACTCTTTTAAATCTGGAAGCATTAACAACTTATATTAAAATATATATGGTTGTTGTTCAATATGAAAAATAATTATCGAGACTGCATTTTTGGCATATCGCCCAGCCCTACTCTATACCTCATAACAATGAAGAGTACTAATTAGTTCATTGCCAAATCATAAAAAAAGTTGGGGCAGTATAGAAAAATCATAAAAATAATAAAGTGATTTCTAAATTTACTTTGACTTGCATTTCATTGCAGACAATACAACAAGACATTATTTAATGTGTTCCTTATGATTTATATTGTTTGTTTTGTTTTTTGTTTTTTCAAAATAAACACATATTTCAATTTTAGTTCTTGCAACACATTTCAAAAAATGTTTGGACGGTAAAGCATTTACCTCTTTGTAATGTTGCCATTCCTTTTCAAAACACTTAAAAGAAGTGTAGAGACCAAGTGATGAAGTGTTTCAGGTGTAATTTTGTCCCATTCTTCCTGCAAACAAGTCTTAAGTCCCGACCTGTGTTCAATAGAGAATGTGTGATGCATTTTGAAGTTCAAAATGTGACCTTGAAGATCACGTACTGTTGCCCACCTTAAAACTTGATGATTTGATGATCATAAAAACCAGGGCTGCACAACGTATTGTTTCAGCATTGATATAACAATGTGATCTTTCACAACAGTCACATAGTAGGATATACCTAGATTATAATTTATCATTTGCATGTGTATTTGAGGCCTGTAACCTTATGTGGATTTTAACATTCAGGCCTTAGAAATTGTATCTCTTATATATAGGGCACGACAGAATCTGAGAACATTTTTTGCTATTTCTGCTGAGAATTTTGTAAATAATCAGCAAATTTATGCAGAATGATTTTAGGAGTATCATAACTAAAAACTTAATGTATGAAATAAAAATAATACCTCTTAAACTTTTATTTATGTTTACAATGCAAATCCAATTATATCCACTTTATTCGGTAAACAATGCAAGTCTCTCATATATCTACTAAAAGACATTAAATATTACTTCACAAACTGTATCGTAAGGCAAGGCAAGGCAACGCAATTTTCATATTAGTCAATAATTGTACTGAAATTTATTTAAAACTGAATAAATATAAATTTACACACATTTACTCAAGTAAATAAACAGAATCTATGATGAGCTAAAAATCTGCGGAATTCTGTGCACGCAGATTCCATGTGGGCCTACTTATAACTTTAATAACAACTAATTTTATTCATACTGTTCATACAATGAAGACTATGCATTATTATTTTACATTTGATTATTCAATTACTACATACCTGAATACTGTTAGACTGCTCTGAAAACAATAAAACTGTTTATTTCCTTTGTATCTTTTTCTTTTGTTGTATTTACCTGTCTGTAGATTATTTCTTATACTGTATATTATGCATATGTGCTCCCCTACAGAATCATCCCAGTCAATCTAAAAGGGTAAATTCTTTACAAATAATTATATTAAAGTCATGTGGTTAAATTGTATTCATATCGGAATAAATATCACAAAAAAACAAAATATTGCAATGTCCGATTTTTCAATATTGTGCAGCCCTAATAATAAAAAAACTGCAATAAAAATATACTTGAGAGCAAATTACATAAAATGTAAGGGGAAACAACTTTAAGCGGTCAAAATCACTAAAATATATTCTGATATATAGATATAGATTTATTTAGATATTGGTTCTTTATCATCCAGATGTTGGACAAAGACAGGAACACAGATCTAGAGGTGTAGTTTCAACCTCACAAGTTTGTGACGATGTTTGTTAAAACGATGGATTCAGAAAATTTTGAATCGTTGAACAATGTTGGTAACAAGAAATCTTGCGACCTTAGGACGTTACGACGACATTTTTTTGTCAAAAACAGGTAACTTATATTGCAATATGCTTGTTTGTTTACATAATAACAGGATTTTTTTTTGGGACTAAAGTCAGAAAATGGGTTACAAAGTGGATGTTTTTGAAAATGTTGACATTGTCATGAAGTTTTGCACGTACATGGTATATGTTGAGGGAAATGTAAAAGCCAAATGCGAATAAACACACATCAGTAGTGGAGTGCATGGTAGTTTTGTTGTTGTTCAAGTGTTGCTCAAGTGTGGATTTACTTCACATTCCAAGCAACAGTGAAGGCACATTTTACACACAGCAAATTTGACATATACATTAGCGCCAAGCTGCCAACGAATTGTCGTTGTCATTTCCATATAGGTACTGTTTACTAACAAAGTGACAGTGCCAAATACTGGCCTGAAATACGTAATATAATTTAGCATTTTGAATTAGTTGTCATGTAAATGTGAAACGTCTTAAAAAAAAAAGGAATTGGTGAAATCAGTTTTTGGCTATACACCATTGTCATTTAAACGTAGTCTGGTTTTCATAAAACTTTGCATTGGATTTTGCTTGCCTTATGCATTTGATGTCTGTAACGGAGACCATCACAACAGCAATGCAACAGAACATGCAAGTTCACCAGTACCATGTGTTGACCAGCCTTCATGTCTCTTTGGGTTAAATTTTGTAAAAAATGTCTGGCCAAATGCTCTAGGTCATCAGCTTTAAAAGGCTATAAAACACTAAACACACACCACTGGTCAGTGCAAGTACACTTTAGAGGTTCAGCAGGTCATGACATATAAAAAGTCTCATATTATCGCAAAGTACAGTTGCAAAACAGCCTCTAAAGGGCTCAAAAACAATGAAGAATCCACCATGGTATAAAACGCTCCACATCTGTGCACCTGGTGGTAGCCTGGGGACTGTCTTTACTGTCTTTAAGCAAGACAAGGAGAGATTGGTACTCTCCTATTGGTTGGCCTTATGGCATTGCCGGGCTAAACAGCTGACAGGTGTTCTCCAGAACCCTTTTCCAGCCAACTTCTACATCTACCCCCGCGTTGTAGGCATCCCACTGATATATGCATCACGGTTACTTCTGCCATGAACTTAATGTAAGAGCTTGTTTATTGCCCAATGGTTTTCACAGGATTTGAGCAGGGATAAAAGCAGCAAGTCGTCTATAGAGTCTGATAGTCGCCCTATGTTAGCAGGCTTAACTGAGGTTTCTTTATATTCAGGATGTTTGTTAGCAGAATTCACACTGACGTCAGACTATTTAACAGCTCACATTCAGCTTTTGGCACCAGAGGTGACAGAGGTGTTACTTGGTGGTCCGTCCCCTTTGAGAATTCACATGTGATGTTTTAACAGGCATATTTTACTCCAGCAGTTTTCCTAGTTTATAAAGTCGGTAGTTCAAATTTGAATATTGGTTGAATGTTTAATGTAAATAATATATTTAATTAAAAATAAAAATAAATAAAGCCAATTTGAATTTACATTTGTAACCCTTTAAATGCGACAAAGGGCAGCCCTTTGACTGAATTTCAAAGCGCAGCCTTGAGCTGGAGGGGGTTTGGTTCAGGGACCTTAGGATTCATCTCTGTTTTTCGCAGACAATGTCCTTACCCCAGGTGGAGGAGTTCAAGTATCTTGGGGTTTTGTTTACTAGTGAGGGAAGGATGAAACCTGAGATTGACAGGCGGTTTGGTGCAGCGGCAGCAGTAATGCGTTCAATGTAGCGGTCTGTTGTGGTAAAGAAGGAGCTGAGCCGAAAGGCAAAGCTCTCGATTTACTGGTCAATCTACGTCCCCACTCTGAGCTTTGGGTCATGACCGAAAGGACAAGATCTCAGATACAAGCAGCCAAAATGAGTTTCTTCGCAGGGTGGCAGGGTGCACCCTTATAGAAAGGGTGAGGAGCTCTGTCACTCAGGAGGAGCTTGGAGTAGAGCTGCTGCTCCTCCACATCGAGAGAAGTCAACTGAGGTGGCTCGGGCATCTGTTTCAGATGCCTCCTGGACGTCTACCTAGGGAGGTGTTCCAGGCATGTCCTACCGGGAGGAGAACTTGGGAAAGACCCAGGACACACTGAAAGGACTATGTCTCTCGGATGGAGCTGGAGGAAGTGTCTGGGTTCTGGAGTTCTCTCCTAAGACTGCTGGCCCTGCGACCCGGTCCCGGATAAGCGAATGAAACTGACATGACATGATGACATGACCCTTTAAATGTAACCTCAACTATTTCTACTTTCTAAACACTTTTATTGTTATGTTAAATATGTTAAATGTAAATAATATATACCCAAGCAATTTCTGTAAAAATTGTGAAGAAATTCTAGTCTAATTATTTATTTTTAAATGCATATATAACTTAGTTTAGCTTTATCTATATTGTAATATGTTGTAGTAAATTAGATTAGGGAGATATGTATTATACAGTACCTGACAAAAGTCTTGTTGTCGATTCCAGTTGTAAGAACAACAAATAATAACTTCACTTCTAGTTGATCATTTGTAAAAGTGGCAGAAGGTAGATTTTTCCAATGAATCATGTGTTGAACTGAATCCCAATCATCACAAATACTGCAGATGACCTACTGGAACCCGCATGGACCCAAGATTCTCACAGAAATCAGAAGAAAAATCTTGGTTTGGGGTTACATTTAGTATGGGGTGTGCGAGAGATCTCCAGAGTCGATGGCAACATCAACAGCCTGAGGTATCAAGACATTTGTGCTGCCCATTACATTACAAACCACAGGAGAGGGCAATTTCTTCAGCAGGATAGCGCTCATACTTCAGCCTCCACGTCAAAGTTCCAGAAAGCAAAAAAGCTCAAGGTGCTCAAGGATTGGCCAGCCCAGTCACCAGACATGAACATTATTGAGCATATCTGGGGTAAGATGGAGGCGGCATTAAAGATGAATCCATAGAATCTTGATGAACTCTGGGAGTCCTGCAAGAACGCTTTCTTTGCCATTCCAGATGACTTTATTAATAAGTGATTTGAGTCATTGCAGAGATGTACGGATGCAGTCGTCCAAGCTCATGTGAGTCATGCACAATATTTATACTTTTTCCACTGCAGCATGACTTTATATTCTATACTGGACATTATTTCTGTTAAGTGACATAACTGTAGTTTAAGCAAAGTCAGACCTTACTGTCCTAATTAAATAAATAAAAATCAAGGCATGATCATATTTTATTTAGGTAAAATAAACATAATCTAGAGGCCTTTGCCTTTCATATCACTTCTGATACCAAATGATCAGCTAGAAGTCAAGTTATTATCTGTTGTTTCTAAAACTAGAGTAGGCAACAAGACTTTTGTCAGGTAGTGTATAGCAAGATGAAAACTATATCACACAAATCTGCTAAACACAACCATAAAGCATGATGATTTTAAGATATTCTAGACATTAACATACTAATTTCCATTAAAGGCACTTTGAACCTTTTATACTTTAGGATTTGATTCAATTTTTATTTTGTGAAATTAAAACAAAACCGCACAGTGCATTTTTTACCATAAGCAGAAATACAACGTTTGCTAAATGTGTGACATCAAAACCAAAAGCACTAATTTGTCTTTGGTTATCATAATTTTCTTATAGGCTTCAGAGTGCTGTTTTTTCAATTTCTGACTAAGATGAGGTCTGTGATACACAATATCATGATTTTAAATTACAAATGTTCCTATTTGGGGGGGAAATGCATTTTTTTACTAATTATATTGGAGTATTTGGTGTTTGTGTGTGAATGCTGTTCTAAAGCAAAATGTCCCACAGACTTGATAAAATAACAAATAGACAAATCTTGAGCAAACCACTGGTGAACATCTGCTGCGCCCTATTAGGATCCATTTAGAATTTATGTTGACTAAAAATCCCTTTACAAGGCTAAACGTTGTTGTGTCATACGTAATCCTCTGCGGCGATACTGAATCTGACCTGATGTCTGTGTATCACACTCTCGGGCACTGGTGTCAAACCCCACACAGGTCAGAGGTCATGACCCTCACAGGTAGAACTATGCACACATTACGAGACCCCACGCACTGCCTCGTTCTGTTGTGATGAGGGTCTGGTCCCTGACACCGCAGCGCAAAGCGTCCCGCTAACAACTGCGGTTTGATTTGTCGATTGGGGGAAGTCGAGGAGGCCATTGCTCTAATGGGGGGTGAGACAATGGGCCATCACTAATCAGGGACCTCAAGGTTGCCATGAGGTTAATTGTAATGCAGGTGGCACTTGTGTAAGGGGTGAAAAAAAAGAAGAAGGGGGGAAAAAAAAACTGTTGACTGCTTTACTGCTCTGGTGTCCATTGTGTTTTAACATCAGCCCCCCAGGCCAGGATTTGCCTTTCTCTCTCGTTCTCTCTCCTCTGTGTCCCCTTCACCTTTTAATCTCTTATTATCTACCAATTCTCATTCGGGGCTCTGCGGGTTAAAGAAACCTTTCACCAAATTTTAAAAAGGAAATGTAAATATTGAGCCTGTCCTGCCCTGCGGTGGCTGTTGTGATGCGCAGGAGATCCATTGATGGGCCCATTGCTCCTTCACACTGCATTTTACATTCGCTGGAAGTGTCCTTTTGTATCATTGTTATTTGTTTAAATTGACAGAAACAGCAGAATTTGCGTGTCATTGTGAACCCCTGAAAGAGCATCTCCAAATAAGAAGCTCTGGCTGAATTGGAGGTGGCGTGGCTTCCTTTAGATGTTTACATTAGCTTTGTTAAGTCGCATTGTTTGCCGCAGCTCAATCTCCACTTAGTTTGTCATTTACATTCGTTACTATTGGTTTTAAGGACTTAAGATGCATCAAATGTTTGTAAAGAGACACAAATAGTTAACTCTTTTAATTGGAAATCACAATTGAGTGTTTGCAGATACGTTTCCGAAATGTTGTTTTTGAATGAATGTATTTATTCCACTAACAACAGATTTAAAATAATAATTTGTTCCCAATTATGATCTAAATTAAAATAAATAAATAAAAAGAGATGTATGGACACGATGGGAGTTTTTATGAGGCTTTTTAAATATTATATCAGTATCGGAATTAGATCAACTCTTTCAACCTACTGTAAGGTGTTTTTTAAGTGGCAAATACAATGAAATGAAATTGATTAAAAATAGATGAAATTCTAAGTGTTAGTATTTTTGCAAATGCAGTGAAAACCTTAACACCACAAATAACCCAGCAGACACACAACGCCATAAGATGTTAATATTAGGTTAGGTTTAAGTCACCAGCATCTAAGGACAATGCTATTTTGACGTCCAGTAATAACGTGAAATGACGTTGATATTTTGTTTATTTTAGGTTGTGTTTGGAAAGTGACCTAAATCCAACGTCGAGCCAACATCTTAAATCAATGTTATATTGATATCAAATACTGCCATTTATTCATCAGCTGTGGCAACCAAAATCCTATGTCTGATAGACGTCATACTGGTAGTGGTGGGCAAAGCGAGGCTTTATGAAACACTGAAACAGTCTAAGTAAATGTGTCAAAGCTTCGAAACATTTCGAAACTAGTCTCTACAGTGACACCTAGGGGTCATTTTTTATGTATTGCTCTGGAACAGCTTGACCAAAGAAACAGTTGAGCAAATTGAGGTATTAAACTCCACGTTGTAGACTTGAGGTTTCAAGTGATTTAGTGAAGTGGTGAGAGTTCCAGACTAGCATGCAGAGATAATGGGTTCGAACCCAGGGTGATGCAGTTATAGATGTTATAGGTATTAAATGATCTGTTCTTGTAATGTGTTTTGTTTTAACATTGGTCTGACATCCGAACAAACACTTTGTGAATAAATATGTATAAAAAGTAACATTATTAAAATACATTAAGTCATAATTTCAGAGTAATTGTACAAGTCAGGATTTGAACTCTGGCCACTTGCACCATAGTTACTCTGTGCCGTAGACTGTAAAAGATATGGACATAGTATGCGTAACGTCACCCATAGGTTTCTGAAGGGCGCAAATGAAGCTACAAGTGGGTGTGGTTAAACTGCGCCATTTTGTTCGCACATCATCACTTCAACTAGGGGTAACCAAATAAGGGCAAAGAGGCAGAGCGTGAGCGGAGCTACAGACGCCTGCTAGTATTTTACTTAGACAGACTTTTCTTTGGGAGAAACGCTTAACACTTCATTACCTGTGATTTGTTTGTGTTCTGACCACATGTGCTTGGTGGTATACTATAGCAATCAAATGTTTAAACTTTAAAAAACATTGTTGTAGTACATTGAGTCAATAACCATTGTTCGTATGACCTTTTTCTACAGGAGGGAAACTCGAATTCAAATACTTCAAATATAGTCTGTGTTAGTTAATGCAAGGCTATTTATAAAATCCAGGCATAACACTGTATGACAGTGATTCAGATGACTGTTCTATAGCCTATATCTAATCAGTCTGACAGATTCTGGAGTGCATTACAGGTCTATAGAAAAGTATAAATGATAATTTATCTTAAATAAAACAAATACATTTATAGAGATGGTATATATAATTTCACTCACCCGGGAAATGGAGGCCAAGTGAATGGTTTGTGAGGACAATTAAGTGCACACAGCATGCCATATCATCTGATAATTGTAAGAAATAATTCCAAAAGGCAACTGACTGTGTAAAGCCACATAAAACAAAACAATAATATGATGTATATGCAGAGTTCATCGACTAATCAGACGGAACCAGCAGAGGTGAAGTGACCATGACCAACGAGACCTAGCTGTCACTCAAGTGGCCATGCCCTTAATTATACAGGAGTTAAGTTAATTATAATATAACTTAAAAAAAAGGAAATGGATGAGAAATTCAGCCCCCTTACAGTTGTTATGAAGGGTAATATTAGCTATATGAACCAAAATCGTTCTTTATATCAGGCTGTAAACACCTTTTTTTCTGCTGTAAAGCTGGCCATTTTAACATTGCGCTCAATAGAAATCTGCTCTAATATGGAGCCAGGATTAACGGAAATTTTAATGAGTTATAGTTACTTCTGTATTTGCTTCATGAGGGAAAGCGGGAGGTTGCCGCTTGCTTTGTGCACACGCAGGGTCCCACTAGGCTACATGAGAGTTGTTTTTTTTTTTTTTTGGCCCTGTCAGTCAAACGCCGATTTGCCAGGTCTCGAAAAGCTTCTGAAATGGCCGATGCTTTGAATTGTTTTAGTCACATGACCTGGTGTTTCAAATCACTTTAATCATGTGAACTTGGTGTTTTGAATTACCTTAGTCACGTGATCAGAGTGTTTTGGAACATGCTTCAGTAGTGTTTTGAAACATTTGCGCTTCGGGATCTTGACACTGTGTCAACGTCAGTTTCACATCAGCCATTACTACATATTGGTAACGTCCACACAATATCAAGGTGTAACATCATTAGACGTTGATATTTTGCTGTTTTTAGGTTGCAACGTCTGTCCGATGTCGGACTTTGACTTCAGCCCTGACGATGGGTTCTGACGTCAACCTGATTTCCAAACAAAATGCAACGTCCCACAACATTGGGGTACAATGTCAATCTGACATCATGTTGATGTCCTGTGCCTGCTGGGAAGTTGCTTGCTTTCTTGCTTGTTTGCTAATTCTAAGTCTTTTGGGGCTTTCAATTATATTTAGCATTTTAAGAAAAGCAGAGTTTTAAGTTTGGTTTAAAAACGATTTCCAAGACCTTGTCCCACTTAAGATGCACAAAAGAGATTATACAGAGAGACCTTTAGCTACTGCTCCCCTCCATTCCCATTTCACTCTGTCAATATATTCTCCAACACTTCAAAGTCCTCCTCATTTTCAAAGTGCACGTTTCCAAAAGATCAGACCACTGGCAGCCGTAACCCAGCTCATACTGGGAGGCTGACACACTCGAAAGTTAGCACAGTCCCCCCTTCACCCTTCTCAAACCAGCAGGAGGAGGACTGGGGGGGAAAGGTCTGAAAGACAAACATGGCTGTGGCTGCCAACCTGCCCGAGCAAATGTTCTCTGTGTTTATTCAGCTGATGATTGGACATTGGCCAGCGCATGTCAGTCCTAGGCTGTCTTTCCTATCATGGCTAATGTAAGAGAAATACGTATAAGTGTGCACTTGATAACATGACAAATGAGATGCCGCGAGGTTGTGGGAGAGACCGTGATGCTTGTGTGACAGCAGCAAAAGAAGGGGGAAGGAAAGAGTGCCACTTTATTTCTGCCAACTTCTTTTCCTGTCAAGCTACCCCTTTGAAAGGGGCATTACACATTCAAGTCACTGTTGCGTCTTTCATAAAATGTGCGGGGAGAGAGACATTTTCAATACAAGAAAAGAGGAAGAGAAGGAGTGGAGTAAAAAAAAAAGTGTTTTACAATAGATTTTTTTTGGGGGAGGGGGGGGGGGGGAGTAAAGGGATGAAGACACTGTCAAGTGCATTGTAAATAACAAAAGTAGAGTTCCTCTGTGTCGGGGAATCAATGGGGTCTTAAGACACTTGTGGCTAAATGCACTAGTAGTGAACGCTCCAGTGAGCCGCATTACTCAGATTATCTTTAGCTCTCTCCTAGTGAAACAGTCCAGGGTTGTGTTTAAAATCACTCCCTTGCACACTCATTCAGCTTTCCCTGTTTAGTAGGGGTGTGATGGCGAGACCCATATCCCACAAGACATGTGACAGGGTTCACGAGAAGGACACGTAATGACATTTTAGACTGTAAAGACATATATATTGAAAAATAGTTACTTTCTTTTCAATTGAAAAATGACAAATCCACAAAAAGTTGGTGAATTTTGAAATCATCTTGTATGTGAAAATGTAAAGAATTTCTAAAAGTTATATTTTAATAAATTACAGTTATTTGCAAAATTATAAATATTATAAACAAAAACACATTTTAAGTGCAATTAATTGCCACAATAATCTGCTATAATCAAAGCAGTGCTCTCTTGAAATACAAAACAAAAAAAATATTTACAATCATCTTTACATCATTCTTCAAGGTTGGTAGTGTACACAGTACAGCCTAAGATATGCTCATTGTCACTAGGAGGTGTAACCGAGAGCCCTGGGTGCCACACCAATCTCGAGTCAAGGATAAATAAGTGAGTACCAGGCCTGAAACACTTTGGCCCAATCCCAATTCTAGCCCTTATCCCTTCCCCTTACCTCTAACCCTCGTTTTATGCGTTCACGTGAAGCGGTAGGGATGTCCCAATTCTATTGAGCTTGAAGGCATAGGGCTAAGGGGAAGGGCTAGATAGAGAAAGTGGTCTTTTATCCACTCTTCCAAAAGTGTAAATGGTGGGTTAACATTCACCACAAGAACACTAATAAGATGTGCCATTATTTGTAACTTTTCTAAAACTAAGTCTGTCAGTGTTATTTTCTTTCTCTCGTATCCAGACCTTTACTATGTCATGGCTGAAGCTCCCTGTCATCTGAACTGAGACCAATAAGAAGAGCTTGAAGGCGAGGCAAGTATTGCGGGGTTTGTTTATTGCAGCAAGTTGACATGTCATCTGTTTAAAACCATTCCTGAGCACTGTGTTTAGCATTTTTTGGTGCAAAGATGCATTCTGCATGAAAAATTTTCAGTGATAACTGGTCGCAAATATATTTTAAGGTCGCATAGATCAAATTTCGGGCGCATATACGACGAAAACGGTCACAATTTCGAGCCCTGTGGTAGACTCTTCATCAGAGTATTGTCTTAATCATATTGAAATCGGAGTATTGGTGTCCACGCAAACATGCTCAGTAAAAGTGCCAGATAATGTCGCAAGCTGTCCTCTGCCTTTAAGTTGATTCCCTGCGCCCTCAAATGTTTCATAAAGTTTGAAGTGTTTCCCCTCTTACACACAACATTTGTAAAGCATCTGCGGTGTTAGAATTCTTGCTTGTAAAATATTGCCATACTTGAGAACGCTTACTTTAAGCAAATTTAATGAACACGATCATGCATGTTGATGAATCTGAGGGTAGTCGCTTACTAGATGCGCTGTACTGTGTAAGTTGCCAAAGTGCGTGCATTCCCTAATAAACAAGAACAAACACCTAACATCGCCAACTATGTCCATATCCTTCAAAGTTGTTTCGAATTAAATGTTTAGAGATGGTGTGACACAACCCGTACCTATGTGTGCCTTTGATGTACCCCTTGATGCTTCACACATCCTTGTCGCAGGGCCAGTGACACCCAAATTAGACACTGAAAGTCATGTTCTGATTCGGTCTGGTGCATACCAGTTACATAGGTATGGCACTGGGTTTCGGTGCCCAACCCTACTCGTCATTGACCAATGACGAGTTAAAGGTGTTTAGGATCAAAACAAACTCCCCCAAAAGGTTTGCTTTGGTGAGCTGTTTTTATCTGCCAAAACAAACTCAAAATGAACTTTGTTTGGTTGAATTTTGTTTGAAATTACGTCATTTCATTGTTGTTTTTTTTATTATTTAGTTTAAAGTATATAATTGCCTTAATCTGGTACCTGGTTGTAGTTTCCTTCATTTCCGACAAACCCCATTTAACTGGCTGCCAAATACTGACTTTGGAAGATCGTGAGCCATCAATAATTGCTTTACATCATCTGTAATAAAAGGCTGAAAATGCTTAACAGTACAAACAAGAGAATAATGTTGTTCACTGAGAACTCAGACAATACAAAATGACAAATCCCATATGGTTCGGACAGAGCTCCGGTCAGGGAAAGCATGAACGCATCTACAGGGAGTGTCTGGAGGATAAATGCAGGTTAACTGCTAAGCCACTTGATCTTGTACGACTGCCATAACATTCTGCATGCAAAAATATGCAATTTTCTCCCCTCAGCTTTATTTTAATCCAAGAGTTTCAAACTTACACCATTCAAACAGTATTAACACAGCGATTATGCTCTTGGCTTCTGTAAAGTTACAAAGTGATAAACAGCTGTCATCTTTCACCCCGTTTTTGCCTGGACGAGGCCTAGAAGTGTGACTGAGCCTGATAAAGCAGTGCGATTTTATCCATCACACCATATTTACCATATTTAAGTGGATATGTGACAGTGAACGCGACAAGCAGAACCAGCTAACTGATTAAGGCACCTTCATTACCTGGGCCTTGGAGACATGCGTGACTTCCCCTCATATCCTCTCGCTAAAGACAACTTGGGCAGGAAATCCGTCTCATTCTGCACTTCTTAAATGGATTTGAAATCAACCCTGTGACGTGTCAGCCTATGAAACCACATTTAAAATGTGGCATAAGACTTTCCTAGGTGAACGTATCATCTCATGTTAGTTGCGGTTGTAGGGATTGGATTGTCAAATCGATATTTAAGGGGTAGTTCAGGCCCCCCCAAAAAAGTAATTTTGTCTTGTACCAAACTGACTTTCCTTCCTCTGTGTAATATAAAAGGTTTCATTCACTTAAATAATTTCTGTGACTTATAACCCTTATTAACCCCCTTTTTTAAATAAATAGGTTTATTATTGACCAATGGCTTACTTTTAATTAATACTTATTTCAAATTATGACTAATTTATTGATAATCCATATACTAGGGTTGGGCGATGTTGACCAATTTGGCAATGTACAATGTCTAATGTAAAACATTGCGATGGACGATGATATTGCCATCGTAGGCGGGATGAGGATGGTTGTTGTTAAATATCAATTAATTCATAACAAATTAATTAATTGTAGCCTACTGTTTTCACTACCTGACCCATAATGTTACACACAAATTCTGTCAATCACTTTTTTCCACAGGATCTGTGTCCTTATAATGGCTTAATAATGGCTTTAAAAGTCCTTATAATTTTTCCCACAGCTGGTGGAGGAGAGTTTGTTTGGAGTTCACTGTAATTTGTATTGTGATTGAAGATAACTTCCTTATTTTATTATTATTATGAGGATAAATAACAAGTAAAGATGCTAGGGCTCGACCATTTTGGTCGCATATGCTCCCGAAATTTTATGCAACCTAAAAATATATTTGGAAGCATTTGTGCGAGTGCATAAATTGTTGCCGTGCATGGCGACTTGTTTTCACTGCAAAATCCTCACCGTGTGCGAAGATTTAGGAGACATTTATGCAGAATGCATCTTTGCACCTAAAAACGCCAAACACAGCGCTCAGGAACAGATTAAAACAGTTGTTATTTGAACTTGCTGAAGTAAAAAAAAGCCTGCAATGCTTGCCCCACCTTTGTGCTCTTCTTATTGGCCCACTGCTCTAGAACTGAACCCGAATGGATTGGTTAATATCAGCTGTCAATCACTTAGTCAATGCCTTCTGCCTTCACATGACAGGAGCTACAACCGCGAAAATGTAAAGCGCTTAAGATGAGAAAATAAAAATAACACTGACAGATTTTGTTTTAGAAACCACCTAAAGTTATTAATAATGGCACATCTTATTAGTGATCATGTGCTGAATGT
Organism: Danio tinwini; assembly: GCA_903798205.1. Lineage (NCBI taxonomy): Eukaryota > Metazoa > Chordata > Actinopteri > Cypriniformes > Danionidae > Danio > Danio tinwini. Next base: position 9,095,895 of record CAIGQZ010035013.1, on the reverse strand, counting down.
TAATTCACCATTTACACTTTTCTAAGAGTGGATAAAAGACATCCAGTGGCTTCAAGTCCGCTATGAAAATAACTAAAGCCATTCACTGTAAAGTCTGTGGGACAGGGTTTGCAGGTAACAGCATTTGCCACTGAATCTACACATTTTAAGCGCGAGAGGTACTGTATAATCAATATAAATATGGGGCGGATGGATAAATGGATTGCGATGCCGGCTCAGCATCGTGAAATTTATCGGCCATTGGCGATGGACGATGGCATAGTCTATCGGCCCAACCCCACCATAAACAGTACATATGCAAGATTTTCTTGCTAAAATAAATGCTCATACAACATTAAATATCACCAAAATCAGTGTTGCTTTAGGAAATAAACAGTGCCAACAGTTATTATTTGGCCTGTATTTATTTACTTTTTTCTGACCATGCCTGAAAGTACAATATGGTTATCCCAAAGACTTTAATTACATATATGCAATCTGATGCACTGCACTGTGATCTTTTCACATGAGCAGCTCATGATAAGAGTTTTCAGTCTTTTTGAGAGTGTTAGTTTGCTTATAACACATGCCAGACACCTTACCAAGTTTGTAATTCAAATCAAGTCAAGTCACTTATTGTGTCTAAGCTGCTTAAAAGAGATGAACGGGTAATTAGGTAAACCAGTAAGATAAATCAGTTAAATCTCTCCTTGTGGACTTACACCTGGTTATGTGCATTTTAACTTATTTATTTAAATATATTTCATGTACACATCTAGTTGTAGGAATTTGAACAAAATCTCTACCTCATAAAATAGATGTCTTACAGTATTTTTCACACAAAATAGCACTTTGGTTTTAAGAAAAGTGATTACAAATGAAATGATTTATTATTATTATAAAAATAATAATAATAATAATTATTATTATTATTATTATTATTATTATTATTAAGATCTGGTTAGAAGCAACAGTTCAAAAGAGAGAATTTGGTTTTCATCTTTAAAATAAGGTAATATAATTTGCTATAAAAATCATTATTGGTGACAAAGGTAACATTTAAGTTTTAATAACATTTCAATTGTACTTAGCATGATAATTTAATGCTATGGTCACAAACACTCGATTGAGTAACAGTTTTACTATTTACTTTGTTATAATTGATCTAGCACTCATTAAAATCGCTGGGCTGTTTCATATAGCATTCAATCATTCATTTTCATTCGGCTTTATTCATCAGGGGTTGCCACAGCGGAATGACCCACCAACTTATCCAGCTTTACACAGCGGATGCCCTTCCAGCTGCAACCCAGTACTGGGATACACCCATACATACTCACATTCACAAATATACACTACGGCCAATTTAGTTCATTCAATTCACCTAAACTGCTTGTCTTTGGACTGTGGGGGAAACCGAAGCACCCAAAGGAAACCTTTGAACATGCAAACTCCACACAGAAATTCCAACTGACCAAGCCGGGACTCGAACCAGCAAACTTCTTAGTGTAAGGCGACAGTGCTAACCACTGAGCCACTGTTTCGCCCCACTGTTTCATATAACAAATTTGAGCAAGATAAGTACAAACCCAACCACATTTTTAAGTACAAATTTCAACCAAACACATTTAAGTTGAAACAATTCAGCATTTTAAGTGTAATGAATCAGATATCTTGCACATTGACTGTAAAAAGCTTACTTCCGTATTGAAAAAATTAAAGCTCATAATGACACAATAGTTGAGAGTCTCTTGGTGACACAAAGCTAATGTACGACCTAGGCAGAATTAGAAAATATTGCATGCATCATATGAACATATTTGGAGCTTGACGGCCATTTTCCCAATTTACTTAAAGGTACAGTTCACCCAAAAATGAAACCTCTGTCATTTAGGGATGCAATGATTAACCGATTTCACTATTAATCGCTATTAATCGTAAAGGCTTCTCAACACAGAGTTTCTGCATGGAACAAAACTGCTGCAACTATACAACGTTATGCCAACTGTGCACTAGTTTCAAGTTCCGAGCTTGTACACTGAGGCTATTTCGCACACACACTAGATTAACTATGGCTGAGGCTATGAGCTAAGGGCCATTCACACACTGCGTCTTTAGTTCGTTATTATCAATGGAGGTGTGCGCGTATTTTGCGCAACTCACACAGTGCGGCATGCTCACACTTGTCTGCGGGGTCTTAAAAAGTATTACAAGTTCATAAATCAATTATGAGAAAATTAAGGCCCTTAAAAGGTGTTGAAAAAGTTGTAATCGTGCTTTTACGAGGTCTTAAGTTTTGTTCAAGCGTTGTCCAAAGTGTTTGACTACAACAAAGCATAAATATTTTTATTTTCCTTGGCACGTCAGGCCAAGCTCCTCCGTCAGGGTGATGTCTTGTAATTTGCGACAAACGCAGGAAGATGATGTGACGCTCTTCACATGTAGCGAAAACCATAGAGTGAAACAGACAGTAAAATGGGATAATGTAAGTTTGCGTACTCTTGGGTGGAGAAAGACGAGTTTAAACATTGGCTGAAGCCCGTCACTGAAAACCATGTAATTTATTCTTTTAAGCTTTGTTTCTTCTGAGCTTATCTGAAGTCTGTTACATGGTTGTGCTCCATTGATTTATTTGACTTCAACTGTTTATGGCGATAAGTTGATGAATATACAGGTTATAAGGTGCTGTGTACCAATGCGAATGGAGAAAGTATTGCATTGTATATTGTTATAAGGTGCTGTGTACCAATGCGAATGGAGAAAGTATTGCACGTTTATTGCACAGTTGGAGAATATTTAACTGTTCATGAGGTAGATGGCCTGAGGAAAGAAACTTTTCCTGTGTCTGGCTGTTTTTTGTGCTTGGTGCTCTGTAGCGTCGACCAGACGATAACAGTTCGAACAGGTTGTGTGCTGGGTGCGAGGCGTCCAGAGGGATTTTGTGAGCCCTTTTACTCACTCTGGAAGAGTACAGTTCTTGAAGTGTAGGAAGAATAGTGCCAATGATTCATTCAGCAGTCCGGACTATTCGCTCTAGTCTACGGAGGTCAGTTTTAGCAGCTGAGCTGAACATTTTATGCTAATGAATGCATAATAATCGTGATAACCGTGATTATTCCTCAGACTATAATCTGACAAAAAATCTATAATCGTTGCATCCCTACTGTCATTTTGTACTCGCCTTTACTTGTTCAGAACCTGATATGAAACTATTTCTGTTTAACACAAGATATCACATTTTAAAAATTGCTGATTGCTACGACCCGTTGACTTCCATAGTAATTTATACATGTAATATGGAAGTTGTCATGCGCTATAAAAAATACAGAACTGGGAGAATCCAATTGCAAGGTCTTTATTGACCGATGAAACAAATAGGTCAAAACAAAACAGAAAATAGTGCAGAGTAGACAGAAAAGGTCCAAGAAGTCCAGATCTGAAAGATCTTCGGGACGACAGGCAGATCCAAAAATAACCGAGCGTCCTAATAAAACACAGAGAGCAATTGAGCAACAACGAACTGACAAGGTACAAAAGAACGCCAAGCACATATATAGCAGAGATAATAAGATACAGCTGACACAAATGATCAGTGCAGCTGATAAACAAACCACGTGACAAAAACAGAGACACACCAGGAAGTGCGCACAGCCTGCAACCGTGACAAAAGTCAAATAGGTACCAGTAATCAGCATTTTTTAAAATATCTTCTTTTGTGTTACAACAGAAGGAGAAACACAAACTTGAGGGAGAATAAATGATGAGGTAATTTTTATTTTGGGGTGAAGTATCCCTTTAAATTTTGTTGAAACTACCCATTTGTGTTCCACATAAGGGACACAAGTTTAAAATGACATAAAGCGACATAATGTTCACTTTTGGATACGCTATTTTTTTTTGTTTATGTTCAATTGCTGTTGATTTCTTCAGCAAAGCTCGAGCACAAGCAGGTGATTTGACGTTCATCATCACTCTCGCTAATCAATGGGAGGATTTTCCTTGTCACTGGCTATTTTATTAATATTTATGACATTCATTAGCATGAAGTCATCTCGATTGGGAGCCGCCGCACTGGGGCTCTAATGTAGTCACTTGATGCAAGTATTGTTTCTAGGGAAACCAGCTTAATGAGTTGCCGTCAGGAAGGGTGAGATTGTAAACTGATAACACCTTCTCTTGGTGCTCTCCATATTTACACATACACAGACGCATACTCTTGAGATAGCACCTAAAGCTGTGAAGTGGAAGTTAGCTGTGCGAAATCCCATTGCATGCGAACTCTTTTCACCCATTTGTGCGCTAACCAACCATGCTAGCTAGCTTGCACTTCAGTAGTAGCAGAGATGTGGCTGTTAATTGTCAACAAACTTCATTCCTACAATGGGATTTTCTGCTTTCAAATATGTGATTATTCAAACCAGATGTAATCCTTTATGAATCACGATACATGTTTTGAATATTAGAGACCATTATGTAACAGCAAACTCGATTAGCATGCACAATTGTGGTAATACATTTATAACAAATAGTTTCAAGCATTAACGAGTGCCAAATCACGTTCTAATTTATATAATTTAGCAATCATTTTGATGACCATTCATGTATTTAAAATTATATATTTAATATACTGCTAAATAACTAATGGCATGGGTTGTGAAATCAAGCATTTGTTTTTCATATTGTTATTTTAGTTAGGCTACCTGCTAGCATACATATTAGCCTGCTAGCTTATTTTATACATGACACATTTGAACTTGCACTTCATATATAAGTATACAATGTTACATATACAGTTGGTCAAAATTATTAGCCCCCCTTTTCTTTTTTAAATATTTCCCAAATGATGTTTAACAGAGCAAGGAGATTTTCACAGTATGTCTGATAATATTTTTTTCTTTTGAGAAAATCTTATTTGTTTTATTACGGCTTGAATAAAAGGAGTTTTTAATTTTTTAAGAACCATTTTAAGGTCAATATTATTAGCCCCTTCAAGCTATATATTTTTCCGATAGTCTACAGAACAAACCATCATTATACAATAACTTGCCGAATTACCCTAACCTGCCTAGTTAACCTAATTAACCTAGTTAAGCCTTTAAATGGCACTTTAAGCTGTATAGAAGTGTCTTGAAAAATCTATTAAAATATTATTTACTGTAATCATGGCAAAGATAAAATAAATCATTTATTAGAAATGAGTTAATACAACTATTATGATTAGAAATGTGCTGAAAAAAAATCAGCTCTCTGTTAAACAGAAATTGGGGGAAAATAAACAGGGGGGCTAATAAATCAGGGGGCTAATAATTCTGACTTCTGTATATACATACTGTATATAAATGTTTCGTAGTGTTCCACAATATATTGTTTTATTATCGACATCGCAATGTGGGCATACACAATTGTCACATCACAGGATCTGCAATGTTAAATTGGGATTGTATATCAAATCAAATCACTTTTATTGTCACATCATCAGCAGCACGTGTGCTATGATGAGTGAAAAGCTTGGGTGCTGGCTCCAGACAGTGCAAAATACAACAACATACTCCCAAAAAAAGAAAACAATATACAGTTCGGCACAGGATGTCAACATGATGTCAGATTGATGTTGTACCTCAACATTGTGGGGACGTTGCATTTTGTTTGGAAATGAAAATTGGGTTGACATCAGAACCCAACGTCAGGTCGACGTCAATGTCCAACATCCAACCTAAAATCAACCAAATATCAACATCTAATGATGTTACATCTTGACTTTGTGTGGATGTTATGATGTCTATCAGATGTTGGATTTTGGTTGCCATGCTTGACCAATAAATGTCAGTATTTGACATCAAATAATATGACTTTAGTTTAAGATGTTGGCTCGACGCTAGATTTTGGTCACTTTCCAACACAACCTAAAATCAACCAAATATAAATGTCATTTGATTTTGTTATTGGACATCAAAATAATGTTGTTTGTAGATGCTGGCTAGACACTGAATTTTGGTCACCTGACGTCACGACCTAAATCTAACCTAATATTAACATCTCATGACATTGTGTGCCTGTAGAGTGTGCTCTTGTTGGTCATACATATAAATGTAACAAAACCCATCATGGACGACCGCAAAAATACCTCAGTTGTGTTCACTAGACCGGATAAATTGCCATTTTTTTGCTATATTGTAATTTATAAATCCCCATGACACCCTTCATCAAATAGGTCATGCCAAAATCAAACTAGTTTAGTCTTGTCTGAAAGAGACATTAACCGATTGGCTAATCAATAATTATTGTATTGAATCGTATCTATTCAAAAACTAAACCCAAATACCCAATGAAAAAACTAATAATAACTGTAATTATTATGCCAGTGCATATCCAAAACTAAATTTCTGGTCATGGTTTGCCATTAAAAAAGTAATATACAATATATATATAAAGTAATATCATAACCATGCACTAAATTAGCAACAATGTCCACGATTCATGATTATCATTACGTTTTGTTATATTCTAACTATCATGTGTCATACTAAAGATATAGATGTCCATTAAAGAATGATATTAAGATCTATCTACAGTCTAACCAATATAAAAATGCAATTCAGCTGAAGCGAGAACCCATAATAGAGAAAGAGAAATGCAAATATTTGCGCTCTGTAAACAGTTTGTTTGTTGAATCAAATGAATTTGCCATTAAAAAGCATTTCTCGCTTCGATTTCAAAGAAAGGTTGTCACTCTTTCATTATCCTTTCATTTCTGAGGGACAGGCTTGTGTTTCTTGGTGATCACAGCTCTTAGAAGCTCTGAAAATAAACCAATAACCCTAGCATCCGGTGTCATTACAGATCCTGTTTAACGAATTTTTCATGCACTACTGTATAAATCAAGCAGAATGACTCCATCTCAAGGTGCTTAATTGAAAGCTATTTCTTTTTTCCACTGCCACACATTTGGACGTGGTAAAGGAGCAGATCCGAAGATAGATGGAGAACCCAGCGCAAACAGTTTGAGCGAGTCAGGTCTTGATTGATCAGTGCCCTCTGGGAGAAGCGAAGCCTGGATCTCGATCTCAGAGCTTGGAGATTAAAGCTCTAAAAAGTCCCCTGTCCTTCTTGCTTTCCTCTCAACCTCCCTAAAGTCTGACCTTCTTATGTGCATCTGTATGATCTCGTCTCGCCACTGGGTCAGTGACTCGAAAACTGTCACGGTGTCTTTCGGGAGCGTCACCGTCCTCTATTGGGCCCGTCGGCTTGATTTAAAATGCCTACAATTTATTAGCGGTCCCCACAGTGTTTTTTGTAATTCCTTTAAACATTTTTGTAAGGGTTTAGTCGTGGCCTTAGTGATGCCCCAGTGCGATACTGTAAACCAACATCAAAGACGGCATTATTCCTTCACGCTGATGCCCATAAAGAGCGTAGCGGCTTTTTTTTTGCGTGGATAAAGAAACAAACGTTGTGCAGCTGGAGTGATTCTTTCACCTCTCCTTCTCATTTCTCCTCTTTTGTCTTGAATACTGTCGAGGCTTGACTCCTTAAGGCAAACAGCATGCAGGGATGTAGCAGCAGTGGCGTGTGTGTGCGGGTGTGTTTGGAAGGGAGCAGATGTAAGGGTGGATGTGCATGGGCTGGGAACAGCCAGAATCGGTCTCTCCGCTCTGTTCCTCGACTGACCCCACTATAAGACTGCCAAAAGAGTCACCGCAGGGGGCCCGAAGCAAACAGACATGCATTTCATAAGGGGTTGTCAACGGAGAAAGTTATGGAAGGACATATAAATGCTGCATACTTGTATTACTGGCACTCAGCTCGAACAAATATAACATACAGAAATATAACAAAGTCAAGTTCTTAATGTTTGTTTTTGATTTCAATATGTTTACAATGCATATTACAATGATTTTCTAATGATTAAAAAAAAAATCAATTTAAGGGAAAGCTCCGCTCTCAACCTGATTTTCAATTACAAATGAAAACATTATCATTCTGAATTAATGCCATTTTCTGGAGGAATAAATGCTTTGAAGGTAATATTTTTATTAGAAATTTGGAAGAATTGTTATCAGACCTACAGTTGAAGATACATTTTTCCTTCCTGAGAAAATTTTAATTCTTTAAAAACATTCCCCAAGTGCTGTTTAACTGAGATGAGTTTAACACATTTTTAAGCGTAATAGTTTTAATAACCAATATCTAATAACTAAGGATTTGACGAGATCTTGCTAGACTAAATCGCGTCAAGGTGAAAAGTACTTTCGTGAGTTGTATTGTTATGACGGAGTAAGAAAGTGAATTTAGCACTGAAGTTTGCAGGCAGGACTGCATTAGAATCGCACATCAAGTGCTTTGCACACACCTGACAGGCTGACCTCGGAGTTGCACGTTACTCATTTAGGGTGGGTGAGTGATTTTTTTTCTTCACCGGAGTTCAAGGGTTGCCGCGTCCCAAAGCAGAGGCTGCTACAACTGCAGCCGCGCATGAACCACGGCTCATAACCATGCGATGGAATAGCACTTTAGATATGCTTAAAGCCATAATCGTCGTAAACACTAATCAAATTAAGACATGGGGTATTCCTATTTTAGTCGCATTATTGAAATGCAGTACAGACATGTAAACGACGTTATCAAACTATTACCGTTGTGTAGGACTTTTAGCTGCATTTTGTGACGAGATAAGCTATACACACTCTGCTGTTTGACACTTCTCTGTAACCATCGAGTCAATGAAAGACCACAGACACACATCTCCTCCGAGTGCATGCACAGACACACACACAATGAACTCCTGGAGACACACATCGTCAGCATTATTATCATGACCGAACACATGTTTATGCTGTCCGGAAAAAAACGGAAGCTGTTGCTGAATGAAAGTGAAACTGTTTAAAAATTAAAAGCCCAAAAGGACACGATTACATACACACACACACACACACACACACACACACACACATTTATATATATATATA
>CAIGQZ010035013.1:9058889-9076950 GCA_903798205.1 Danio tinwini | reverse complement strand
TATATATATATACTTAAAGTTTTTTTGTAAATGTAATTTGGTGGCAAAACCAAAATGGGATGATTTCTTTTTAACTTAACATTCAGACCCTGCCAAAACATCCAACATCAACTGGCAAACAGATTTTCCCTATATTGCATCTTGTTTATATTTTGTAAAGCTCTTTCCCTAAAGATGTAAAGATGCTGCGAATCCCCCTACATATAAACTGGTCCCAGTAATATTGCTCCCTTTTGTATGCTTTTATCTCCAGGTATCATTAGCTTACAGCTCTGGCGTATAGCCCTAAATAAACCTCTAATTGTCCCATATGGATGTGTATTATATTAATATAATATTCAGCATTAATGATGCTTTTTAAAGTCTTCATTTAGCAAAATGTAATTGGAAAATCCCCAAGTGCAAATATAAGCAGTTTCTTTATTGTACGTGTCCAGGTTGTCTCATCGTGACATACACAACCCAGTGTTTTTTGCAGTGTCAAGAATACTACGTTTAAGCAGACATAAAATAAAAGAGACCAAATCACAGTTCAGAAAGCAAATTGGAGTAGTCTATTTAAGTGTAATAAGACAAGTATTAAATCAAATACCCCTGTTTGAACTAACTACATTATAACATGTAGGCCAGCATGATACTGAAAAATATGACATTGTAATATATTATTTTACTGCGATATATACAGTTGAAGTCAGAATTATTAGCCCTTCTGAAATATGTGCCCCCCATATGTCTTTTTTAAACATAATTGTTTTAATAACTCATTTTTAATAACTTAATTCTTTTGTCTTTATCTGATGACAGTACATAATATTTGACTAGATATTTTTCAAGTTACTAGTATTCAGCTTACAGTGACATTTCAAGGCATAACTAGGTTAATTAGGTTAATTAACAAGTCATTGTATAACGATGGTTAGGTCTTTAGACAATCGGGGAAAAAAAGGGGCTAATAATCTTGAATAAAATAATAAAACTAATAATAAAATTGAAATGCTGTTATTCTAGACTAAATAAAACAAGACTTTCTCCAGAAGTATATATTAAAATATTATGACATACTGTGAAAAGTTCCTTGATCAGTTAAATATCATTTGAAAAAGGGTTAAAAAGTCATAAAATATTGTGATATGAATAATATGATTTCAATATAAAGTCATCAATAATAGATGACTTAAATAGCTGCATTTGTAAATAATTTCTAATTTAGATGGACCAGGATGATTTTATAGGTGAATGTATCTTCAGAAGATATAACAAACACATTACAAGCAAAGTTAAATACAGTAGGGAAAAGATACAATTGAAAAAAATAAACAGTGCTTTATTGGGAGTTTAATAATATTGAGATGCAGAAATTTTATGATAAAATGTAAACAACCCTGTAAAGTTTTCATTCATCATGTAGATATTTATATACAATACACGACTATGTCCCCTTTTCCAAGATGTAAAATAAGACTGATGTTCCTAGAGTGTGCATGTGAAGTTTCAGCTCACATTACCTCGCATACATGTTTTATAACTCTTCGAAACTGCCCCTTTTAGACTTCGATCCTAATTGTGCCATTTTGGTGACTGTCACTTTAAATTTAAATGAGATTGTGCTCTTTTTTTAAAGAAGGCGGAGCTACTAATACCTATGTGTCAGCATAGTGGCAGATAATAAAAAAAAATACTAATGTTCTCTGCTAATGAGAGAGAAAGATAATCACAAATGGTCGGGGCTTTCCCTCTGATGACATAAACAAAGGGAGAATATCAATCAAAATGTATCTATCAAGTGAGATTATAAAACATAAAAGTAATACATTTTACTATTAGAAGCTGATTATATTCACACAGACTGTTGCCACACAACTGCGTTTAAACTGATATTACAATATTTTCGTTTCCTACGATATATATATATATATATATATAGCGATTTTGAGTGCAATTACACCAGATGACTGAATTCTTTGGAAAGAATTCAATATTTTAGATACATTGGGGTGATATTATAAGGACAGCATTTGCATAAAATATAATAAACCAATCACAAACATTGATAAAAATAGCAAAGCAACAATATTCTACAAATAAAATGCAGTGCTTTATGATTTTTTTCATCTATAAACACTTCTCTATGACACTATAGTTTTTATTGTATATTTGCATATATACAATTAATCTTTCTTAAAGTTAAAAACATAATTTATTATACCTAAATATTTTGAACTGACTTTAAAAAAATGTTTACATAGTCACAGGCCCTAAAACACACATAACTAATACATGTTTTAGTAACTTTATGGTTAAACATAGCAACGACAAATCATGAGTGTTTTCATATGTGGCTCTGGGTCAACTATAAAGCTAGTTCGACATTGCACATACTGCGATGTGACTATTGCGGATCTGCATATTGCTATATCGACGCTGAAACGATATATTGTTTAGCCCTAGTTTAAACCTCTCATATAAAAGTGATTGTTGCATAATAGGCCCCTTTAAAAACAAACACAAATAATAAAGCTTTACTCTAAGGTTAAAATTTTAAATGACATTAATGTTCTGAACTGTAATGTTTGGTCAACTCGACATTGCAGATCCACACAATGTGATATCAATGCTGAAACAATGTTTTGTGCAGCCCTAATAACATGATCTGTATATATTCTAAAAGTCATATTTAGAAAACTGTCAGTATAGGACACCTAAATCTTAATTATAATTAGTGTTATTAAGAAAGCAATGTTCAGTTCAAAACATGACACAAAACAACATATTCTGTTCTGTCTGCCAGAAGCCATCTCTAAAACTTTCACAAGGGCTCCCCCTAAAATTCAAGGCCTTGCCAGTTTTGCTTGCGAGAAATGGAAACGTCTTAAGACCACATCAAAAGGGAGTCCCTGCTGTAGTGCCGGACAACATTGTCAGTGGCCAGGCAAGCCTGAGCTGCTTTCTGTGATGTGAATCAGCAGTAGGCTGCGGTGTGAAGGCCGAGGTAAAGAGAGCAGGTTCTGGATGTATGCCTCCACAGCTCCACATGAGGCCACGGAGAGAGAGTGAAACCTACAGACTGGCTGCTGTTTTTATGGTTGTTGTTTCAGGTGGAGATCCTGGCTAAAGCAGCTGCGGGTTTGAATGCTGCCCTCTTGTGCTGGATTCTTAAAGGATGTTTCAAACGTGTAGGAATCTCCCCATTTATTCAAGAGTGTAAAGGCTTACATAATGCTAAGACATAATACCATCCAGATGCTTATTGAAATGGCTTGCTGCATCTTTTTACTTTTTGCAGTATGCTAGAATATGTTACACTTTTTCTTGATGGACTGATTAGTGCATTAAACAATATAAAAGATTGTTCTTGGTGGTTTGATCAAAAAAAATTTTTTTCGAGATACTCAGATAGATAGAATAGATAACGCATGTATACAGTGTAATTGGCCAGGACTCTTTTTGAAAATACTTCGTCAAGGATTTCCAGGCAAAACCTTTTAAGGCAACCCAGGCTCATTCTAATTATGTACCCCTATATATGTTTCTGGAGAGAGCAAATTACATCCCAGGATCTGTGTTTTTTGAGGTTTTGTTTTCTCAAATCCACCAGAGGCCGCTGTGAACACTTTTTCATATCTTAAATTTCTCTCGCAAGTGCCATTCACACCTACTCTTCTCGCGTAAATCCACCAGAGGGTGCTGTCGACTGCCTGACTGACTGAGTGACTGAGTGACTAACCGACCATTTTTTTTCTCTCTCTCCCCCCACCCTCCCTCTTTCCTAGACCCAACTAATATCGTTTTACAAAGTACGGATTGACCCGCCCACCCCCTTCTCTAAACCCATCCGCAGTGTTTTGAAGGTTCAAGACACCCTCAAGTTCTTTTTTTTTTTAAAGCACCTGTCAGCTTTAATCGTGGAGAAAACCAGATAATTTTGAGTTTTTGTCAGCTAATTTTATCTTCCTGATTTAAAATAATTTTTGGGGCAGGATCAAAATCGGTGACAAACCGTGCGTCTGCTGGTGGAGTGATGATGCGTAAGTTTCTCATTATTATTTATAGCAGAGTTTTCTTATCCTATGAGAAGACCCTGCTTCTTAATTAGATAAGAGAGCATGTGCTTTCCGAAGGCAAGGCAGACCTTGAAGAGAGCCAAGCTGTGAGACCCAATGACTGGATAAGACCACGTCTGTGTACGGCAAGCAGTATTTAGCCATAATGTTATGTTTGTTTCCATGATTCATGGGGTTTGTTGCATGTGTTTCCCCGCAATGCTGTCAGGAGCGTTACAACAAAGCTGTTGGTTTGCAGCAAACATTTTTGTCGGGAGAGCTGTACGAGAATTGGAGAATGCAGACTTTTATTAGTTTAGTTTGTTACCATTCAGACACATTGCCTATATTCATGCTGCTGTGTTTGCCATATGTTTAAAATCCTCCAGATTACTGGCAGGGCTAATTATGATGGCAAATCAATGGCAAAATTAATTGAGCGCAGCTGTGATGTTTACGCGCAAAGAAAAGTGAACCGCGAACAGATTACAGGCCTACACGCAAGGAAGCTACAGCTTTTGCACCCATAGGGGATCTTCATGCATGCACATCAACATTTTTGCACACGATGTACGCTTTCGCGAGCCAGGTTATGCCTACGGCTCGCGCGCGCAATCAGTTTGCGCCGCTCGTTTGCTGGTTCTTTTCTCTGCTCTCGCAAAATTTTTAGGATTTTTGTCAGTCCTGGGGCGGGACTTGGTGTTCTTGTTATCTCCAATGCTATTGGTTACTCTCCCTTTCCGGAAGTAAGCCGGGATTGTACGCAGGTTAAAAGATCATGCCAATAAAGATAAAAATGTATATAATTTCCAAATCATAATCATAAGAAACTTTCTGAGATGCTGTCTGAGGATTTAATCTCGAGAAACTGTCAAATAATAATGATTAATCTTCTAAAATAATCACTAACATTATTGTAAAAATGACTTTCTGAACCCATTTGATTTGTCCCGTACAGCACTTCTATGTTTAATTTTACTTCTATGCTGATTAACCACAACGGCAGTGCTCATTATGACACTTGGGGATGATCTTTCTAGGATCGTCTCCAGAAGAGTTTAGATGATATTTGCTTTTTAGATCTTTCCATGTAATGCATATTATATGTGCAGTGCAGCTTTGTATATTATTATATTTATTAATAATATAGATATGGAATTTTGTCAATTTTGGAGCACACTAGCTTATAGACATCCCTAAAACTAACATACTGATTCTAACATCTATTTAAACCCTCAAGTTTTTAATATTTTATGGTAGAATACTGAAAATATACAGTATATACTTATGTGCACAGTGTTAGAAATTGTGCAGATGTTAAAATAAACCACACTGCATTAGTGCACACTGCATTCTTTTTCAGCATTCATTCATTCATTTGTGCTACTGCGAAACACTGAAACCATCAGCTGTAAAAATGCACTGAACACAGTGCCGCGCTTCAGTCTGAAACATGCATCAGTATCACTATACAGTTCAATTACAACAGAGCCTTTGATTTAATAATCACACTAAGCAGTACTGCAATTAATGTGTAACCTCTTTTATTTATTATCATTTTAAATGTAATATAATTAATTATTAGATTTTCATCAACTCACAAACCCCCTGCAGTTCTCCCACAAATCCCCAGGAGATTAGGAACTGCTTGGAACACGTCGCTTGTTCTTAACTGATGTCAGAAATGTTTTTTTTTTTTTTTTGGGTAGTGAGAGACCTAGTTATGTTTTTAAAGGGATTGTAACCCTGGAAATTCAGTCATTATTTACTCACCGTTCACTTGTCACTAACCTGTTTGAGTTTCTTTTGTCTGCTGAACACAAAATAAGTTATTTTGAAACATTTTGAAAAGCTGTAACATTTTTCAAAATATCTTATTTTGTGTTCAACAGAAAAAAATAAACTCCTAAAGGTATGGAAGTGATTCAGGGTGAGTAAATCAATACGTTTACATGGGCACTCCAATTTCAATTCGATTAAGACAATACTCTGATTAAGAACCTACCATGTAAACAGCAATTCTTTGATTACCTTAATCTGACTAAAGTCATAATCAAACTAAACAGAAGTCGAATTAAGACATGTGGAGTATTGCTATTTTTAGTGGCATGATTGAAGTGCAGTGCAGAAATGTAAACACTGCTATTAGACTACCATTGTTTTGTCGACATTTTGCGACAGGATGCACATACTGCAGTTGTCAGGCGTTTGATAACAAACAAATGAGAATAGCTTCAAGAAAGAGAGCACATTTTGGTGCAATGCTTATGCTCTTATACAGTACTGTACCTGCAAGGTTGTTACAGGGGCATGAATAAAAAGTAGTAAATGAAACCCAATAGTATCTGACTGCAGAGGTGGCCTGTTGCTTGAGAATTTGTATCTGCCATCGTCTGTTTGCTAGCATAGTGTGAGAAATGAACTGCTGTTGAACTTGTCGCAAATTAAAAAAGAAATGGCCAAAATTACATACACTACCTGACAAAATGTTTGTCGCCTATCCGTTTTAGGAACAGCAAATAATAACTTGACTTATAGTTGATCATTTGGTATCAGAAGTGGCTTATATGAAAGGCAAAGGCCTCTAGATTGCACTTATTATGCCAAAATAAAATATGACCATGCCTTGATTTTTAATTATTTCATTAGAACAGTAAGGTCTGACTTTGCTTAGACAAAAGTTTTGCCACTTAACAGAAACAATGTACAGTATGGAATATAAAGTCATGGCACAGTGGAAAAAGAATTAATATTGTGTATGACTCCCATGAGCTTGGAGGACTGCATCCGTGCATCTCTGCAATGACTCAAATAACTTATTAATAAAGTCATATGGAATGGCAAAGAGTCTTGCAGGAGTCTCTCCCAGAGCTCATCAAGATTTTTTGGAATCATCTTCAATGCCTCCTCTTTCATCTTACCCCAGACATGATTTGACACTTTGATGTGGAGGCTGAAGTATGAGAAGGAGCGCTATCCTGCTGAAGAATTTGCCCACTCCTGTGGTTTGTAATGTATTGGGCAGCGCAAATGTCTTGATACCTCAGGCTGTAGATGTTACCATCCACTCTGCAGATCTCTCGCATGCCCTTATACTGAATGTAATCCCAAACCATTATTTTTTTCTTCACCAAACTTGACTGATTTCTGTGAGAATCTTGGGACCATATGGGCTCCAATAGGTATTCTACAGTATTTATGATGATTGGGATGCAGATCAACAGATGATTCATTGGAAAAATCTACCTTCTGCCACTTTTCCAATTGATCAACTAGAAGTCAAGTTATTATTTGTAGCTCTTACAACTGGGATAGACAACAAAACTTTTGTCAGTGGTGTATGGTGTGATGACAAACACAAACAATTGTGGAGTGAAACACTAGAGGAAACTAGTGTCAAATGGTAACATTGAACATTTATCGAACTATGTGCTATAACGTAAAATAGGATCATGAGAGGAACATTCAAATAGCAACTCATGTAAGCACCTAAATCTTAATGTTGTCTTATTCAGATTAAGGCAAATAGTTAGATTATTGATGTCCATGTAAGCGTAGTCATTGATGAGTAAACTTAAATTTTTGTGTGAACTGCCCCTTTAAGGCTTTATATATTTAAAGGGGAGTTGTTCTTGTTGTTGTTATTATTATTATTATTTATGGTCCATTCATTTTCAAATTACTTATTTTGTGTTCAAAGGCAAAAAAACAAATCATAGGTTTGAAACTAAATTAGTGTCCAAATAGTTACAGAAATTCATTTTTATGTGAACTTGCTCTTATTAAACTGTTTGGCAACAAAACAAAATCAGTACAGCCGCATTAACCACCACAGATTTCTTTTTGACTTTTAAAGAAAAACAGAAGTCATATGTGGAGAAAGACACAGAGCGAAAAGAGAGGGGGAAAAAATGACCTGCCGCTTTCATAAGGCCAAGAAAAAACAGGTGGAAGAGAGGAAATAATTGTTTGATCTGTCCTTTGCCTGTCGCTGCCCTAATCACTCAAGACTGATTCAGAAAATGCAGGCTTGAATGTCAGAGGGCCACCTGCGGAGAGCTAGTCCGTTTTCCCTGCTCTGCGCGCCCATAGCCTTGTAATCACCACTCTTTCTCTCTGCACCGACTTGGCACTCTACAGCCGCCTTGATTGAGCACCTCAATCTAACAAGGTATCCACCAGTCCTGCCAGACGCTTGCGGACGATTGAAGATGCCCCTGATGATCTCAGAGTAGTGCTTTTCCGCTGTAAACTCCACCACCATAAAGTACAAAAATGATACAGCTTTTTTATAAACAAAGACAAAACTGGTGCATTATGCACTTACAGGGGTCATTCACTGCTAGCCATATTGTGAAGAATATTTTGACCACTTTTTCAATATAATGAATAAAAAGATCATCTCTAAAGGAACCAGTACATTACTCAAGTATGTACTTCTATGTTGCATATACATTGTTTTATTATTAGTGCTTTTCTTTTGTTTTCTTTATGTATTGTTTCTGTTTGATGCTGCTAACTATGCTTAAAATACAGAAAGCACTTACAATGACATTGCATTCTACTTTTATTTAGGAAACAATCTATCCTACTTTATCATTAATATTCCATCTTCATAAAATATAATGTATTTGACTTGTTTATTCAACCCAGGCTCATTTAGAAAATATACCGCTATATATGTTTCTGGAGAGCGCTAAATACGTCCCAGGAACTACGTTTTTTTGGAGATTTTATTTTCGCCAATCCACCAGAGGCCGCAGTGCGTGCTTTTTCAGATCTCAAATTTCCCTCACAAGTGCCATCCGTGCCTGCTGTTCTCGCGTAAATCAATCAGAGGCCGCTGTCCACTGACTGACCGATTGACTGACCCACCCTCCTTCTTCCCTAAACCCAACCAAAAGTGTTTTCAAAAGCACTGATTGACCACCGCCCACCGACTTCCCTAAACCCAACTGACAGTTTTCAAAAGCAATCCAGAAAAAGAAAAGCATTCTCACCCTGTTATTTACTTGGTTATTAAATTTTTTGGCTTCTGTTTTTGCTTTCTGGAACCATTCTTCGCCAGACTCGAACCCCGTCGTCAGGGTCAACTCCTCTCTGCATCCAAAGTCCACCGACGTACATGGCGAGCTAACTAGTCAAACTGTTAACAGCGGAAAAGCCATCCATCCATGCTAAGGTAAGCAGACAGCTAGTAGCGCGAAAAGGAATGGCGTCTAACCGCCCCGTATCATTTGTTTTAAAGACGAAATGCAGCCATACGTACTTCTGGCTACATAATTCACAATCTCCAGAAATGTATACAGGGCTATGTTTTCAGAATGAGCCTAATTGGGCAACTTTAATGCAGATTTTTGGCCAAATATTATCCTATCCTAGCAAAGAATACAAGTATTTTAATGTAAATATTATTTATTCAGATTCCAGTTGATGTATGAGTCTCAGTAATGTAAAAAAACACTTCTGACTGCTTTTGTGGTCCAGGGTCACAATTGTCACAGCAGTGCTTTTCTTTGTTTTATTTATAGATAAACTATTTTATATGTTTCACCATGCAGAAGACCTATTTTAAAAGTTTAAAACATTCTGGATGAAACTTTGGCAATAGAGGTCTGAACAAGATGGCATTATTGATTATTCATAATCGTCATCCAATGTCCAAACATCAATTTTGAACAAAAAATAAGCATCAAAAAAATAAAGGTAATCAATGGTGGAAAAACTGCTGAATGCCTCAATCATCATTTCTCTGGATAAGTGGCCAAAATGTTCCACAATATCTTGTACAGGAAGGAGTTTGCTGAATAGCTGAAACTCCCCTGTGATTTCTGTGTCTGTTCCCAATGCCCCCATGTCACTGCTTTGAAGGTCCCACAGGGAATGTCCCTTTAGATCTCTCGTAAAAGACCTCTCACCCCAAAACAGGACTAATTGTTTTCAGGCATGCATGTTTGAGTGACAAGGGTCTTGCTGGCAGCTTGTAGACTGCAGAGTCGCTGGTCTGTAGCAAGTATCACTTTAAGGGTTGTTGAATAAAACAGGTGCTTTTCCAGTTTGACAAGGTAATTTAGGCTTTTGCAAAATTCAATGCTTTTTTAACTCATCAAAAGTATTGATGTACACGCATTCTTTCCTTTACAGGCTTACTAGGCAAGTAATGCTAAATGTACAAAAGAAATGTGTCCATCTGGAATTGTGGTGAAATAAAAACTACTATGTGCTTCTTAGAGCAGTGTTGCAATACTCCGGATAAGTTTTGGTCTATTTTTTTATTTCTATTTGTTTTGCATGTCCATAGCAGAATTGTCGGTAACACTTTATAATAACTACACACTATGAATCATTTATTAAGCATTAGCAAATAGTGAATTAATTATCTGTTAAGCATTAACTCTACATTAACAAACGTTAGTAAGCAGTTTATAACTGAAGCTACGAATGCTGTATTCTTGACTTACAACCACATTTATAATGTGTTTAATAATTGTACTTTCATACTTAGTTAATGATTTATTTTTTATTACTAAATTAAGTATTGCATTATTTACAAACCAGTTATTTAATATATAGTTGGTGGTTTTTAAGATCATTCAGAATGAGTTAGAAAATGTTACTAATAAACTATTCAAATAACATTTATAACTCTTATTATTCAGGCATATACTAATAGTTAATTTGTATGTTAATAAATGCTTTATTAACTCAACTTAATCCAGTTTTGTGACCTAATCTAAAGTGAGGACTATTCATGGTTTATAAATCCCTTATAAATGACAATTAAAGGCTCAGTTAAATACTAAACAAGAAAAAAGAAAATAAACGACTTTATTCATTTCTATTCATTTGAAGAAATCTTTGCAACCTTAACTAAAATAAAATTACTGTACAGTTTAAGCTTTCCATCCTATTATATTGTTCAGTTATTATATTGTTGTTGTTGTTTTCCAATTTGATGTTGTATTTTGACACTCCTGTTATTCAGTGTAAAACTTTATGGTAATTTTACTTTTTAGAAAAGATTGCAAAGATTATTGTTCATGTGAAACTGAGCCTTTAATTGTCATTTATAAAGGATTTATAAAGCATAAATAGTCCTCACGTTAGATTAGGTCACAAAACTGCTTGAAGTTGAGTTAATAAAGCATTTATTAACATACATAGTAACCATTACTAATGCCTGAATAATAAGACATATAAATGTTATTTTCAATAAACTCATTCAGAATTATCTTTAAAAACCTCCAACTACTCTTAAATACAAATGGTTTGTAAATATTGGAATACTTAATTTAGTAATGAAAAATCAACTAGTCACAAATTATGAAAGTACAATTATTAAGCACGTTATAAATGTGGTTATAAGTCAAGAATACAGCATTTGTAGCTAATACTAACGTTTATTAATGTAGAGTTAATGCTTAACAAATAATGAATTCACTAAATACTAATGCTTAATAAATGATTCATAGTGTGTAGTTATTATAAAGTGTTACCGAGTTGTCTTATGTTTTTTAACTAAACATGGATTTTCAAAAGGGCTGGGTGATATGCCATAAATGCAATCTCTATAATTATTTTCCATACTGAACAATAATGATATATATTTCATTATGAGTTGTTAATGCTTCTAGATTTAAAAGAGTGCCCGAACAATGACTGAAGCCACAAAAATTAGAGGGTCCATTAAATGGCATAACATTATTATATAGTTTTGGAAAATATTAACAGATGTTTCAATATAATGTTAACATATACTTTCTATGTGTGTTTATGTTTTAAGTTTTTCCTGCAAATGTCACATCCATAATGCTGGAATTGCAAGTTTTATCAGTTCTTGTTAACCCTTGGAATTGAATCCATGGCTTGATACAGAACTGTACTTTTATGTCTGTAAATGACACCTGATTTGTAGAATTAATACGATGTATTTCAGTTTATAAACATTATACTCTAGACTCCTCAGAAAGTCGGTTACATATAGCCTGATGGAAACAGCCATGGTACTCTTGGGGCATGCCACTAAAATTTATGATCAATTATGGCTTTTCTAAAGCTGGATTTAACATGTCATATATGTCACGCTTCTCTGGGAAATAATGGCTTTGAATGGATTTCAGAAAGTTGAAATTTATCCTCCTGTTGCCCTGGGTTTCTTACATTCCTTCCCTGCTTAATATAATACTGTTGATTTAACAATGATGTATTTGAACCTCCGGGCACTTTTACCTCCTTTTGGAGATTAATAGATGGTTTTGTAGGGTGCATAGGGTGCTACATTATTCTGGTGGGCTTGACTGAGTGATAGACCCACGATGTGGCGGCAAGTCCATCAACAGCAGTTATATTCAATTTCTAAGGGGAGCATTTGTCACACGGGACAGGTAGCATTAAAAGAGTCTTAAGTCACTGTTAAGTCGTCGCTCAGCGGCTCGGGCCATATGCAACCGAACGTTTCTACGTCGATTTTTCTGTAGTGGCCAGTGTACCTTTACCTCAGCCCATAATATGACGGAGCATTGATTAATTGTACATTTAAGTGGATGCACAGCCCTCCTCTCTATAATAAATTATAGTCATTAATCAATAAAGCTCAGTGTAATACAGGGACTTGGGGGACATGCTGCTTTCTAATGAAACACTGCAACACAAGGCTAGTCCTCTGCCGGCAATGACCACTCAAGACAAGATGCTCTATGCCTACCTCCATCCAATTAAACTAGATAATTAATGAACATCCTTAACTTCGATAATGGGATTTGCCATTCAATCTAGTAAGCCCATAAATTTTTGATGGTCAACAACTTTGCGAAGACCTTATGAAGTGTAATTGTTTTAGAGTAGCATATAATGGAATCTCCATGGGTGTATGTTTTGAATATGTACATTTTTTTTATTGTAAATGAAACAGAATGCAGGGAACGCCAGCATTGATAAAGCATAAATGTTTAGTCTCTTGCAGTTGTTTGTCACATTATAGAAAGGATCTATGGGAGACCAATGCAGCCGTACAACATATCGTTTGAGCACTGATATCTCAATGTGTGTGTCCGCAATAGTCACAAGATATGCAGTGTTGAGCTGGGATTATAGTTGACCAAAAACCACAAGCAAAAACACATGCAATTTGTGGAGACACTGCAGAATTGAACCATTATAGAGTGAAAGTTTCCAATTTTCATTTGCTTTTAAGGCATATGTGAACATTTTAAGAGTTTAAAGCATATTAAGAGAACATAAAGAAGTTTAAAAAAGATTTTATTGAATTATTTATATGATGAAGACTATGCATGCTCTTTTACATTTGACTATTAAATTTCTGTACCCGAATACTGACTCTCCCCAGAAAACCATGAAGCCCGGTTTATTTCACTTTAACATTTGCTCCATTGTGTTTATTTATGACAGTCATTTGTTTATTATGTATAGAATAAATTACATAAACTATATTTAAAATTCACTCTCATGCAAAATCATCCCAGTCGATCTAAATTAATGACTTTCCAATAGAGCCATGTGCGGTAAACCCACATGGAATGATCCACAGATTTCCACAGATTTTTAACCCATCATTGAGTCTTAATTTACTCGTATAAATTTGTGGAGTTCGGTCGATAGACAACATCATCCATCACCAATGGTCAATAGACATCGCAATGCTGAGCCGGCATCACGATCCCCCCCATCCCCATCGCAGCAGCAACCACCTTGCGAAAAATACACACGGCCCTGTTTACACTAATACATCTTAGTTTTAAAATGGCATTTAAGAACAAAACAATCTACGTCCACACTGGCATTTCACCTAGCATTTCTGTAAAGCGCCCCTACCACACACATACACACACACACACACACACACACACACACACTGTCATGCGCTGTAGTGTAGACTATGTGCACTTCTGACTCTGAGCTCCAGCAGTCAGCTGGTGCTTTGCGCACAAAACCCAACAGAGCAGTGCACATCAGACAGTTTATCAAGGATGTACCACTGGATTGCGTCTCAGTATAATTAATAAATGTAATATTTAGTTAATCTTGTCTCTAACTAACGACTCTTTGGTCTTTTGAATCTCTCAGGTAATGTGTCGCTTCAATCTTTCGATTTCACGCTTGTACTTGGTAATTTTAGCGAAAACCTCAGATACTGTTGGTTGGTTGCAGTTTGTCGACGCCATTATAACAACACAGATCACTCTGCCTATTCATGCCAGACTCCTGTGGAAAAAGTGATTGACAGGTGGTAATTTGTGTGTAACTTATATTTATTTATTTATGATTTGGTTATGGGTAAAACAATGACCATGCGGGTCAGGTAGTTGAAACGTTAATCATAATTTATAAATAATTCACCACCGCCTATGACAATGATGCCATCGTCCATTGCAAAGTTTCACATTAGACACTATAATGGCAAATTGTTTGACATCGCCCAACCCTAGTTACAATTCTCTGATAATCTACATAAATCCGCAGATTTTTTAAAAAAAATTCTGTGCAGAAATTGCGAAAAAATGTCTGCCGATTCTGTCTGGCCCTAGTCATCAGGTGAAATTGTATTTATATCGCAACATAAATCGCAGAGCAAAATAATATTTCAATTTTTCCAATATCGTGCAGCCCTACATGGTAGAAATAAAAATGTAAAAAAGCAGAGGTACAAAATCTCTTCAACCTCATGGGAGACTCCAAAAATCCTATTGGTTAAAAAAAAGCATTTGTTCAATACTATTTTCTAATTCTATAAGAAAAAATATTTCAACACAGAGGTGTGTGTGTGTGTGTGTGTGTGTGTGTGTGTGTGTGTGTGCACATTCACATAACTAAGAATATAACAAAATCTGAAAATGTTATAAACCCCTAAATTCCTGTAATATATGGAAGACATTACAAACATCTGAGACAAAAAACATAATTAAATGAAACTATACTGCATTGGAAAATACATTGAAGCAATTTTCACTCGTGCGAAATGCTGAATTATTTTCTAAATTAATTGCAAACAAATTACCAGTACCTTGTGGAATTGACCATGTAGAAATGGACAGAAAAATAATTTGCCTGTAAAACTCGAATAAACAAACACACATACACACCAAATCATTTTTTACAATGTGGCAGCTCCATTAGACTCTAGATAGAGCAACCTCTAAGCAATAGAATAGCATTTACCTCTGAGATCCCATGAAATAAAATGGCATTTATACTTATCAAAGCAAACTAAATAGCAGGCATTTCATCAACACAAGTTCAGTCGTGGGGATATAAATGATCCAGGCGATTTGATTCTGCCTAATGGAACTGGATGAAAGGTGTATTAACTATGCTGCAGCCAGCAAAGCGGGAAAAAAAGTAGAAATAGATAAATAGATAATAATGCTGAGGGAAAACAATTAAGTATTTCAGTGGTGGATGAATGACTTGTAATGTTTGCCTGGCTACCGGAAAAGCGCTTTCTTCATCTAATGCCGTCTGAAGCTGTCACAGTGTCGTGGCTTTAGCCCATTTGATTAATGATGAGCTGTGGGCGCAGCTAGCAGCTAAGTCTCAATTATGAAAAAGCCAGTAACTAGCGCAATGTCGCTGACGCCTTTATTCCACTGACAGCGGTGAAAAATCACATTTTTTTTTCTAATCAAGGTAAAATCGTTCGTCATTCATTTATTGGCATTTCTGAACATGCCCTTCGTGTCTACCTTTTTCTTCTTCCTGACTTTCAAGCCACCCTGAAACCAAATCCTGCAGAGATTGATGCTTCAATCCCTCTGCTCTCCTCTCACTCTTGCCAAAGTCTATTAAAGTTCAGCTTTAATTATTAATCTGAAGGTCACGACCCTGTACAGCCCCATTTTTGCAGTTTAAGACGAGACAAGAAAACGAATGAAAAACAGGATGCATACTATACAAAATCATTGCATGTTATAATGAAATGCAATACTTTGTACTAATAATGTCCATTTTAGGGCAATACAGTGGCTCAGTGGTTAGCACCATCGCCTTACAGCAAGAAGGATGCTGGTTCGAGTCCTGACTGGGCCAGTTGGCATTTCTGTGTGGAGTTTGCATGTTCTCACTGTGTTGGCGTGGGTTTCCTCCGGATGCTCCGGTTTTCCCCCAGTCTAAACACATGCGCTATAGGTGAATTGATTAACTAAATTGGTCATAGTGTATGAGTGTGTGTGTGTGTTTGAATGCTTCCCAGTACTGGGTTGCAGATGGAAGAGCATTCACAACCAATTAGTTGCCGGTTCATTCTGCTGTGGTGACCCCTAATGAATAAAGGGACTAAGCCGAAGGAAAATTAATGAATGAATGTCCATTTTAATGTGTATTTCCAGCTAAGGTGTAAAAACCTTTTACATGGATCTGTATTAAAATCCAGGTATTTACTTTAGGGTAAGATTAACAACCACAGTAAGGTTACTGTAGGTTGTACAATCACAACTTTTCAGTTTTAAGGAATTTAAGTTTGCATGAAATCAAAATGCACAACACTGAAAAAATTATTCAAAGACATTTTTTTTGGATTTACATTTTTTTTAAGTTAAGTGGTTGTAAAAAAATTATTTGGGCTGAATTTAAAGAAACAAATTAAGTTGAACATTACTAAATTTAATTTGTTTGTTTAAATTCAACACATATATATTGTTTGCAACAATTTTGCAGCAATCTTTATTTTTTTAGTGAATGGCTATTTTACTAGTGCACTTTGTTACACTTTAAATAAACAATTAATCTGTTCAAGCTAATAAAAAAAAATTTGAAATGTTTTTAAGATGTTTAACCAAATTAGAACACAGATGACCTCAGATATGCATATACCCCTCCAACCTTTACGAGTAAAAGCAGTGTTGCCAGATTGGCGGTTTTGAATTTGATTGTGTGGGTAAAAAATGGCATTGGCGGTTTGACAAAATTTGGGCGGTTTTGAAACGTAAATTTATATGCAACTTATTTAGCAAAACATAATCGTGTGCTCCTACTCCATTCAGTTAGTAGTGACCAGTGCATAGTGCAAACCGTGTGGGCCCACAGAAGGAAAGTAGTACCTTCGCGTGCACGTGCATCACGCAGCACCTGCAGTTAAACTCACAGCGATTTATCATGACGCTTTTATGGACAATTTTTTTTCCACAATTGACAGCAAGAACAAACATAAAAAGCGTTTTCTGATTGACAAGCAGCACCTAGTTATGTTCAAAACTATTTAAAATGTCAAATGGGATAAAGTTGTACCCCATTTCGAAAGTAGGCCTAAAACATACTCTAATAGGTAGTGTAATCTACACAACAACATGTGTGGGTGAGAGGGGGCAGTGTTTTAATGTGATCTGGTTATGTTGTGGTTCTGTGACTGCTGGTGTTGGTTGCTGTATGGTTAAAAATTATGACAGTAATTAGTAACAAGTAATTAGGTCAATTTCAATTTAAATAAATTAAAATTCAATCAAATATTAATCTAATATTTTGGGCGTGGTTTGGGCGGGTTTTAGACAGCTTTTAGGCTGGAAAAAGTCAGCTATATCTGACAACACTGAGGGAAAGTTTAGAAGGAGCGCAAAAAACAGCTGGAAATACATCTGATTCTCCAGACTTTAATGTTTGTAAACTATTGAAAAGCTGCGGTATGCTCATGATATAATCTGAGTGTAATTATTAAATATTTAGAGTGGTGAATTTGATTGGCAATAACTGGTTTGGCCAAGTCTGGCACACATCAGTTTTACTAATATCAAGTTAAGAAGTTTTGATATGAGGTTAAAACAAGCACAAACTGTTAAGATTAAGATTTATAAAACATTTAAAATGTTAATAAATTACATTTTCATGTCATACTGATTAAAAGACAATGTGGGAGATTGAATTCGACACAACAAAGGCACCTAATAACCACATTTTTTATAAAACTTGTTTGTGTAGTTTAACAACTGCAGAGCATAACAACTAGTTTATCATGTATCATTTGTGTATGTGTATGTGTGTGTGTGTGTGTGTGTGTGTGTGTGTGTGTGTGTGTG
>CAIGQZ010035013.1:9018462-9050142 GCA_903798205.1 Danio tinwini | reverse complement strand
TGAACTCCAAGATAAAGTCTTTGTTTGTTGTATGCAGAACCATAGACCTTTATATATAAAGTATAATTATGGAAATTGTGTTCATGCTAACTGAAAGCTAATTCGTGCTTGCTGGCCTCACGCATTACGCACCTGTCAGTCAGTCAGTCAAGGTTGTGCAGCCCTACATTGTAAAGCCCTACATTGTTAAGGTAACTCAAACCATTTGAGGAAACAGATTGCAACAAACCATTTAAGTTCAAAAACTGATCCTAATGAGTACTGTGAACTTAATTCATTTGGTTAAATGAAGCAATTTGACCACAGTAAAACCCAATAAAAGAAGAGAACTCAAACCAACTGAGTACTGTAAAACCCAAAAATTTAAGGCAACTCAAACCATTTGGAAACCGATTGTTACAAACCATTTAAGTAAAAAAACTAATCTATATGAGTACTGTGAACTTACTCCATTTAAGTTGAAGTAATGAGGTATTTAATTAACTCATTACCTTTAACATTGAGTTCAAAACTCATCTCAAATGAGTAGAATTAATTTTCCATCAATTTTGAGTTTGCGCTCATTTCATTTGATAAAGTTAGCTGTTTGGTTTTACAGTGTACCAAACAAGGAATGACACTTCTATAGATTGTTTCTTCCTCAGATTAGTACCAAACATGCTCTCATAGTCTGCACTTGTAAAAGTAATCTTTAATTCCAAATTACAGCTACTTAACAAGGCCTAATCCTGCTTTACTTACCTCTCGCAAGGTGTCATGATTAGCACTTCGATTGTTTAGTCTGTTTCAAGGCCGAGGAAATGCATTGTTACGGCAGTCCGGTCAGCCAGAGCGAATCAATGCTCACTGTCGATACCAGGTGAACTAATTTGCTGTTGAATGTGCTCAGTCATTTCAGGGTGAACACTCAATTTGGCCTGATGAGTTGAACCCTTTAATCTCCAGCAGTCCCTCAAGTACAAAGCTGCTAAACGCTCTAATAAGGGCAGACAGATGTTGTGGGATCTGCTTTGATTCTTTTAATTGCTTTTGCTCTTATTTCCCCCCTTTTTGCACTAAAAGCCCTTTGTGGTTTACTGTAAAATGTGTTCCATACACCTAATATTGTGTTTATACTGTACTTCCATTTACAGTGCTCCATTGTTGACAGACTCTCTGAATATAATTAGGGAATATAGCACAACTTACTCCAGCTGAGCGCTACCCCTGGGGAAGACAAAAAGCCAACACGAAACAGTTCTCTAGGCTTTTCTAGGGAATCCTGATGCATCATTTTTTCTTTTAAACACTGCATGCATGCTGCTGGTGTGGCAAAGCGAGAGATAGGAAAGCTTGACTGGGAATGTCGAATCTGTGGTTTTGGAAAATGAATTTAAAATCACTGGATTATAAAGCGTAAGATGTATTATAAGCGTCACAAGAGAACTGACAGTAAGCCATCTCTCAAGCTGTCAAAATGGAGCCCACCAATTTAATGAGATCTTGAGCTATCCCCAAAATATAATTAAAAAATATGACATGAAGAGCTAAAATAATGCAAAGTGTCCCTATAGAGTCCATGTAAGAGCAGAGACTGGGAAATGATATGGCGTAATTTTTAATATCATTTTCCCTTGGCTTTAGATATATGTTTCTGCATTTATATATGATGGGTATGGTAAATATTGTATGGATAGCGCATTACAATAAGGTTGCATTAGTTAATGTTAGCTAATGCATTTATTAAGATGAACAAACAATGAGCAACACATTTATTACAGTATATGTGTAAACATTAGTTATCTAAATATATATAAAAAATGAAATGTAGTTATAGTCAGGGCTTGACATTAACACCTGCCAACCTGCCAAATGTGAAAATAGATTTCAGCTGTGGCAAGTTAGACAGCCACTCCAACTAGCCACTTTGGCTGGTTGAAAATCATTTTTAAATTGTAGTTTTCTTAAAAGCAGGGTTGGACAATAAGGATGGCCTAATATTTGTGCAAATGTGATCTTAGAATTGAGAAGCAGCACGATTGACAAACATAATTGTGTTTGCACGAGCAAAAGAAAGCAGATAAATACCAAATGAGAGGAATTAATACATTTATTATTAATGATGATGATTAATAATAATAATACTATTTATTTAATAATGCAATTAAAACATGTTAACATTACCTAATGCGAAACGAGTTAAATATCGTCTTTAAAATCGTCATAGGTCTCAGCTATTGGCGAGATCTTTGCCTATCATCGATACATGATACTATTGTCTATCGGCACACCCTACTGCAGATGAAAAAATGTACAGAGCTGTCCATCCCAGAAATTCCTCAAATAAAATGGTCCAGTGCCTTTCCAAATCGCTTCCTCTCGAATACAAGTTTTGTGATGTTGCTGTCTTTAGGACTGTGGCATCCGTGTCATTAAAGCCAATCGCTGATATTCTGATATATTGTAGATGTCAAGATTTGACAGTTCTGTCTGGTTTGAAAGTCTGAGTGCCAGTGCCTTTCTGTGAGCACAAATGTAAAGTGAACTAATGAATCATCTTGGCAAAAGCAGCTCAGCGTTGCGCCTAGAATCATAAATCTCTTAACAAAATAGAGCCAAGCCGCCATTCTATTTTTGTTTCACATTATAGCAAACTGACGCAAGACCCTCTGGCCTCCGCTTTAATGTATGCTGTTTGCCCAGCCAGGAAACATATGTTATTCATGTATGTATGCACTGTACCCTGTGTGTCTATTTTTAAGCATATCTCTTATTTTTTGAAGAAGAGCACTGATTGCTCTTGTTAGTGTAGGATGGCAGTTGGTTGCTCTTTTTCTCTAGCGGGTGTGGAGGTTTATGAGGCTCAGCATGCAAGGGTGATGACAGGGCCTGGTGGCCGGCCAAAGCACGGCTGGCGTTCGAAGTGCCATCGCCCTGTCGCCTCCTGCTACCGCCACCGGCCCATATGGGCAGAGAGATTGCTCTCCACTGGCGCTCCCCCAGCCATCCATCACCTCAGTCCACGTGCCCAGCACGCCAGCCCTGGCACCACGCTGACTCTGATCCATCAGGATTTACTGTGAGTGACGGGGAAAGAGGAGACGAGCCCTCAGTTTATCATCTCACGAAAAACAAACACAAAAAAGAAGAGCCCAGGCTGTCACTGTGAGGTGGCACGTAGCAACTCAGCCACTGTTGATATATTTCATTTGCCACTTCTGGATTTTTTGAGTGTTTTGACAGGTTTTTTGGAGGGTATTTAATAGTAATTGGATTCGTTTTCGTCGCTAAGCGTTTGAACTTACAACCGCCACAAAAATTTTTCGCATCTCTGATGCTTTCCAGACCATGTCACCTTCAAAAGTGATTAATTTAAGTCCTTTCTTCTTGGACATTTATCACTTCAGTAAACCCTTAATGTCTCTTTTTTTCATGACTTTGCCAGGCAAGGCTGGTGGTGCTTAGGAAACTGTGATGTTCCCAAGCTGTTCTGGCTTGTTTTCCACTGTCTACATTAATATTTGTTAAGAAGCAGATTGAGAAAACAACATATGGCATAAACATTCGTATTTTCCACTCAAGGTTGTCAGTATGGCGTCCTTCAGTATAGGGTCTGCAGCCTCACTTGCCAAATCGCTTTTCTTTTGCGCCACCCCCCTCCTTGCTCAGGACTGGGCGAGGCCAAAATGATAGCATGGACACCGAGAGGCACCCCTTGGCCCCCACAGCCCCTCGCCGGACTCGCAGACCCTCTTTCTGTGATTTGAGAGAGCTGTCAGTTTAGATCGCTGGTACGCAGTGAGGCTGAAGCTTCCCCACTGACTGGAGAGGAGTCGTTGGCCAGGCTTTCCTTGTCACTGGGAGTTAAAGCAGTCACTGATCCTAATGCTTACACTGTTGTTGCAGCATTCCGATTTATACTCGCTGCGTGACTTGTCAGCTTTAATGAGGGCAGCAGGCACAGAATTATCAGCATACCAATAATGAGGGTTTCACAAGCTGCCAATTATTTCCCTTTTCGGACGTTATTTCCAGAGCTCTTCTTTTCACACCATCTGACCTAATGATGAGAAACGTCTTGTACTTTGTTTAGGTTATATAATTTGTATTAGCCGACAGCAGAAAGGCTAGTTTCAGTTCCGTAGCTGATTTTTGCACGGATACGAACGGATCCAGTCGTCATCAGATGCACTTCACATGCTGAATGTTCTCTGAGCACAGCGACGAGAATCCTCTCGGAAACCATCTCACGCAATCATAGCCTCATGAGGCAATCGCGTTTGAATGGTTCACCAAATTCGCTGCTCAAACAATAATGGCTCCACCATTTCATCAGGCCTCAAAAGAAAACGAGAGGCGAAAAATGGATGGCCAAATGTGCTCAAGCCATTGCCATGTGTTGCATTAAAACAGGGGTAGCTGGAAAAGGGCCATTATTGCCTCATTTTTCACTCTTCCAAGATGTCAGTGGTGTTTATGTGATATAAAGGTGTACAGCAGATCTGGTTGAGTGGCTACATGCACCACAAAGAATTGGCATCTATTTAATTTCAGTCTATATTTCAAGAAAACTGGTTAAATAAACGCATTTGTTCAAGTTCAAGTAAGATTTCTTGATTGATTGATTAATTGATCAGTATTACAGTAGAAAAGTCATATTATGGAAATTGTTTCTATTTAAATTGATTTAAAAATATAATGTACTCCTGTAATGACAAAGATTATTTTTAATAAACAAAAATGATGTCAAAATGGTACATTTACTCAAATTTAATACAGAATAAATCTCCACTATTATTCATAAAATCTGCTAAATTAATGAATAACAGTTTTAGGGTGCAAAATGAATAGCGCAATTATCATATGTTTCAGTGAAACTGTTTATATATATTTATGCACTAATAATGGGACTAAGCCGAAAAGACAATGAATAAATGAATGAATGTACTAATAGGAAGGAAAAGGGCTTCATCTTTATGTCTACCTGATACACAGTCGTTTACTTTAATATGTCAGAAGCCTTTTACAGCTCTGAGAAATGAGTAAGTTTACCTAGATCACAGAAATGAGAAAAATAGCTCCTTCTCTTGTAAAAGAAGAGCCCATTTTAGCAATAGCAATGTAAGTGCATTTATGGGCACTCAAGCAAGAGTTGAGCAAATTTACACATTTACCCATCTCATGGCTGTTTTGTTCCTTTTCTTTCTCTTCCCAAAAATTGCAGTACTTATATGTGCTATTATGTTTAGTGTAATAATTTGTAGTATTAAGACAGAAATTTTAAATATCTAACTTATTGAAATAAATCACTGTGTCCTATACATTTATTATATATATATATATATATATATATATATATATATATATATATATATATATACATACATACAT
Source organism: Danio tinwini (assembly GCA_903798205.1). Classification (NCBI taxonomy): domain Eukaryota; kingdom Metazoa; phylum Chordata; class Actinopteri; order Cypriniformes; family Danionidae; genus Danio; species Danio tinwini. The sequence goes on along the minus strand of CAIGQZ010035013.1, from coordinate 9,044,772 downwards.
ATATACAGTTGAAGTCAGAATTATTAGCCCCCCTGTTTATTTTTCCCCAATTTCTGTTTAACAGAGAAGATTTTCTAAACACATTTCTAAACATAATAGTTTTAATAATTCATTTATAATAACTGATTTATTTTATCTTTGCCATGATGACAGTAAATAATATTTGACTAGATATTTTTCAAAAGCAAAACCTGAGCAAAGCAATAATGTTTAAAATTATTCAAACTATTTATAATCAAACATTTTTGGCCAGATTTTTTATTATTTTTATTTCCCCCTAAATTGGTTTCTCCAACAGTCCCATTGACTGGAATCTTTTTGGCTTGAGACTTCCTGTCTCATTTGCTTCTATTGATTTTTAGACTGCTTCATACTATCAGTGATGTGTGCATGTTGAATTGGCAAATGCATGCAATTCAAAACACTGACACAATATTTTAAAGTTACAAGATATAATCATACAGAGAGTTCATGTTAGCAGCATTTACCTTTCACCTTTGTCTGTGGCATTATTCTTTTCTCAATGATAATGCAAGTCATCATATGTTATTAAAGCCTCATTCAAGCAAATTTTTATTGTCAATTACAACACTATGCCACTTTGTCAGATTATGTGATTTTGTCTGGATAATAATGTGTCATGGGTATTGACAATGCCAGACTAAATTGCTTCACGATCAATCATTGTGTGATATCTATGATGCAAATTCTGTCATCAAGAAGCCACATATATTACAAATGTCTATTCTGATTGGTTAATTGGAATGTTGTTCCAAAAACAACAAAATGTTGGTCCAGGAACTTGTTACGCTTGATAAAATCAGGTTCAGCCAATCAGAATTAAGGGAGACGTTCACAGTTTGTTAAATTCAGGCTTACAATTAGGGTTATGTACTTCTACATGATTGTTTTCCACCTACACTATCTGACAAAAGTCTTGTCATCTACCCAAGTTTTGGGAACAGCAAATAATAACTTGACTTCTAGTTGATCATTTGGTATCAGAAGTGGCTTATATGAAAGGCAAATGCCTCTAACGCTTATTTTACCAAAATAAAATATGATCATGCCTTGATTTTTATTTTTATTTATTTGATTAGGACAGTAAGGTCTGACTTTAATTAGACAAAGGTTTTGTCACTTAAAAGAAATAATGTACAGTATAGAATATAAAGTCATGCTGCAGTGGAAAAAAGAATTAATATTCTGTATGACTCCCATGTGCTTGGAGGACTGCATCCATAACTTATCAATAAAGTCATATGCAATGGCAAAGAAAGCGTTCTTGCACGACTCTCAGAGTTCATCAAGATTCTTTGGATTTATCTTCTATGCCTCCTTCTTCATCTTAGCTCATATATGCTCAATAATGTTCATATCCGATTACTGGGCTTGCCAGTCCTGGAGAAACTTGACTTGCTTTGCTTTGAGGAACTTTAATGTGGAGGCTGAAGTATGAGAAGAAGAGCTATCCTGCCCTACAATTTGCCCTCTCCTGTGGTTTGTAATGTAATGGGCAGCGCATATGTTTTGATACCTCAGGCTGTTGATGTTGCTATCCACTCTGCAGATCTTTCGCACGCCCCTATACTGAATGTAACCCCAAACCATGATTTTTCCTTTACCAAACTTGACTGATTTCTGTGAGAATCTTGGGTCCATGCGGGTTCCAATAGGTCTGTAGTATTTGTGATGATTGGGATGCAGTTCAACAGATGATTCATTAGAAAAATCTACCTTCTGCCACTTTTCCAAATGATCAACAAGAAGTCTGACTGGGATTGACGGCAAGACTTCTGTCAGGTAGTGTATTATTCCCATTTTATTTTAGGAATAAATTACACTCAGTGTTGGGTTTAGGAATAAGGATTAGGTATAGATTACATTTTCAAACAAAAATGATATTTTAGGATCAACATCGATATTAATCCTGTATTGCATTGTACTTGGTAAAATCACACCCATTATTTATCCAAACAGAACGCATTATTTTAGATGTAAGGTAAATTTATTCTTAAAAAAACAACAGTATACATGCTAATTGAACTGGAACTAGATGTATAAAAAAAAATTCTGGACCAAAAGAACCTGGAGCACAAATTACAAGACCATTTTACAGCGTGTATGTTGTTGTGAACAGCCTGAGTCACTTTCGTGCAAACTGTGAAGTAAGTTGTTTCAGTTTTGTCAGACTCCAGCAAAGGATAGAAAATACATTTTTCAAAGCAAAGAGTTATCTGTAAATTCCCCCTAGACATCCAAACAATGTGTCAGAGTTTATTAGAGCAGACTGAGACAACATCAGAGTCAGAGAGAGAGGGCTTTTTAAGGTTAGAGGTCAGTCGGAGGCGTCAGGCTTTTGTTGCTAGCTGCCTCTCTGTCTAACTCTTGCTTGCTCTTTTTTTTAATAAACAAAATTCATTAAATGGGTCTCCTAGAACCTCCTGACAGGTAATTCCTCTGTCTCTTCCTTCCTTTTTGTGATCAGAAGAACCCCGGTGATTCCTAGCATGGGTCCAACACTATGGGGGAATTTCTCTCAGAACATACTCCTTCAGTTCAATTCCTCCCCGCATTTCCGAGAGCTTTTCATTCGTATCCCCTGGAAACCGCTCTGCATTCTTTAAACTCCCCTTCAAGAAAAAAAGGGAAGGGAAAAAAAGGGAAAGGGTAGCGAGAGACAGTAGGGGGAGAGCCCTTACACGTTTGGTTATGCCCTTTGATCATTCGTTTATCTTTAAAACAGATGGTTGACCACTGTGCTGTTTATGTCAACACACGCTCATTTGAAAGAGCGACTCGCTGTCAGACGATTCCTCTCTTGAAACGATGAATTGCAAATCATCGGAAAAAAAAAAAAAAAAGCAACTGCTTGTATAGGTTAACAAAGCACTTGCCTTCCAAAGAGCCCATCTAAAGCCTCTTTTCATAATACCCATGTCTGCAACCTGCTTCTTTACATAATGTTTCTGTAACGTTATTCGCACATCACAAGAATACAGTGCAGATAATCTACTAATCTGATTATTGTTCAATTATGAAGGCTCCCTGGTCCATAAATCCCCACAGATGTAGCATTCGCATGTACAGTCATCAAAAAATGATCTAATTTTGATGGCAGGCAGTGGGTGAATGGCAGTGGAAAGTGGATTGGGTATTGCATATGAGATGGGCTGTGTAATTCTGCCTTAATAAAACAGCGTCTTGGGAGCTAGGTTATGGGGGTCGAGGCAAGAGCGCTTATAATCTTTCGATCCATATTTATTTAAAGAGACTGGAATTCTCGGTTAGAAATTGCCATCGGAAGGGAGTCAGGAGCCATCAAAGTGAAGGGGAGGGAACTTGTTTGATGTTGTGTGAAGTGGTCATTAAATTTTTACTGCGTTTTTACAAGGCCAGTGGTCTTGTGGAAGGAGTTGCGCTGCTAATTGTGCATCAAGGCCTCCACCAATGAAATGCCATAATAAGTGTATGGAATTAATTTTCGATAAGCTCCTAAATATTAGCTTTGGGACTTAATTTCCATTAACTATTAAAATGCGATTCAGTCCATTCACACTTAAAAATGAAAGTGCCAAAAGGGGTGATGGAGGGTTTCCCGAAGATTCCTACAGTAACTTAAAACCTTCTCTTAAGCCAGGCTCAGACTATGCATTTTTATTTATTTATTTGTCTTTTGTTAACACAATTACTTTCAGATTATGCACTTTTGACTCTTTATTTCTAGTTGGTGCATTCAAGTCATGTTGGAAAGATTGTATTATTGAGCTAAAAGCACAGAGTTATAAAGTAGCTGGAGTTTCTATGGGGAAAAAAACATGTCAAAGGCAATGCATGTGTATTAACAATAAATTTGTTGAAATGAATGGAATTATTCTTTCTGTATTCATACTCACAACAAAGCTAAGTTTTTGCATAAACAAAACATGACTTACAGTGCTTAGCATATATGAGTACACCGCTTACAAATCTATATTTTAAATTCATAATTTCAATACAATATTATATTTGTGCATATACAGTACATTAGATTAGTCAGTACTAAAGCCAAATCTGGAGCTTATCTAACAAAGTTACTCAAGATAACGGTCCAAAAAGTAGTACACGCAAATATATGTTATTAAAAAAATATTAAATACGATAAAAAAAAAAAATCAAAAGAAGCAAAACATTTTTAATTTAGTTGAAATTTTGTAGGTTGTAATTTTTTTTTGCTTGAATCTAATTATATTATCTTTCAATTTCTAAATATGTTTGGTGATCAAAATATAATTTTAATAAATATATCTGTTTAATAAATCTGTTTTGTTTAAATGCACCAAAATACATTGCCTATATTCACTGAGAAATGGATAAAAATATTCATTTTCAAAATAGGGTGTACTCAATTATGCTGAGCACTACTACTAGCAATGGGTATACTACAATAGCTGTGAAGAAAGTCCCAAAAAGAAGGAAAAACTGACAACAGAAAAATTCCACTCATGACACCAATACCATGCTCTCTCTTATTTTTTACCATGTTTGAACGTTGTATGTAGAAGAGCTATTGTGCTCATGTTGGTCAATAATAGTAATGACTCTTACATTTATATTGCACTTTTCTGGACATAAAATGCTTTACACATTTTTTGGGGGCGATTTCCTTACCCACCACCAGTGTGCTGGTGATCACACCAGTGTGATCTGTCAACATCACAGATTTGACAGGAGTTGTTATGGAAGTCATCATATTTTTTTGTTGTTATTGTGCTAATCTAGAGTGTCTCCGGATCAGCTTCAGCTTCACTAGGGCCAGACAGAATCTGCGGACGTTTTTGCTATTTCTGCAGAGAATTTATGCTGATTATCATAGTATCGTAAAAACTTAATATATGAAATAAAAATAATATCTTTTTAACTTTTATTTAATGTTTACAATGCAAATCCATCTAGATCCACTTACTGGTAAAAAAGTCAAAGCAAGTCTATCATATAATATATCTATTAATGACAGAAAATATTACTTTACAAACTGCACTGTGAATAAATCAAATGAACATATTAGTCAATAATATTACTGAAATTAGTTAAACTCAATAAATATAAATTGACACACATTTACCCAAGTAAATAAATATACTCAATGATGGGCTAAAAATCTGCGGATTTTTGTGTGGGCCTAGTTATTACCCACTATAATACACTATTCAAGCTGTTGATTCATGCATACAAACACATATCGATGTTTACAAATCCCCATGACACCTTTTGCAAATGGATTATCCAAAGATGCCAAACTAGTCTGTACCTGGCATGTACCTGAAGTACATTTTACACTACCATGTTCCACTGTGTCCAATGCAAAGGTTCAATTTGTGGTAAATGCTCTTCATGAAAGCATCAATTCCAGTAAATAAATGTTTAATATTTGTTTAAGTGTGTTTGTATAAAATCACAATTTCAGAATTGAATGATCCTGATTTACAAAAAGCTGACTAAAATTATTAATATCTGAATCAAGTATTACTTATCATCACTCAATCAAACCAACGAAATTTACATTTGTTTAATTAATTGTATATGTTATACAAGGCATACATGACTATTTAAGGTATCAGCTGCAGGTTGCCAGTTTTTAAAGTGTAATGTCATGATGGTGTACGTAATAATACAAATAATAATGGCCAATAAAAAACATTCACAGGCCCTAAATGCTCTCAGTTTACCAAACTATAATTTAAAACTGCCGTAGTTTAGTCAATGAAGTTATTACACTGGATTTTATAATACATCCCAAGCTGAGGGTCTGCGCCAAACGTTTTCCAAGTGCATGACTGTCACCAAGGTTGAAATGGCAATGAACTCCAGTATATTGTGTCATTAGTGTGACAGTAGTTCTTAGAGTGTTTTTACCACATGATTGACAGACTAGCCCTGTCAAGGACATACTCTATAACTGATGCTCGGTTGCTATGGCAGAGGTGCAGGCAATTTAAGCATCATCGCATCCACCGGGGGCGCGCTCCCTTCAGTAAGTGGCTTTGCTAAAGCTGACGCCTGCCAACGCCATCAACGCCGGTGACTCTTAAGCGGTGACAAGAGGTCTTAGAGATGAAAGTTTCCTGAAAAGGAGTGACGGATGGGAGATGAATTATGAGGGGATAGATTCCTTCAAATCAGTTTTTAAAATGTTGCTTACACAAGAACATGTCAGAATATTACCTAATCAGTCAAATCCTCAGAAGCTGACACATTCACACTGAAGGGCTGACGAGACTTGCTTCCCCTCGCTCGGGACCCTAGGGAGCACCCAAGGGAGAACTAGATGGAGGATGTGCATTGCCAAACTCAGAGATGTGCTAGGTCCTCCTGACAGACTTATTTAACACGCTCGCAGGCACGCTTTTACAGCGATGCGCTACCCTCAATTAACAGAGTAAGGCGAAAGCTGCGTGCTTTGCATTTTGCAACAATGTGAGTGTTAAACTGAAGGTGATTTTAATAGGATTTGCTGCAGTTGGGAACTAGAGATTAGCAGCTTTAAAGTGACGAGGGCCCTAGCGAACCTTGATCGTGTTTAATCTGGACTGCATTAATGGAAGATGCCAGTGGAAAGATCTGCTGTGGAGAATTTATTGCTGGATGTTTGTACAAAAATAGCACTAATGTTTGTATTGTTGATTCATTAACGTGCAGTATATTTAATATCATTAAAGCTGCGTCCCAAATGGCACACTATACACAATGCTCTTATTCACTATGTACTTATGTACTTACACGCTCAACAGCATAGTATATGAATGTAGTGTCGTTCCAAATGGAACACTACTGTTTCTTTACTAAGCGGACATTCAAAGCGTTTCCCAGATGACGTTTGATGATTGCCAAATTAGCGAAGTGAATGACCAAACTACATGAGCAAAGCAGTGGCCGTTGAGTGCATCAAGTGTCCAACATTCCACACTTCTTTTTATCGGTTAAATAAGTGCATCATCCGGGTATTTAAAGTGCACTTATTCTTTTATCATTTTTATAAAATATAATAAGTATTCAGTGTGAATGCACTACTTATACTACAAATGGCGTAGAATTGTGCATAAGTACGATTTGGGATGCACCTTAAGTTTAAAAATGGTTGTGTAGTGTACAATATTATGCATGGTTTAGCTCCTCCCCTTCTATCGGACCTTTCTTAAACAGACTAGTGGTGCAGCTAAAGCTGCTTGCTTTATTCCACTTGGAAACACTTCCTTTGGTCAAGCTTGCTTTTCTTTTATAGCATTGCATCAGTAAAACTTGATACCACAATCTGTTAGAGAATGTGTATCTTTTAAATCATTTAAGTATTATTTTAAGGAATGGCTTCATTTCCTTTATGTACTGTTGGGGATGTTTTCATCCACTCTGGGGTGATTTTGAGTCTTAATGTGGCCACAACTTTCTCTGTGTTTCAGCTAGCAGAATGACGTTTGGTGACAAATCTTATTTTGACATATTTTAAGAAAATGCTTTAAGATTTTAATGCTTTGAAAAAAAAAAAAAAAAAACTTGATACACTCGCATAAATCTTTTAATCAACCTTAGTACAAATCAAAACTGCTAAACTGTTTAGAAATTACAGAATTTTAACTCTTTAATTGTCAAATTCATAAATGATATCAAATGTTTCGTAAAAAACACACACAAAATGACGTATTTTTAATATAAAAATAATTGTGAACTGCGTTTTTTTTTTACTTTTATTAAAGTCTTAGACATGTGAGACAACATTGCCTTTAATGCATTGTTTTTGATTCATTTTTATTTTTATGACACCTTATAATCATGCATTTTTGAATGTTGGTGGTTTTTCCTGTTAGGAAAAGGTAAAATTTGTAATTTTTACTGTTGATCATCATTTGCAACCATTAACCCTTTAGACCGTGTGCTAAAAAAAGCTTAGTTTCTGGATTTATATGGATTATAGCAGCAAATTAAAGTGTGTATGCGTGTCTGTGAGAGTGTGAGAGTGACCTTTATGTACTTACCTTGATGTGTCTGAGAAAATCAAAATATGCATCTCAGCTCTTAGAACTACATGGAGTAAATAAAAACAAAGACTGTGTATTTATGCACCATCAAATGTGATTATAATGGAAGTCAATGGAGCAAAAAAAGCCACCAACAGTAAATTAGGGAGAAATATAAAAAGAAGTGGATGTTTTCATCCCTAACATAACAAAAGGATTGTAAATTCGAACAGTGCACAAGATTTAATAATCAACACTGTGAACACTAGGCTTTTAGATATTGTTGTGATTGTTTTTTGTCCTTCATTTGAGTATTGTTCTTAGTTTGAATTAGAATTTTTATTGGTATGACCTTTAATATCTGGCTAAAGGACCACCAATGAAAACTAGTCTTTGGGCTAATTTTGGAACATTTGCGTTCTTGGGGAACGTTGATTAATGTAGAGTTTTCCTTGTTGTGGAATAAATAAACAATATCGCACACACAAAACAAATAAAAGTAATATTTGATCAACGAGAGCCTCCAAATTTGGATGGTTGGCACGCGTATTCGCATTTTATGTAGGATTTGAAACAGACAATAGTGTGCTCACAGAGTCGAGAGGAGACTTAGCTCTTAAGCGATGTGATCTGCATTGAGCTCCACTTCAGTTTGCCCTTTTTGGTCGCTAAGATGTTGAAGTACTCTTTAAGTAAGACCCTTAAGTAACAGACATCCGTGGGAGTAAATAGCAACCTTACTTTCTGTAGTGCTCCCGGTATACCTGAAAAATCAAAGAAACGGCTAATGTTAATGCCACATACGGATTTCTGATGTAATTTCAGTTGATTGGGGCTTCAACTATTTTGGGGGCACAAAAAAAGAAAAGAATCCTGCACGTCACTGACAGAAAATAATCAACCCATCAGTTGTGATTTATTAGAAGGTTCTCGTTCAAAGCTTCGCGTTCATTGATGGAGCCAGACAAACAAACAATTCAACGGCTTGATTAAAAGACGAAAATGATATTGCACATTTTTTTCCGCAAGCAGAATCCGGATGGGGTCTTCATACGGCTGTTAAATATATAATTCCTTCTGTAATCAAATTTCCAGTTGTCATATAATGACAGGTAATCAAGTGTATCCTTTTACATTTTAGATGGTTAGACAGACTGCTCTAACTACATTAAACCCTGCATAAAAAATGCATAATATTAATGTTTCTATAAAAAAAAAAAACTCTGCCCTCTCACAAATGATCGAGAACACCCACTGTTTATTTGTTTTTGGTGAGCTATAGATTGTTGCCTGGAGCGTTAAATAATTATGATTAGGGAGGGGTGGGATGTGAAAAGAAGAGGATGGGGGGGGGGCAAAAAGTAATAGCATCAAGATCAGATAAATTAATTTGTAATGAAATGCACTCATTTTGCATGACAGCTGGCGAGACCCATTCAGAGGCCATTGAGATGGAAGCAGGCCTTGTGACAGCAGACAAAGAGGACTATCATCCACAGCGTATGTGCCCCACTCTCACGAGACACCGGAGTGTGCAACTGACACGTCAACAAAAAGCTTGGAGAAGCTCATTGCTTGGATCAATTGCTGATGACCACAAAGCCGAGGACATGTGCTCAACTTTCAAACAGCCCTCTTGTAGTCCAATAGGACAAGAGCACTTATATAATGGTGAAGGTAATAGCCTTTCAGACGCATCACATGTTGCTGAGTAGCAGAGGAAGATGTTTATTTGATGGAGTCCTAAGTTTTGTTGATGTTATTGGAACCTTTGCTCATGTTGGTTATACTTAGTGTTAGCTTTTAGAACGTTGGTGCTCGTCCATCATTCCTGTTATAGATTTGTCATCAAAAGGTTGTGCTATACATGAGCCATGGTCAAATTTTTAGATGGTCATGTGTTCCATAGGCCAACAGAATCTCATGGCAATTCATTACTGTTTTAGGATTTAGTGAATCAAATCTAATTAGTAAGGATGTCCTGATCAGTTTTTTTTTTTTTTTGCCCTCAAGTCTGAGTCATTTGATTTTAAGTATCTACCAATACCGAAACCAGATCCAACATCTGAGTAATAGAATAATGAAGAGCGATGAAACAGGGTGCTCCTTATTTTTTATTTAATTCAGCTTATTTTAACATTTAACAACTCCTGTTAATAAACAGAACACTTCTGTGAGGTAGCATGAACAATCAAGTAGTCATTTTTAGTGCAACAGTAAAAATTAAAAAATCTAATATAAAAACAAATAGCACCTCAACTTAAAATACCTGGCAAGCAATAGCAAGTTTACATATCTCACAGTTTGCTATGGCAATGTTTTCGTCATCAACTTTAAATTCCTCCAGACTGCAGACTGTAATGTGAAGTGACGCTGGACAAAGGGAGTAAGGATCCAAACACAGGTTTTATTATGCAGAGAATGGTCAGGCAAGCAACAGTCAACACAGAAGCAAACAGATGTATACAGGCAATCCAGAATCATAGTCAATTAGCAGGCGGTTGGTCAAAGGCAGGCAACAGACATGAATAAACAAACAAGACAAAGCAAAGATCGGTACCAGGCAAGACTAGGCAGCGGAAAAGCATCGTAATGTTGACAGTAAAGTATAACAAGACTCAGCACTGATGTGTGTGTGTGTGTGCGTGCGTGCGTGCGCTGTATAAATAGTCCTAGTAATTAGTTTATGAGTAGCTTCAGCTGTGTCTGTCTGCAATCATGGGGATCTAGGCCAGGTGTGTAAGTGGTGCATGACTGGATCTTGTAGTCCATTTAATGGCGGATTTGTAGTTCAAAACAATACTGTGTGTTTACCATCGATCTGCACAGGCTGGATCGCTGGTGATCGTGACACAGACATACTCACACTTTCTGCTTCAAGCTGCTTCCGTGTTCTACTTAGCCGGCATTTAACCAATAGCGTCTCTGCAACAAAGTGATGTCATGCCGCACGCGTTGCTGTTTCTGTGTGAAGTCAAGAAAGAGGCTATAGATGTGTTAAAAATAATGAGAATATATATATATATATATATATATATATATATATATTCGAGTCCTGATCAAGAGGTAACATCCGATTCCAATCAAGTCTGAAACCTTGTGATCAGGCCTGATTTCGGATCATGTGATTGAATCTGGACATCTCTCATGATTAGGGTTGTATTTATTTGATCTCATTTATACATGTTTTTACAATCTGGTCAGAGATGGAGTTGGGGCATGAACTTACATTTATAAATTATACTGTTTTACATTTGAATACATTTGAAGTAAAAAAAAAAAAAAACATCTAAATCCAATGATAATGGTTTTATGTAATGATATTGTTATAGTTGTGATGTGAACTTTACTTTTCTTTATCGTTCTCGTTCATGCTACAGTTATTGTCCTTGGTATAAGCCACCTTTAGAGTAAAATTCTAAAAGTAAAAAAAATTACAATTATAAGAAATAAAGCCATATTGTAAGATATAAAGTAACATTTTGAGATATAAGGTGAGACACATTGTACTATTTAGTCATAATTGAAAGATACTAAAGTCTTACACTGTGAGATTTAAGGCCTGTCCAATAAAAGGGAAACAATAATGCTTTGTTATAAGCACTTTAATCATCTGCCACTTTAAATGCTTAGGCTTTTTAAAGCAGTATGTAATTTAATTGTATATTTATTTTTTGTATAAATCAGCTGGCATAAAATATATAATTATTATCCAGTTATCATCTTTTGTGCAAAGATGCAATCATGAGATGTATCTATAAAGATACCCATAACTATTTTTCTATTAAAAGTAGACTGTAAGGTTTTATCATCTGCTGTTTGAAATGATCTGGTGCTTCATTTGAGTAATAATTCTAATAATTCAGACTTGTCAATGCATTTATTATTCAGCTGACAAAACAAAAAGTTTCTTATTTCACATATTCATTTTTGGTAATACAAACTTTTAGAATCTTCTCAAACATGCACAGGTTTTGTGCAAATGTTTAACTGTGCCACTGAGTTATCCATGTTCCCTGAACATCTTCTCCTCCTTTCAGCTTTCAGCCATCTCCTGTCTGCACTTTCTGCAATTGACAGTCAGCTTTTATTTCCGTCCCAAGCCTCCTTTCCCAGTAAGTTTCAACGTTCTTTTTACAATTTTTTTGCTTCACAATGGACTTTAAAAAATACAAAAAGTAGATTTTCTAATGGAATCACCACTATCTTTTACTTCTTAGCTGTCAGCGTCAAGTGATGTTTTATATACAAATTTTAGGAGGAGCATGCACATATGTTTCAACAGGTTCAATTCATCATTGACAATCATATTATTATCCAACTAGCTTAAGACCAAACCCCTATAAATAGTCAAGCTTGTCCCTGCTCCATTGTTTCTCGGCTTTCATGCACCCCCCACCACCCCAACTCCTCATTTTTAAAACCGATCTCTACTTTAAAGGGGGAGTGTTCTGAGGTTGGGCTAGACACTGCGCTCAGACCGCTATGTATCTCTCCTGATAAGGGGAATAACACAAGTTAGGTTGTCTTTCCAAGCTTAGAGACCTTTCCCTGGACAGCACACTATGCTTATTCTTCAATCAGTCAAATATCTGCAGATGTAAACTCATGAAAGACCTTATAAAAGACCTTACTGTGTCCTCTCTTCTTACAAAAATGTAGCCAAAAACTTTAAATTGTTACATTTACACAACAAAATTTTCAAATTAATCTAGTTTTGTCTGCAATTTCCCACTAACATTTGAGCGCTGTAAATTTACAGATACAGGGACACTGGAGCATTCCAAAGCCGTGACTGAATCTGCGTCTCTATGAGCTTACATACGAGCATATCGGCTGATGAATAGACTGATCTTCGCGGTTTTGAAATAATTCAGTGTCCCTGTATCTGTGGTTACACTCAGTAAACAGCGGTGAACTGATGACCTTCACCACCAATAACAGTCATTTCTCCTGGCCAATCAGCTATGTTTAAGTACATGCTCAATAGCGCTCACATATTAGCGGGAAAAAAAAAAAATTCAATTTCAGTACCTACTGGTGCTGAAATTCCAGTGTTGTGACTACTCGTGACATATCGCCGCCCTAAAACACTTTATAATTCCAGGTCAGTACTTGGCGCTGTCACCTTGTTAGAGTAAAAATATCTGTTTGTAAGTAAAGATGAAATTCCCTGTATTTCTCGCTGTTTATGTATTTGTAAAATTTGCTGTGTGTGTAAGATGCATCGCTACTGTTTGCATTCTGTACCATTTATACAGAAATATAAATGTAGGAGTGATGATAGAGAAAATGAGCGAGAGGACCAGGCCTGGACATTTGTGCTTTGTTTGACTTTCAGTTTGGCAGTAATCACCACCAGTTTTTTTTTTGCTGTTTATTCATTTACCAAATTATTAAATGTTCAGTGGTTTCCCACCTCCTCCTTCCTGGATTTTGGAACCAATATAATACAGTTCAAACTTACATTTCACTGGTGATGCTTACCAGCACTCGCATTACTAGCCTCGTTCTGTTCCTCGTTTACACAGACATAACAATACCATTTAAAGGCTTTCATTTTTTTCAGTCCCAAAAACGATGTTGTCGCATAAACGAACATGCAAGGGCATAAAAAGTTTAGTGTTTTTGGTTGAAAATGTTTTTCAGGTTTGTCATGTCATGGATTCTGATTGGCTGTCAATGTTTTTATTATTTATCTGCTGACAAAAAAAAAATAATCTCTTAAAGTAACTTCAGTAATCCGTTCTTTATCATAGGCCCTTAGTGGACATTGTAATTACTTTGTTTGTTTCTCAATGTGCTGGTAGGCTTACGTTTAATGAATCATTAAGGATCATTGGTTTAACAAAAAATCTTGTTTAATGCTCTACAAAACAAAAAGAAAACACCAATATCTTTAATAGGTTGAGGGTGAGTAAATTACCAGTATTTTTCCACCTTTTAATATCAGTTATGATGCAGTTGTCCAGCAGTTGTGTTTGGAGATTTGGAAAAGAGACAATGTGCACAGGTTTTGTACTAACGTGTTCTAGCTGTGCCAACTACACTGAGCTCTTCGTGTTCCCTGAACACCTTCTCCTCCTTTGACATCTGTCTGCACTTACAGCAATTGACAGTTAGCTTTTTTTTCCTTTAGCAGTGAGTTTCAAAGTTCCCTTTCAGGACACATTTGTGCGTGTATCCTTTTCCGTTGACGATGGACTTAGAAAAGGCTGGTTCTCTAATTGAATCACCACTATCATCTCCTCTTTATCCTTATTCTGTCAGCGTCGAAGGCCTTCCTGTGTCCTCTCCGCTTACCCAAAACAGTAGACTCCTCACCATTTAGTCGCTTTGACGAGGCGGCCCTTCCTGGCCCATGCCTAGAAGAAAGGCCTTTCTCCTTAGCTCAGCATCAAACCGTAACCTTTCTCAAGTTTAATTACCTTAAGTAAGTTGGGAGCGGGCCGCTGTGCTGTCTCCCCGACTCATCCTTCCGCCGGCGCTGATGTGAAGTCCACATGTGTGCTGAGTCTCCCGCTGTCTGCTGCCACACGCTGCACGCTATGGAGCACTGATGACCCGAGCCCTCGCTCTCTCGGACGCTCTTACACACGCAAACACACACCCATGATAGCACACATTCACCGAACAAAAACATCTGTAGAAGTAGTTGACTGCTTGGTCTGCATTCTTGTATGCATTGGATTGTTCTTTTACACTCAGAAGATGATTTTTGCTGCTTGTTCAAACTACTTATTTAAAATGAGCTGAGACAGCACAATTCTTGAGGGTTTTTTTCTTAGTTGTTTTATGTTCAATTCACTTAAATTTGTAAAAATTAAAAAGCTAACTTAATTGCTTCAAGTTGTCCCAACGCAAATCAATTGTATGGAACCCAGCATTTTTTACAGTGTTATTTTTCATGTTAACCAGAGATGGGACGTAAAGAAGTATAAATACTTTGTTACTGTACTTAAGTAGATTTTACTGGTATCAGGACTGTCTGTACTTTCTACTCAGTGGCGGTTCTAGTTCAAATGGCACCCTGTGCGAAACCACCCCAAATTATATTTTCAATAAATATAACAATCATTATATATATATATATATATATATATATATATATATATATATAACAATTATACAATTATTATTATTATTATTATAACTATTATTATTATTATTATTATTATACAATTATTATTCTAAATAAAAAACATAAATCAATCCTAAATGTAACTGAAAATTAATGTAAAGACACAACTGGAGTACTATTCTAAGACTTTTGCATGAATATTAATTATTACAGTTCTATACAATGCAAAAAAAATGTTTTATAGAATTAACTGTTGTCTTAGACCCAGCGTATGGCCGAGATTTAATGTTATGAAGTCTTAGTTATCTCCCTGACTCATTATTCCTCCTTTCTGCTTCAAACCCAGTCACAGTAAAGTCATAGTAAAATCATCATCATGTGATATAAACTTTATTTTTGGCTTCTGCATGTTGACGCATATCGGCGTGCATGTAAACAACCGGGATCTGGAGCAGCGCATGTTAGGCGTGCGGGAATGGCTTTCTGCGCACATGCATCAGTTTGTTTTCATCAGCATTGTTTTGGTTGCACATAACAAACTTGCGTGTGCAAAAGATGCCAAATGTGAATAGCCCCTAACGCCTTCAATCTGAGATAACCAGTCTAAATTAATACACTTGCATAAAGTAAGCGTTATCTCAAAGCTTTTACTGGGGCACTTTTTTTGCGATTGCTCATATTGCCCATGTCTAAATCCGCCACTGTTTCTACTCTTACATTTTTAAATCGGGCTCGTTACTTTAGTTTTTATGTGTTCGGTGGCGCAATCTATATTATTTCTTGCCATTGCGCAATTTGAACGCCTTTTTTGATTTGGTCAATCTGTCATTGCGCACTGGCGGGCTGCAGTACGCAGCTTTTTCAACCTCTGATCGCGCACCGCAGTCTTGTGAATGAGACAGAGAGAGTACGCAATGTAAACATGACTGATGTCATGTTTCTTGAGCTGTTTATACCGGGTAATAAATTGAATCAAAAACTATAGCATATATAAGACATGTCACTCAGATTGTTTTGAATGGAGAAAAGTGTAATGGTCAATATGGCTAATAAAGCCCGCCTTCTAGTACAGGAGCCAATCGTCGATCGCTATATGACGAATAAAGCCCGCCTTCTAGTACAGGAAACAGTCATCCATCGCTATATGGCAAATAAAGCCCGCCTTCTAGTCCAAGAGCCAATCCTCAATCGCTATGGACTGACAATACTCTGGGGGAGGGGCTCAGACCAGACATGAGTTTCTGCATATTTTGTGTGATTCGAATGTTTAGAAATGAAACTAAAGAGACCGTTGTTGTTTAATTTTATTGGTGATTCCTAAAATGAAATTTAATCGTAAGCTTGGCAAGTAGTTTTGGAGAATTTGATGTTTCCCCATTCAGACAGAATTCCCGAGCATACTGCCTGAGAGGTGTTTCAAAGATGGCCGCCGAGTGAAATGACTTGTCTTAAAAGGACTTTGTTGAGTTATGGTCGATAGGATCACAGGTAAAACAAGAGATGCATTACAGTTCAAATCTGGCATTAAAATGGGGTCAAAGTCTTTTATCCACTTCTGACCATGTTGTACTGTGGGGAAAAAAACTATCAGTCATGTACTTTTTTTTATTAATGTTTGTACAGTTAGTACTAAAGCAATTAAATATCTATGAACACGTTATGCAATGAGGTTTATTTCCTTGTTAAATTTAAGGCATTTATTAGTTATAAATACAATATAAAGGTAGAAGAAGTATGTGTTAGAATATATACGAATGAGTATGGCAGCTGTTAAACAGTAATAAAGTTATGTTTTGTGTCCAAGTAATGATAAACAACTTTTTGAGCAGTATTGTTGCGCAATATTGGAGAATGATGTTGCTTTGCTGCTTTGCTGCTGAAAATTGGTAACAAAATTTGTACAAAAAAATTAGAATTGTAAGTTATTTTGTTTATGTATAAATCATCTGTGTGTAGTTAGCCACATGAAACTAAAACAGGTAGTAGTAATTAATACTTTTTACTTTATAGTACATATTTCAGGCAGTAGTACTTTACTTTTACTTGAGTACAGAAGTGTAGTCACTACTTCAACTTTTACCAGAGTTGTTTTAAACATGAGTATCTGTACTTCTACTTGAGTAAAGGATATGTGTACTTTTGCCATTTCTGATGTCAACTACATACATTATGTACAGATGTGTTTATTTGAAGGTATTTTATAATATTTTCATAAAGGTATAGTAAGTCTCGAGCGGCGTGGTGGCACAATGTGTAGCGCTGTCACCTTACAGCAAGATAGTCACTGGTTCGAGTCAGTTGGCATTTCTGCGTAAAACATTTGCTTGATAAGTTAGCAGTTTATTCCACTGTGGCGATCCCTGATTAATAAAGGGACTATGCCGAAAAGAAAATAAATGAATGAATGAATAATAAGTCTCATATGCACAATAAGTGCACTAAATCAAACAGTGCATTAAAATATTGCACAAAACAAAAAATGACATTTACTGTAACATAAAGTGCATCTTTTAAAAAAAATATATATATATATATATATATATATATATATATATATAATCCAGTACCTACTTTGTTTAAAAAGTATACATGCTTTAAAGCTTATATGTGCTTTAAAAAACAAAAACTAACTTAGTTTATCTGTAGTGTCTTTACTGGAAGCCTTAGAGAGAATAAAATGTAAATTAAAATAAGACAACACCTCGACAACACCTTTTCAAACATTTATTTACTTAGTTTGCTATTTTATTTAACACGTTTCTCCTCAAAATATGGCACAATGTCTTAAATGGTGCAGAAAAAACTAATTTAGTGCATAATTCACAAATCTACACGTATCTAAACTTAAATGTGCAGTAGGTGATCTGCAAAAATGCTAACCATTAGCATAATAACTTTTAAAACACAGTCCATCCCCTGCCGTCTTAAGCCACACCATCTAAAATTATGAACGCGCACCTTATAGAAAACTTTTATAATACTACAATTCTGAACAAAAAAAATGTATTTTATCTAGCAAGTTTTCTGTTGTGTAGCAAGCAAAACCTTCCATAATGTGCAATATTTCATGCATGCAAGAATCGCAGGTCTCTCTCTCTCATGCACTTTGTCCTAAAGCGACTACTGTATGCTTAGTGCTTGGCTAGCGGCCTGCAGGAATTACACTTATTACTAAGGCATACTTACATGCTAATTCAGACGAATATCCAGAGTAGCATGGTAAACAAAATAGGGACTATTAAAAAGTTTTGATTCAGCATTTGTTTTACTGCTGTCACTTTCTCAGCAGATCTGCGTGAACGGGTGCGCAGATGTACAAATCTGCATTTGTTGACAGACAGTTTGGGTTGACATGACCATATGGCTTAAATGGTGCAGAAAGTATTATATTTTAGTGCATAAAGCATAAATTAAACTAACTTAAACATATTTTTCATCATAATGTTCGCTTCTTCTGACTCAAGAAACAGCAGTTGATTTTTAAAGTCAGTGCTCTAAGTTGTTTCTGGAAACGGTGATTGCCGTGTAAATGCATTATGCTACTTCCGAGTTGCCAATGGTCATATTGATACTTAAGTGTAAAAATGCAAAGTCTCACAGAGGTAACTGATATGTGTAAAAATGTAATATATATTGGGATATTTTAGATATGCTGATTATACTTACAGTAAAAGAATAACCTGCATGCTCTTAAACTTACAGAATAGTTAATCATCATGCACAAGTTACAATGTCCAATTACTATGAATAACCTTACGTAAACAGTTTCCTGAGACATCCAATTACATTGATTCTTCTTTCCATCAGTCCACTTTTTCATCGTGCCTCCATTTCAATAGATCCTCCTCTAAATGCCTTTTTCTGACAATGAATTAAATTTTTCTTAGAGAAAAACTAAAATGGAGTAACTGTGGTAACTGCATGTACTGCCAATCACCCGCAATCAGCCTTTTTTTTCTCCGTTGCTCTCGTTTCCTCATCGCTTGATGTGTGGAGATTAGGACCCTCTCCACAGGGAGCCGAGCGCCACTCAGGAGAAATGAGGGTCTGCTAGGAAGTTTTACCTCTCCTGTTTGGAAACTTCTCCGTTCGGGTTCCCTCAGCTTTCCCAGCATCCCCTTAAACACAGCTGAGTGGAGTCAACGCTCTGCTGATACACCAATACAGCTGTGGGATGTGCTGTGTTACATTAAAATCAGCCGAATGCAACATGCTAAGGTAAAAAGGCTGTATTTGAATCACTTATTTTAATGTCTTTAACCAAGGGCACCTCTTAATCACATCTGAGTGCAATTAAATGGTGCAACTGGATGACACAATGATGCTCTGAAATCAAAGTTTGGTAGCTAATACACCAAAACCACAAACTAATAATTTTTCTTACCACTTTACATGCTTAATAAACTTTCATTAATTTCCATTTTCTTTACTTTTTTTGGTAATTGCTGTGACATTTATTGAAAAAATTTTCAAATAGAAATTTGATATATGACATATATGTTCAATTGACTATATATATATATATATATATATATATATATATATATATATATATATGCACTCCAATGGCAGACATGTATTTATGCTGCATATATGACATATTTTATATATGTGACATCCAAATATGAACTTGTATGCCATATATGTATTTTGTATATATTTGCATGTATCAGATTTCAATAGGTTGTTTTCAATCACGTGGTTCTGATGGAGCGCAGGAAGTAAAAAAAAGAATGGGAGACAAAGAGGAAAGTCCGTATTTTTGTGATTTATACCACATTTCAAAGCAGATATAACTAGAAAATAACCACATATCATATGTTGGGCATGATCCTTGTATGATTATGATACATGAAAAATACTATAGTGTTTGTAAGCATCTTATACATAATTACTTGAATAAAACCGTCGTAGTAATTACTGTATATCATCGCTGTGGTATGACAAAACTGTAGCAATAAACCAATTATTCAATAGGCTTCAGTTTTCTACGCTATATTATACACCATCACAATGCAGCAGAGTTTACAATAACGTTACAGTTTATCAGTTTACTATGCTACAGTATTCTGTAGCATTCATTAACAAAAAGTTGTACACATTATACACTTTACTATGTGGTTCAAAAACATATTTATTAGAAATTACTATACTTTGTCCCCCATGCGGATATCTTCCAGACATTACTAAATAATAGGTGAAAGCATGCAAAATCGTGGACAGATGGTCTACATTATTATTTATTTATTTAAGGGGGAAAAGTGCTCCACAATAATAACCGTCTAGTTTCGTAGCAAGGATTGCATTTAATTTTTGTTGTCGATGAACTTACCATCAACAAACATTCACCGCTGTTGCACATCTCAATGTTAACATAATGGTTGTTTATTCCAGTAGTTCTCAAAGTGGGGGTCGGGACCCCCCGAGGGGTCGCGGGACAATGAAGGGGGGGTCGCCTGGTGATTTCCAAATATCTATTTATTTTTATTAAACCATAAGAATTAACATATTTTATCCATAACCTATTGAAGAGAAAAAATAGTCATTTATAGTTACTATATACTATATAGTTACTATAGTAGCGTATAGTTACTAGTTCTATTGGATTGCAACCCCTGAGGTAATTACATTATATTAAAGACACAACAATAGCGTAAGATGCAGCAGATTGATTTTATAACACCAGGTTAAACTTTCTAGCACATTTACAGCACTGACATACCATTAAAAAAATCAACGAAGAATAGACTTGGGTCTATTGGTGTGTGTGCGCCTTTGCATGCAAGTTTTCTGTATTTATAACAAACCCTTAGAGGATATTGGGGGTCGTGTGTCACTGGCATTGTTATTTTGGGGGTCGCCGGCTGAAAAGTTTGGGAACCCCTGGTTTATTCCACCAAAGCAACAGTAAAGGCATGGATTATTGCAAAACAAGACAGAGATTTCATTGCAGCGATTACATAGCAGGGTACATTATTTATATTCTCTTGTATTTTGTATAAGTGTGGTGGTGTTTGTATCTGATTTTTGTATAACATATTAACATATTTATACACATAGCTAGGCCTGTATATAATCTTTATTTATGCTGTCATACCCAAAGCTTGTACATATGGATTTATTGAAAAAAGGTTTATTGGTTTCTTGAACTTTATGAACAAAAACTTTCGGAAGTCTATAAAAGCAGTTTGGCATTTCTTATATTGGTCGATTTAAACTATTATAAACAATGTAAAACAGAAACATTTGATGTTCTGATAGCAAATCCTATGTAGAAGAATCACTTCCTGCCCTCCATCTGTATGTCGTGCGTCATCAATGACATCATGTGAAAACAACCCATATGTTCTCTGTTCTCAGACATCAACAAAAACCTATTTTTACGATTCACCTCTTTTTACCACATTGCAACTGATATGACAAGGCCTTTACATTCATGTAAAAATAACATGAGTAGTACAGGAAACCAACTGATGGCATCATTGTGAACGGCTGAAGTTAATAATTCTAAAGGAAGCCATAGGTGTTATTTTAACCATGTTCCAATAGTCCCATTTTTGTCTGTACCCAAATTTATGTAGGATTATTTGAGGTTTAAACAATGCTGTAATCAAAACCATTAACATTTTTTAAGACAAAATGAGCTTATCTCCCAATTCAGAAAAAAAAAATAAAATCTGTGACAGTACACAGGTTACTTTAGGCTGGCATTATACTGACATATAGTTTTATGGATCTAATTCACCATTAGCACGATATTTTCTTCAATGACTGCAACAAAAAAGGACCTTTCAGCATCATTTCCTTTTGCATACCAAAAGTCATTCAAACCGGGGACCTTTAACCAGGAGCAACGTGCTATTCATGCTATTTTAATTACAATGTTAAACCATTATTTGTTTCAACACCTGGTTAAACCATTCAGGCTTGTTTAAATCCCCCTTTTTATCCCAGGTGTGTTGGAAAGGCTCAAAGGGGTGAATAGGTCTGCCACAACAGGGACATAATCAAGTCGGCTGAGCTGGCTGTTGAATGAGCTTCTGGGACGAGTTCAGATGCTACACACTCTAGTTCTCGGAGAAAGAGTGCAAGGTGGATTATGCTTGAAAAGAGGATTTAGTCAAGGATGTACTCTCAACGTTTTTTTTTCTCCCGTCTTTCTCTTTCTCGTAGTGGTAAGCATCATGAATGGCACCTTTTCTCCTCTGGAGCAGTATTAGGAAACTCAATTGCTAGCTTAAAAGCTATTGCCTTTGTTGTGCATTTCTCTGCATATATTTGTGTTGCAGTTTGGCTGATTGAAACCAAGAGGCCATGCTGTTTTCACACTGTGGATGGCCCTGCTTTTAGAAAACCTCTTCAAATAGGGGTTTCGCATCTTCTAAGCTTCTTTTCTTTTCCGTACCATCAGCTTCTTTGAAGTTGGGCTCGTACTTTGGCGATACAGCTTTGTCTCGTATGATGTTATTAGCAGGACTATAGCTGAGAACTTGACCCCTGCGGAGTTGCAGTCGGAGTAGGGCCAAGCCTACCTGGCTTAGGTGCTTGTTTCAGGATGTTCCCATCTTAATTAGAGACGAGAATGGGACAACGTCATGTTATTCAAAACAGAAAACACGCAGAGAAAACACATTAGCGGCCTTGACGTATCTATTCACACTAAGCTTTCATCGCTAAGTCAGGCGCCCTTTGTACGTCTTCTTTCACAACATAGACAAGGCCTATGCACAGTTCCTCTTAACGAATTAACGTCTGCTAATAACCCTTCAACAGCCTCTCGTAAATGGATTAAGCTCTTCTTTGCACTTTTTGAGCAAAATTTAATTAAGATTTAGATTGGGTTTTAGCATGTCTGGGCAGATCCATGCTGCATTCACCATGGTCTTCAATTTGGAACCAAAATAAGTTAAGCTGCTTCTGCAATAATTACCCCATCTACTTTTAAATGATGCCTAATTATGCTTCATCCCCATGTAATTTAATAAGCATCTTCAGGCAGCGAGTGCTAGAGAAGTCTATTTACATTTTAAAGGTCAGACGGTGTTTATTTTTGCTTTGAATAAGAGTTGCGATGTTGCACTAATACCCATAACGCGCCAAAGCTGGCACAACAATTTAGTCATAATGAAGAAAGCAGAGCTAGTGAAGCCAAACTATGTCTGTTGAACATATGGTAGTGCATGCATTTAATGAAAACTTGCTCTTGCACACTGATGTATTCATATTTGTTGTTATCCTCAAGTAAAGGTGACCAGACTGACCACTTTCAACAGGACTGAGACTTCCAACTGAGCATCTTTTAAAGACAGCAGCAAAATAAAAGGAATTAAACGTTTTCCTACTCTCTATAGAACAAATAATGTTTCTAGAAGATTTATGAGGCGCTGGAATTGTTGCAGCTTTCTTCTCCGGTGCTTCATTTAATTACCGCCTCGGAGAGCTAGTCTCCGAGAAGCTGACGAGACAATTGGAGGTGTCATCGTAATTATTTTAGAGGGCACATCGCAGAGCGTTTCATGCACTTGGATTTCCTACGCAGCTCTTGAACTGGCGGTACATAGTAAATGGGTTAAATCAGCAGGATTGATACAATATTTCCCTCACCTGGTGATGTAATTCAACCTCTGCCATCTTTAAAGTGAATCACAGATCTGCAGGGTTGCATTTGGATTAGATCTAGTACCACGCTATGAAATCTAAATCAAATAAAGTAGGAAGAATTGAAAGTGCTGGTGCAAGAACGCTGGTGAACCAGTCCCCGTAAAGGTCACGTAGCACTCTGTCATCTGCAGCTAGTGTGGTTTCCCGCTTTTCCAAACCTACCGACCACTGTTGTTGAAAGCCGGCCAAGATACACAGCGCAGTGTGCCATGGAGAAAGCGATCCCTCTATCTCCTCCAGAGATCAAGGGGGGAGAGTTCCTGATGATCCGTTCCACACCAAACGGGCCAAGGAAAACGGAGATTTAAAGACTATCAGACCAAACGCTGGAAGAAAGGAGGAAATGAAGTGGTTTCGATGTGGAGGCCTGCCCACAGCATGCCCTGCCCTGGAAATAAGCTTTGCAAAATGCATTCTGGGAAAATTGCCCGCCATGCTCTCTATTTACCAGGCCCTAGCCGCATTGAGGAACCCCTGCTGATAGCACTTTCCCAAATCTGTCCTGATGCTTCTGGTCTGTCGCTGCATGCCCCAGGGCCTACGGTCTCTGGACGTGCACTGATCCCTCATTTGGGCTCAAAGCCAACTGAACCATGGAGACCTCTCGCCTCCACACTATCACACTGGCTAAAGCGGAACCCAGATTGACAGATCGCAGACCGTGGATGCTCCGGCCACCAGTCAACCATGATCAGCCTCTACTGGTTGTAACGCACTGATGGCATGAATAGGGCAAGCCATAAATTGCCATGTTATGGCAGCATAAGCCAAAACAAGAGGACAACATCGGATCAGTCTTTATTTCGCTCTTTTAATCCCGGCGGCCTTGAGTGTTAAGATTAGCCTTGGCCATGGGGGCACTTTTATTTCCCAGAGGGCATATTATAGAGTATATTGAGACAGTCAATTAACTGAGTATTTCAGAACAGCCAATAAAATGCATCGCTTGTCAGCCATGCAGCTTTGTTTCAACTTCTTAAAGACAGTACATTTTGTGCATTATTCTCACTTGCCAGGCCATAACCTGCTTCCTTAAAGGAGGAAGGTTTTCTATTGGAGCTCTGTGGGCAAAGAGAGAGAGAGTGACAGAGAAAGGGGTCCCATTGCTCCCATTAATGTACACTGGCGAGTCCTAAGTGTCACCCATGAAATCAAGATGTTAGGGTGTGAAAAACAGGGGAGGGACCGAAAGTAATTGTCATTATTGTTAAGTTCTCATCATCCGCCCTCCATTTTAGGGATGCTTTTTGACTTTTAGCAGCAAACGGGTAACCGCCGTATGTATAGGCCTCCCTGCAAATGTTCACAATTTGCTGGGCGTTACCGGGTTTGACATTGATTTGGAGTTTAGTTCATGGTACTGTCAATGAATCATTGTCAATGTCACAGATAACATAATTGATGGAAATTTTTTTGGAAAGACAATGCATTTAAAAAAATAATATAATAATGGAAAATAAAAATACATTAGGTACTCTTATTATTCACAAATGTAAAACAATTTATACACTCAAAATGTAATGTGTAGTCACAATTAATTACAATAAGAAACACACTGAGTTAAGAAGAAATACTAAAATAATATAATTTTTATTTTTACAATTTTTTGAAATTTCTATTCAGTCTATCAATTCTCTGTTAATAAACCCCAGTCCTGATCAAAACTACTTAATTATCTAGAAAATACAGGATTTTAACTCTTTAATTGCCAAATTCATAAACAATGTCACTGATTTGTTAAAAAACTCACACAAAATGACATTTTCAATATAAAAAGTAATTGTGGACTGGATTTATTTAACCTTTTATCACAGTCCTGGACATGTGAACAAATAGTAACAACATTGGCTTTGATGCACTGTTAGATTTTCTTTTTTTTTTCTCACTAATTTACTGTTGGTGGCTGTTTTTGCCCCAGTGACTTCCATTATAACCACATTTCATGGTGCATAAATACGCATTCTTTGTTTTTGTTTACTCCATGTAGTGCTGATAGCTGAGATGCATATTTAGATTTTCTCAGACACATCAATGTAAGTGCATAAAGGTCACTCTCACACACCCACAGACACACATACCTCACACTCACTTTAATTTGCTGCTATACTCCATATAAAATCCAGAAACTAAGCTTCTTTTTGCACAGGCCTATCTAAAGGGTTAATAGTGCCAAATTACAAATTTGTACCTCTTCCTAACAGGGAAAACGACTAACAATAAAAAATGCATGATTATAAGGTGTAATTGTTTTGAAAATCAAAAAATGTGGTTGTAAAGGAAGTCAATGAGTAAAACAGCCACCAACAGTAAACTAGGGAGAATAAAAATGAAAATTAATCAAAAACAATGCATCAAAGGCAATGTTGTTTGACATGTCCAAGACTTTGATAAAAGGTAAAATAAATCCAGTCCAATTACTCTTTATATTAAAAATAAGTCTTTTTGTGTGTGTTTTTTTTCACCAAATATGTAACATCCTTTATAAATTTGGCAATTAAAAAGTTAAAATCCTGTAATTTTCTAAACAATATAGTAGTTTTGATCAGGACTGAGGTTTATTAACAGATTTATGCAAAA
>CAIGQZ010035013.1:8979327-8994224 GCA_903798205.1 Danio tinwini | reverse complement strand
ATTATTATTATTATTATTATTATTATTATTATTATTATTATTATTATACGATTTATTACAGTGTTGATTAGAACTTTAAACGAAATAAGAATTTCAAATGTTGTGATATCTTACTGTTAAATGAAAATAAATACATATGTTTGAAAATATTTCCTATTATTATAAAATTTTTTATATTAATTAGAAATATTACACGGCATGAAAAGATGAAATTTTGTGATATCTCACCTTTTTCAGATTTATTTGGAAGAGGCGTTTGGAAACATCTTAAATGTAAAATGACTATTACTATTAGTTAAACAACTTTAAAATGCAATGCTCAGTCTAACAAATAATATGTTCTGATCAATAGTATGGTCTGAACAAAATAAGCAGACACTCTAAATGAGACAGCAAATTTCATGCCTATCAGTAGATGGCGCTAAAAGTAAAGTACATGTAGCACTCATTCATTTTCCTTATGCTGTGTTCATCGTAAATAGTCATGTGAAAATTTTGAGTTTACTCTTCACGCGTCAAATCCGCTTTATACGCGCGTCAAATTCGCTTCACACTAGACGCGGATTCGCGTGATGGGCAGGGCTTCTGTCTGCCGGTGACTAGCTAAATGGCTAACATGAATTTTATTGAGAGAATAGCTGTGTTTATGTGCTTTAGGAAGACTGAAAAACAGTGTTGATTCGTAAGTGCCTTAGTCTACTAAATTCATTCAGAGGTGCACCCAGCTCTGTGAGCTCCTAAACTCCTCCAGAAACTATACCTGGATGATGGAAGCTTTCAGTGGTGCTTCAGACTAAGCCAAGCCCAGTTTGATGAACTGTTGTCTGGTGTCGGCAGGAGGATTTCCCCCCGGGACACCAACGTGCTACGTCATAATTATGCCCCTGCAAGAAAAAACTCCTTATTGGTTAATGCGGCGCGAATGTCCACTGAAATTCAGATTTTCCAACTCGAACGATTTGCACGAAACATGTGATACACGCGTTAAGCGTGTCAATCATGCAAAATGCTCAACTCGAACCTCTTCATTTGTGCGTATCGCGCCGCAGGATGTCTATTTGCAACTTTGCATTGACTTAACATGTAAATCACTCACGATTGTTGCTTTTTCCAGGTTTCGTGTGAACGCAGTATCAAGCTTAGTCTTTATAGAGGTCGTCACAGCGGAATAAACCAACTATTCCAGCACATGTTATATGCAGCCCTCCAAGCCTTTCCCATCCGCAACCCAGTCACAACCCAGTACTGGGAAACACCACACTCAATCACGCACACACATACACTACGGCCTATTTGGTTTATTCAATTCACCTATAGTGCATGTCTTTGGACTACATGGGAAAACGTAGCACCTGGAGGAAACCCACACAAACACTCGGAGAACATGCAAACTTCACACAGAAATGCCCAGCCGGGGAGAACATGCAAACTTCACACAGAAATGCCACTTGGCCCAGCCGGAACTCGAATCAGCGACCTTCTTGCTGTGAGGCGACAGTGCTAACCACTGAGCCACCATGCCACCTTAAAGCACTTATACCAGTTATTCTTGTATACAAAGCGGTGGTGTGTCTATTTAAAGAAATTTGTAAGTCAAGCTTTTCTTTCGAACCAGTGTATTAAACTGCGAAAGTTGTAATATTTCAGTAAATAAATCGTTGTTACGTTACAATTGTTTCAAAATTGTTCAAAATGTCAGTGGCTATTTATTCGAACTCAGGAATTAGACTAGTGTGTTTTATTTTTAAAGAATATAGGTTTTAATACAGTTACACTTGGCATCCACATTACTCTATATTAGATATCATTCACTAATGCATATCGTTCCATATTCTGTTCAACTTCTATGTTAAGCAGCTTTGACACAATCTACATTGTAAAAGCGCTATAGAAGCAAAGATGAATTGAATTAAATACATGAAGTAAAACCTTAAATTGGGGATATAGTCAATGCATTGGGTTATCAAACTAAACCGAATCGATGACATGATAATTGTAGTTGTAATCGAACCAAAGAGTGATACCAGTGTAGGTTCACTCTCCTAACCATCCAAAATATGTGCATGCCCAGTAAGTGTGAATGGTCATGAATGGGGATAGTTTTTCTAAAATGCCGAAAGAAAGCCAAAATGAACGAGGAGTATTTTCATTACAAAGTCTGGTTTATAAATGAAAATGTACTTATGTAAACACTGCCTGAGATTAACTCTTATCGCTCCTTATTTAATGCAGATATTTTCTTATTTATTGCAATTTGGTAAGCATTAATATAGTATATTAATATTAGAATACTTTCTCTAAAACATCTTCAGAAGAAAATATATATCCATGTTTTGACCAGTAGGTGTCAGCTACTATATTTTGAGTGCTGAAAAACTGAATAAAAAAAAAGGTGCAAGTATGTAAGTTTGACACCCAGTGATTGAACTAGGTATTGCATTCCTCAAAACAAACGTCAAAAAATGCCAGATTGAGGACCAACAGGAGCGAGTCTGACGATCGAGCCTAAAGGTTGATTTAAATCAGGTTCTATAAAAAAGCAACGGCACTTGATAGAAGGAATATACTCCATATTAAAAGGAGTTTTTAATCTCAACACCTCAAATTGATATATTAAAAACAGCTTCTATTTGTTGCAGCTGAACAACAGAAAACTGCCAATGATCACCTCAAGTACACCTCATGTGCTTTATTCAGTGTTAAATGCTAATAATGTGATTTTGAATGCCATTTTACATGACATTTAGTGCCATACTACTGAAAGCAGCAGCAGATACTGAAGTTCACCTCAGATCTTGAAAATAAAAAAAAACTTTTGAACTTTAGAACCGTGACTCAAAACCAACACATCAGTGATTCAGCATGTACATTAATAATGTTAAAGAGGTTTAATATGTATTACTTAGATTATAAACTATACCATTTTGTGAGTGAGTGCATATTCTGTGCTTCTGAATGGCTGTATTTTAATTTATGTCATGTTTAGTCTGGTGCAACAGCCAAATTGCTCATCACTGCAAATCTCATCATGTAGCATGTTGTTAGGACACGGGGTTATTTATATTATTTGCTAATTAATAACCTCATGTGAAACTCTGAATCTGCCTCTCATTTTGGAGTCTGCTACTGTCCACCGGAGGTCGTATTTTGGTCATGGACGCATGCTTTAAGATTAAATGTGGTAAATACACATTTTTGTCAACATCGCAACCTGAGGTGAACTGGCATTGGGCGAATTAAAAGAATCAAAACAAAGACAGCGTTTCGGCACGTAACTCACATTTTCTAAGCAGAATATCTGATTTTAGCATTGTTTTTCAGATAAATAAGAATGTTCACTTAGCATGTTTCTTATATTTTAAATATCTGCAAACATGTTATGTTATTTTTGTGCTTTAGAAGAGTCAAAAACTTACATACAGCACCTTTAATTTAATAATTTTCTCCCCACCAAAGCACAGCAATGAATGCTTTTCTTACTTAGAGTTTTAGTCTTGTTTCTTGTCTAAATATTTAAAAAAAAAATCTTTATTCAAGAAGTATTTTCCAGACAAGTCAAAAATATTGTCTTGTTTTTAGAAATAATGTGTCAAAATTTAGTTTTTCTTAAAACAAACAAAATCTCCCAATGGGATGAGCAAAATAATCTTGTTTTCCCTAAGTAGCATCGATTGGGCATTAAGTCGAGGTGGAAAAAATGCCATCAAAACAGTATACGGTAAATAAAAGAAAAATAATAAAAGTCCACATCTGTTAAATGGCCTACAAATTTCCACCAATAA
This sequence comes from Danio tinwini, assembly GCA_903798205.1. Taxonomy (NCBI): domain Eukaryota; kingdom Metazoa; phylum Chordata; class Actinopteri; order Cypriniformes; family Danionidae; genus Danio; species Danio tinwini. The sequence continues at coordinate 8,990,442 of CAIGQZ010035013.1, read as the reverse complement.
GCGATGAGATTGTCAATTTGTAGAAAGCAACTAAAAAATATGCAATACTACAAAGGTCTGACTCAAGTCCTCTTATGCATATCTAAAAGCTTACTAATTGCTGTTGCTGTGAATGTAACAACATATTTGACACTTTCATTGAGGCTCTAAATTTGTGGCAAATCAAACCATTAGACCTCTGGCCTGGTGCTCCATTTCTTTACTTTCAGCATGCGAGCAGCAGCCGTTGGCTATATACACCACCATCTACAGAGTAATTACCAGACTATTTCAAATAACGCCACAGCAATCAGCCGGTGATAACATGCAATTAAGATGTGCTCCCAGATCAGAGAACTCACCATCGCACGTAACCAATCTTACCGCGCCTTCCGCCGAGATAAAGTGGCCATCTCGTAAAATGTCAAACAGTAGTGATATAATCAGATTCGCTTTCAATTAATATGCATGTCCCCCTGTCCTGTGCTCACTTGTGATATTGACAGTGATATATCGAGCTCATCTTAGCGGAATTTATCCCAGAGACACTCATTTTTCTGAAGGTTTCTCTCCCTGTCTTGTTCTTCCTCTGCCTGCGAGCTGTGCGTGATCTTACTCCCCCCCCCTTCCGCTCAACCACCCCAAAATCATTCCTAGGATTAGGACATGTCAGATCCAAGAGGGGATGATAATGTAAAAGGGCGGCGATATAAATACTGTTGAAATATAATTGTTTGTAACGTCATTTCACCCTCATGTTAAGTCCCTGGGCATCCTGTTGGAGGAAGGCAGGCAGCCGTGGATGACAGAAGCTCTGGGACTTGCCGTCCGGGACTAGGCCCATAGAGACATTTTCAACCCGCTTGTCTGAAGCTTATCGACGCACATTTCCAATCAAATCCAGAGGAACGTCGAGCACAGAAATAGTGTACTGGCAAATATTATGCGGCACTTCACGACTTTGTAAAACACTCGAGTGGATGTTGAGCCCCTTGCCATGCAGCCGTTTGGAGTTGTGTGAATTAATTTCGCTGATGAATTGCGGTTTCCACTGCTGGGAGAGTGTGTGTGTTTGTGTGGCTATGCTGTCACAGACAGCAGGCTGCTCGGTCACATCTGAGTGGGCCGTACCATCCAGCCTCGGGGGCTACAGTACTCACCGCTCCTAGATTGAAACATCCCATGTCATTTCCTGCTTCGCTGACTCCGCCAGTCAGGGAAAAAGAGAGGGCTGAAATATGAATTGTGCTTGCCCTCCTTCAGAGCTGATTATCGGCCTGGGCCTTTCAGACGGCTCTCTGTTTCATGGTGGTCCCAGGAAAAAGCCTCCAAAGAAGCCAAATGAGATGGCAATGGGATCAGCCACGTGTTGTACTTGTGTAGTCAAGCCATTGTTCCAGCGGAGCTCAAAAGGAGATGCTTGACTGAGTCCTTTTTTCCATATACTCCTTTCTGGATGTGTGTGGTTTTGTGTGTGTTTGTATGCGTGTGTTCTTCACGTCGTCAGCAGTCAGACCAGGAGATATCCTAAGATGAGGTTTCTACAAGGGACCCTTCTCTAATGGAGCTATCCGTCAGCTATCTGAGTTGCGTTCTGGCCCTTGCACCGTAGGGTCTTTTCTTTAATGCTAAAGCGCAGGGTCTAAGCACTGCTAGTGGGGGCCATTTGTCAAAACGCGTCTGGGGGAAACTTGTTAGGCGTTTTCGCTGAGCTTGAAATGCTTCCAGGTCTTTTGTGCTGTGGGTTGTGCGATATCTATTTCCATGTGTTATGATTAAATAAAAGGCTGTCTGTGCTGGTTTACAACTCATGCTTGTTTATGTTTTGATGCTCATCATGCTTCTTAGGCACACAAAAATGGTAGTTTACTCAGTTAATCATCTTGGTTTTGAAGTCATGTTTTTTAAATACACTAAATTATAATTAACGACAAGCATAGTTTACTTAGTACATGGAACTTTATCACTTGCATATTATAATATTAAATGCTAAATATTAACAACAGAGCCTAAAGTAATAAAATGAATTGATGTTTATTGTATGTGAAACACATGTGAAATAATCATCATAACTAACTTGTTAAGTATGCATATATTGTGTAATATAGTGCAAACGTGCAGAGAAATGTTATATTCATTAATTGAACTAGTAACTTTATTAAAGCACTTTATTAGGTACACCTTTATTTGGCATCAACAGCATGAAAGCATGGATTCATCCTGCCTTGTATCAGCGGTTCAGGCTGGTGGTGGTGGTGGTGTAATTGTGTGGCCGGATATTCAATGCCACAGCCTACCTGAGTATTGTTGCTGACCATGTCCATCCGTTTATGACCACAGTGTACCCATCTTCTGATGGCTACTTCCAGCAAGATAACGCGCCATGTCATAAAGCGCAAATCATCTCATACTGGTTTCTTGAACATGACGATCAGTTCACTGTACTCAAATGGCCTCCACAATCACCAGATCTCAATCCAATAGAGCACCTTTGGGATGTGGTAAAACGGGAGATTCACATCATGAATGTGCAGCCGACAAATCTGCAGCAACTGCGTGATGCTATCATGTCAAAATGGACCAAAATCTCTGAGGAACATTTCCAGTACCATGTTGAATCTATGTCACGAAGGATTAAGGCAGTTCTGAAGGCAAAAGAAGGTCAAACCCAGTATGTGGCTACAATTTGGCCAGTGAGTTTAGTTGAAGATGTACACTGTTAACAATTTCCAATTTCTGTTAACAGTTGCACCCACAGAACTGCCACTTACTGGATATTTTATCTTTTTCAGACCATTCTCTGTAAACCCTAGAGATGGTTGTGCGTGAAAATTCCAGTATATCAGCAGTTTCTAAAATACTCAGACCTGCCCGTCTGGCACCAACAACCATGCCATGTTCAAAGTCAATTAAATCACCTGTCTTCCCCATTCTGATGCTCGGTTTGAACTGCAGCAGATCGTCTTGACCATGTCTACATGCCTAAATGCATTGAGTTGCTGCCATGTGATTGGCTGATTAGAAATTTGTGTTAACAAGCAGTTCGACAGGTGTACCTAATAAAGTGGCCGGTGATTGTATATTCATTTATATAAACCTCTCTTTTCATGATTCAATCTTTTCCAAGTTAATCAGTTCATACCCTTTTTTTTCCCCACAAACACACAGAAATATATCAGATTACATAAATAAAATGTGATCTGTTGTTTACACTGAAGAATTTTGACCCTATGATGTCAACAATATGTACAAATTTTAAAGTATAACTACCACATAACATATTCAAATCATTAACATAATCATTTCACATCAATTACATATCTAGTTCTCATAATTTTCCCTCTTCCCATATATATATTCTCCTTTTCATGCATGTCTTTGTTCATGGCATGACTGGGGTTGAGGTGACGCACTACAGAGTCACCGACTACTGTTGTAAAAATGCAGCATAGATGTCAACTACAGAGATTGAACCCGGTCTTCTGAACCGTGACACAAGCGCTGAATATTACTGACCACAGCTAAGCAGCCACCGGTCAGAGCATTACAATCTATTATTACACCACATCACACAGTCCACCTGCTGATCCTACTACTCTAAAGCCGTTGGACTTGAAAGCCTGTTGAAAATTGGTTTTCAGCGCAATGTACAGGTTGTATATTATCATGCGCCGCAATATGTGATGCATGCTGTGCTCAAGATAATCCCTTCCCCTGGTCACAACAATATACAATCTAGAATCTTCATCTAAAATATATAAGAAATGCACATTTATCGTGGGAGAGATTTGAATAGTTTTGCTCACCTCCGATTTTTTTTTCCATCGCATATTTTAGTTTGTTTTTACAAAACCGAGTTGATGTTACTGTGAGTGGTAATTGACAGCGAGTCGCAGATGCTTGTAGACAGAGCGAAGCTTGTATTGAAGCCAGAATATCGAGCTGCGATATCATTGCTCAGAAAGTGTTTAGAAAATGCTCTGAGCTTGCATGTCATATGGCGTAATATATTTAAAGTCAAAAGCTGTACACAGCAAAATATGGCAACCCAAAACAACTCTGAGAGTTCATTTCAACACTTTAAAAGTGTCTCATGGGGTCCACTCAAAACAGATAGATCAGCAATTTCAAAAGTGTTGGCACATTAGCTATGTTTCCATCCAAAAATGCGAATTAACTTTATGCGCAAAACTGAATTATCGCATAAAAGATGTGTGAATAAAGCAGCGTTTCCATCCAACGAGTCAAAGCAAACAAAATCGTCACTTCCTGATTAACTGGCGACAAATATCAACAGTAAAAATGGAATTTGCTGCAGTACGAGGTGCTGCGCTAATTTTTTTTTCATTTAATAAATTACTTAAGACTCAGAAGGCAATCCTAACACGCAATGAACGCATGGTGGTGTTTGAAGGCATGAGACGCGGAGCACAGACATTCTTGATTCTGGAGGTCATTAATAATATAACAATACTTATACTGAAACTGTACAGGCATTTTAGAATGACCAAAACAACATTTCCGATGTTTTACAGTGTGCTCAGCATGCTGGTTTGTCCATTCACACACATTTTTATCATCACATGATCACTTAACAAAATCACATCACCTTTTTTAATGCGTGCACTGGAATTTGTGCGGTAAGTGTTTCCATCGTAGTTTATGTGCATCTTTTCTTATTGAATAAAAAGTTTATCCTACTCAGTTATGCGCATATGTTTTTATGCACATTTTCAAAATACTCATAAAAATAGGTGGATAAAACATAGCTATTGACACCTACAATAGGATTCATTTTAACTCTGGACAGTTAAAAATGTAGCTATACTTAACACCACCTGGTGTAAAATAAATGTTATGTTGGTGTTGGTGTATTTTTTATTTTATTCAGCTCTCTTGAATGTAAATATGGTAAAGATAAAAAAGACTGTAAATTACAAAAAAAAACAACAAAAACATTTTATTTGAAAACGTTCACCATTTCAACAACTCAGTTTTTAAAATGCAACAATTTGGCACTACATATGCTTTATCTTTTTTTTAATTAGAACAGTCAGTATCAACAAAATATGCATGACCACTGCTCGAAATGGCTGTTCCAGTCCATTGGTCTACACATAGACAGAGCTGGCATATCTACAGATGTTTTGACAATTGAATTTGATGTTTCATCAGAACAATTTGACTTTATTTTGATGGTCCATTTGAGTATAAGTAGACTGATATTGCTCATTCAACAGACATTTAACTGACTATAAGAAACGTTGCAAGTACATGTCAACTTACATTAACCCTAAGCCAAACCTAACAGTCTACTTCTAATCTAGTGAGAATTAGTTGGCATGTAGATGCAATGTAACATTAATTCAACAAACGAACCATCAAAATAAAGTGTGACCGAAAATTCAATATAGCGTCACTCAGATAGTTTTCCACTGAAATTACACCGTAAACTCCAAAGAACAACTTGGCTTGCAAATTTTTCACTTCTGGTGTTTCTTTAGTAATCAATACCAAAGTTGTCAGATTAAAATGGTCACTTCATTCTAAAGTAATTAACCTAACAATAAATTTACAATCGTATTTCCTTAGCGAAAGTCAGTAAAATGCAAACATTGAGGTAGTTTGACTCACCAGTTGCTATTCTGAAACTCAGATGTAAAATTGCTTCTGGAAAATTCTTCAATGACTGGGGCTGCATGAATTCACGGATGTTGGGAATAACACCACCAAGTGTTGGATACCGAACTCCTTGATTTTGCACTGGACCAAAACAGCTTTTAACTCTGATTATATTTATTTATCAAAATCGAACACTAATGTCAACACTTTACTCTGAAATGCGTCAACACAGAGAATTTAACTCTGATGAATATGCTGTGTGCTCAAAATAATCCCTTCCCCTAGTCACAACAATATACAATCTAGAATCTTCATCTAAAATATATAAGAAATGCACATTTATCGTGGGAGAGATTTGAATAGTTTTGCTCACCTCCGATTTTTTTTTCATCGCATATTTTAGTTTGTTTTTACAAAACCGAGTTGATGTTACTGTGAGTGGTAATTGACAGCGAGTCGCAGATGCTTGTAGACAGTGCGAAGCTTGTATTGAAGCCAGAATATCGAGCTGCGATATCATTGCTCAGAAAGTGTTTAGAAAGTGCTCTGAGCTTGCATGACATATGGCGTAATATATTTAAAGTCAAAAGCTGTACAGACACTTGGAAATTTTAAGCGCTCTTGAAACATCTGGGGTGTGAAGTTCCAGATCTACACTGTTAGATTTGTTAACCATAATAAAACAGCACTGATGGTTATCAGATCTCAACGCTGCCTCAAAGGACTCTGTTTTTGGTAACTCGTGACTGACTCAAGTTGATGCACATGGTTATGCGTCTGGGGAACTTTGAGTGGGGATAAAAGATGTGCAGTGCTTGAAAACAGACATAATTGTACTACCATATCTACACAATCTTTATGTCATCTAAAAACACACACACACACACAAAGAAACACATTTTGTAGAAGAGTTGGAACTATTTTGTGGTATATATTTGATATACAAGCATTAAAACTGTTGTATTTATAAATGGTTTATATGCTAAAAAAGCACAATAAAAATTTTGATGATTAAATTGATATTAAACACAGACACAATCAACTGTCAGATGTGAAAGTATGTTGTGTGACTACTATACAGGAGTTATTATTAGAGATTATAGAGAGCAAAATGTAGTTTTTTTTGTTATTTTTTTAGCACTTTTATTTAAAAGCATTAAAGAAAAACGCGAACGCCATTATGAATGTATTGAAACATATGCTTGTTTGTTGTAAAAATTGTAATAATAACAAAGAATACTAATTTGTACATCTCTTTACTTCCGTGTGCAGCCATTCTGCCGTTGTAGATGGTGTATTCTGGGAAATTTTTCCCATGGTTTCGATTGTGGTCCTGAAAAATCTCTGTTTCAAGAGCCTTTTCCTTTAGCCCTACGCCTTTAAGCTAAAGAGAATTGAGACACCCCTACCTCTTCACGCGAGCACGAAAAACGAGGGGTAGATGTAAGGAAAATGACTAAGATGTAGAATTGGAATTGGGCCTAATTCTCACTACATCTCACTTCACCTAAATTTAAACAGTAACAGTTCTTGACTGCAGTAAACTACAAACACAAATTAGCCATCATTGGAAAGAAGACACTTTGAGCTTTACTCTGGTAAAAGGGGAAGTTACATGTTAAAAAATATTAAAAGTTATACATTATGAAGTCATGAGAATGTTTTTTTATTGTGTTCAATATTTGTTTTTCCATATACTGTACAAACACAGGAAAACATTAATGTAATGTCCTAATAAATATGACTTGAAAGCCAAGTGTTTCATGAGTTTATATTTCAAATTTGATGAAGATAGCATGCAAAATGAGATTTCTATAAAAGTTTGCTGAGACTATATCGGTTTCCTTCTTTCCCTCACCGTCAGAGGCACTTTCTCAAAAACCTTCCCAAACTAAAAATTTAACAGTTGCTGAATAGTTAGGTCTACATTCACAGTTCATGTATCTTTGGAAAGAAGGCACTCTAGGGTTTATTATCCATGATCTAGAAAAAGTTATAGACTACTACTATAGTTCTACTACAAGACTTTAGCGATTTGTTTAAAATACTATACAATTTAGTGTTGAAATTTATAATGGAATATATTTTAATGAATATGTCAGAATAAGCATGATACTTTACATTGAAAGACATTTTATTTTCAAATTTATTTGGAAAATTACTTGGGGGGGGGGGTAGACATTTACTTGCATTTAACTTGCATCTAATACAATTTATTCACATTTAAAACACTATTGGTTTAATTTGAACATTAAAATGAGAAGTCGTCTCTTTGACAGTTACTCTCAGAAAATATTTTAACAATTGTAGCAAGGGTTTGTTCAGTTTGTCTCATGAGGAATGGAACTATTTTATGTATTGCCAGAAACGCGGTCAATTTGTATGAATTCATTCGCTTTTAAACCCCACCACGTAATCCCAACCATAATTGGGGGATAATAACATTGTATTAGAATGTAAAAATGAGATTCATACAAATTAGCAACTAAATAAAACACAAACGGTATGAATTACATTAAGGTTATGTTGGTTTTGTCCAACAATGTTAACCATTTCAACTCAATGAATGTAATGTAATCTGATCTATAGTTAAATATATATATAAATCAGAACTTCAATAATATATATAGATCAGTTTATAGCTAAAAAAGCTAATTCTACAATTCTCCAAGAACTGTAAGCATTATTGGCAAGAAGATTAGTACACAATAAATTGATTTAGCCAGTCACGATGTATATTTTTGGTGGTATGATATATAGCAACAAAATTGATTGTGATAATATTATTGTCATTTTAAGGCCGTATTGACACTATAACAGCATCATATTGCAAGTACACTATTCCAAAGAAAACAATGTTTTAATTTTTAAGAATATTTTATTTAATTATAGTCATTTTAACAATTTAATAATGAGGCATAGGAATCAGAATGTGAAAACGTATATCCTAAACTAATAAATAATAATAATAAATGTTAATAAAAATGTTAAAGGTAAAAAGAACTAGAAAAAACGTATCAGATTTATTTTCATTCATCTGGCACCCACATGAAAATATACTATAGTAATTTATACTAAATACTACACTGTTTTTTTACTATACTGACGCTGACACCTCCAATAGAGGTGTGGTTAAAATAGTTTTATTTTAATTTTTTTGGGTGATATATATTGCATCACCAAAAATTATTATGGACATGTACACATGTTGAGCGATAAATCAATATACTGATTATTGTGACAGGCCTAAAATTTGATAAATATAATCAATGAGTGACGTTTGTGATATTTTTTGACATCAGCTTGTTTTGTCACCTTAAAACATGTAATGTTTAAAACATTTGTACTTACTTTATCTTTGAAGGTAAATAAATTGATTACATTTCCTTACTAAGCAACAGCTAACATTTGCTTGGTATTTCAATCCATTGAGTTACAATCACATTCAAAAAGTATTACTTGACAGCTTTGACCTATATACCTTTTTAGGTAATCAAATGTTGCTTTGTATAATTGTTAGTTTGATTCTCTTACTAAGCAACAGCTAACATTTATTTGGTATTTTAATTCTGTTCTATTGAGTTACAATCACATTCTAAAAGTATTACATGACAGGTTTGACCTATAAACCTTTGCGGAAATCAAATGTTGCTTTATGTATTTGTTACTTTTTAATGCACACTGTTCATGGTGAGCGGTAAAAGAGATAGCATAAATAAAAGAGGACTATTTTATGGCTTAAAGCCAGAACCTGTTTGCATTACTATTATAGTCCTCAAAGATTTCCTCATTCTGTCCCATGTGAACGTTCTTGTTTGAGGAGTCCCTGATCAAAGTGGCTTCTCTCAGATCTTCTTTATTAGATTTTACACTCGCTCCATAGGGGAGCAGGAAACAATACTAAACACGGCGCTTTGAGTGAACAGATATTTATTTTCCCACAGATCGATCAAACCCAGGGCAAGTGCAGCAGGCAAACCTGTCATTAATTTAAGTCAACAAGCCGTGTTATAAACCAAAAAAATAAAAATTTGTTGATTTGTTTCAAGGAAATGTTCAATGTAAATTTAAAACCGCAAATCCTACGAGGTTTGGCAGATTTGTGATGTAAATCAGTACATCAAATCAACATGTTAATCCAAATATTGTATGTCATAAAAACAAATATAGTTTGAAATATCCTCTCTCGCTGAACAAGGGGAGGGTGGATCTGTCCTTTAATTGGCAGGGCAGAAGTTTGCTGTGGGAAGAGTTCTGCTTGAATGAGATCTGGGCATGGTGCCAAATGAAGGGAAAAATCTTCTTCGTCTTCTGTCTATTTCTTTCTCATTCTCTCCCCCTATGACAGCCGTGCTGTTCGCTCATCATTAGACAAGGCGTGCTGAAGATTCCGAATTTGATTTTAATAACGTAGATGTCTTCATTACGTGCCGTGCAGTCGGGTGATAATGTACTTCCTCAGCATTGTGAGATTGTCATGAAAATCCCTTCTCCCTTCTGTTCTATTCACCACTCAAGAGCAATCAGGTGTTTGTGGCACATTTTGCACAAAACCGACTGCTCCTTTACAGTAGCGTTGGATCTGGATCGAAGGGCCTTTCTTTGCACCCGAATTAGGCAAGAAACAACCTCTTTGTCATGTGATTGCCTCTTTGAGAGTTTATTGTGCCAATTGTAAATCATCGTAGTTGCTTCTGGAAACATATGCAAGGCCCCACGCTCAGTATTTCACCCGGCCGGTTTTGAAAAGCGGCCCGTCCGAGTTAATGCAAAGATCTGAGACATTAATCTCCCTAAAACTGTAGCGGAGGGTATTAGAATGTTCTCGTTTTTCTTTGAGGTCAAAAGAATTTGATTGAGGGCCAGGAGACCCAGCAGGGCCCTGCAGCTCATGGCTGCTCTTCCCCCCTTGCCCTCAGGCTTGGCCTGGTGTGTGTGAATGCCAGAGGTTAGGCTGCCATTTTCCTCCCTGTTGCTGTGTCGCCATGACGACGAATATAGAAATCACAGAAGAGACTTGGGCAGGCAGAGAAACAGACCTAGTGACACACGCTGGTGCACACGTATGTGATTCTTGTGTGGGATTAAGAGTGGATGCGTAAATAAGAAAATAAAGCAGTGTTCAAACTGTTTTAGTGACTTTGGTGAGTAAACAAAGTGCTCTGCGACAGTAGGTTTTGCTCGAGCAAAGTTTTTTTTATCATCTCAGTGTTCCCAGTTTGTAGCTCAACTTGGGACTTGGGTTCAATATGCAGGGAACGCACCCACTGTAAGATATACCTGAAATGCAAGTGCTCTGGATAAAAGTGTCTGCCAATGACTGCAATCAAAAGAATAGTTATACTAATGACTAACCAAATCAAGACCTTCCTACTATTTCAACCATGTTGTGTTGTGTCGTAAAAGCAAATGCATGTGCTGTGGCTACAAATGTCCATTTGGTAGTCTCAAACATGTCAAGACAATGTGCAATGTTGCACAAAGCATGGGAGGCCTCTACTGGCCAACAGAGTC
>CAIGQZ010035013.1:8957668-8979317 GCA_903798205.1 Danio tinwini | reverse complement strand
TGCAATGTTGCACAAAGCATGGGAGGCCTCTACTGGCCAACAGAGTCCTCACATGTATGACATAGCCAGGGAATAGGGATACCTTAAGAGTCTTAGAAACTATATTGTACAAAGGGCATGTGCAAATGAAGTCTAAGGCTTGTTAAGAAAACTAATGTTCCTTAGACAAGCTTATTTATTAGAATTTGACCTAAAGATGTGTTGTTGTAAAACCGTAATTCTTGCATGACATTAAAAAGGATGTTCCCCAAACAGTCAACTCCAACAACGCTTTTTCAGAACAGTTCAATATCCCTGTCAAAATCTTCACACGCTTCATTGAACAATAAAAATCGATACCATTAAACACTTCTCTGAAACAAACGCGAGTGCCTCTCATGAGACCCAGTGAACTTCTCTATGTTTTTTATATAAATATATATTTTACAGTTCTGTCAATAACACATTCTGCAGATCTTAAATACTTCATTACGTCTCAAAGCACAATGTTCTCTTATGTTTTCCCTGCCTGAACCCTTCTACACAACCTTTTGTTCATGAGCCCCACATCGTACACTTTAAAAACCAGGGATCGACCCATTGTGAGGTGTATCATACATCATATTGAGTATTATCTCCATAACATTAACATAATCTGCTCTTCATGGAACAGGGCAATGGGTGAGCAGCCAATCAGGCGTTTTCTCAGTCGCTAACCATTTGCCTTAGCCTTTGTTTCCTGTGAGCATTCCAATTCATTCACAGATGTATAAGCAATTTTTAACCTTTGTTAGGCAGAGGTGGAAGTGCTTGACATAATCTTGCGGAAACGGACTCCACCGTCGGCCAGATGACAGGTCATATTAAGTCCTCCAGCTGAACTCAGGCACAAGCGAGCTAACCTCGACCATAAACAAGCAACACTCCACAGTTTTGTCAGGCAGTCTTATTTAGTCGCCATTCTTGGCCTGAAGGCAACGAAAGTAGGCTGAGGAGAATGTGATTAACTTGGAATAAAGCTGCATTTAGTTCTAGCATACTGACTACGGTACATTTACTGAGATAATTACAACATACTGTAGTACCAACCTTTGCAAGACATACCCTAGATAGACTACCCCAATATAGAAATCACGCTGTTGTATTTTTAGGTCCAATCTACCCCATAAGAGAATATTCATTATAGATGTAGTAGTACTCACAATTTGCAGCACTTGTGTGACTTTCCTTTTCAGACTAATGCCTATTAAAATTAGAGTTCTATGCAGTCTAATTGGGTTTGTTATTTGGTTCTAGGTGATTTGTCACAAAGTGTCCCAAAATGAAACTTGGTTCTACTGTGATTGGTAGTCCAACTCTGCATATTATATATGTCTTGTGTGTATGGGTCATATTTTGTCTCTAAAAGGCCTGGCACATAACCCTAAAATCGAATTTATAAAGCACAGTCAGTATGTTCCCTTTCTGGATTAGGGCTCAAAGAATCGTTTGACGCTGGATATAAACGGTCCAAAACCTTAAGACCTCTGAAATGGTTCTATGAAGATTAGGCTAAGCATAAAGTACTACTACATGTGGGTGACCTTGATGCTATCTGTAAGAAAGATGGGATTCTTGCTGGGTAGATTTTCCTCTTTCCTAAGATCCTACCAGTGACTTTTCGGATTTGCTTTTGGGGCCAAAAATCTGATCCCCATAGCATACACACACACACACACACAGTACACACTCACAAGCAGGCACAATGCTTCACTAAACAAAGTTACCTAATAGAACACAGAACTAGTTCATGGTTGACTTGTGCCTTGGAAAATTTACGGAAGTCCCGTCAACTTAAAGATTCAGAAGTCTTTGGAGCTGAGATAATTTGCCCTTTTCTACCCACCTTCTTGCTCTCTCATGCTCTTTCTTTGCCTTTCTCTCCCTTCATCTAGTTCCAAATGCTATTCTCTATTAATCAGAGCTCACAGTTCAAACTGGTCTTCAACTTCCTCCCCAATCCGCACTAAGCCTGTCATTTCTGGCTATTATTTACTTTAATGGGCTTTGGCTGATCCCTGGCGCAGTGGCGGAGGGAGAGAATAATACAGCTGAGGGTAGCGGGGCCTTAGACGGTGCGGCCACGACTTTGCCTGCAGATTAGCCATGGCAGATGGGCTTTCCAGGGGCTTCCTGTGAGCAGGAGTGTTGATTGAGAGGGTATAATGAGAGAGGTGGTGTCCTCACAATGGAGCCAGCCACCTCACTACACCTCTCGCGTCTAAACAACCCCCCATTCTCTCCCTCTCTCAAGACTCTGAAGGCCCCCCTCTCTCAGGTTCCTTTCTTTTTTCTCTCATTCTCTCCCTTTTCCTCTCCCTCTATTCCTCCAATCTTTCTTCCATGGAGGAAGTCAGAGCACAGGAAAGAGGACAAAGCGACTGTAAATAAGCATGAGTCCTAATCCAGCATTAATTGGTCTTCTCTCAGACTGGGTGTGCACTTTTTGGGAAGTTTTTTGGGGACTGCTGCAGATCTCTGCAAGAATACCTTCTACTTCTTTTGTTTACTCAAAAAGCTGAAGGTTGATAATTGTAGGGTTTAGTCTTGATTCTGAGAAACTGAATCCTTTTCACTGTTGGTGTTAGCAAAAGCACATTCTTTACAATTTATTATTAAGCTGTTATCATTTATTTATTCTCAAGTTTTTTTTGATACTCTGAATATATTTTGCATGAGTGCCATTTTAGGGATTTCAGTGAACTTGATTTAACAAATTTGACAGTGGACCATGATTTGGAAAGTCCCCTATAGAGTCACAGAAGGAATCAAGTCTACGGATCAGACTGTCATGGAGGGTGACCTCTTTGGAATTAGGCACCCACACAGAACAACTCAGCATCAACATATCAAAATGCTAAAAGCACTCTGAACATCCTAGCTAACCAAGTTGAAAGCTATCACTTCAGCCATCTGGCACCTTCTGTACTTAGAAATGCGACTATTATTACACAAGAACAACATGGTTAGCTAGTACTTTCATAACAAGACAAAACAATGTCTAATTTTAGGTCATCCAAATATATATCACCTGTCAGTTGATGAGCTTCTGCTGTGCTTGTGGAACCAAGAAAGACCCCTGAATTATTGAAGGCCATGAAAGTCTCCAGGTCAAGTTTGTGTACAAGAGTTGATTTTTTATTATCGTGCGATGGGTTCCTTCTCTCTCTCTTCTCCCCACAGTCTGTTTCCACACAAGAGACGCCTTACAATCCAGTGGCACCAATTATCCCCCTCCTCTCAGCGCTTTTAGCAACTTTTTCAAAACTCTTTTCACTTGGCTCTTGTCAAGCAATGAAAGAAAAACTAACCACCATGTCAAGAGAACTCAGCTGCCTAGCAACTGGGCCACAGTTTAATTCTGATTTGCTTCAGGTCTTGAGTAATGGAATTGACAACGTTAAGCCAGTCAGTAATGTTGTTTGTCACCTCTGAAATGCAAACAAAACTCCATTGTTTTCCAGGGTATTGGGCATGATTGATGTTTGGAGTCACAATGGCATCATTCATTTCGCCCCTGTGTTTTTGCGAGGATTGATGTCATATCTTTTCATGGCATATTAAATGTTTTGGAGGAGCATGAAACTGTGTCGCTTTTCATCTTGCGCAGGCTCTGACGCATTCTTATAACTAGCGAAGTTTAATGATTCCATTCAAGTTGTGTCCATTTCACCCAGAAATAATTTAATAAGAACTGGGGGCCCTCCGAGAGCCTCCGAGACACGCCGTAATCCGAAAAGAAAGGATAAAAGGAACTTCAGAGAATAAAGCCTTTTACATGAAAGTTTTTCACTTCTTTCTTTTCATGACACCACCTTTTTGTTTGTCGGGCAACTTTTTGTAGGTTTTTGTTTTCGACACACTTTGCGTATAAATATTTGGAGCAGAGAAGGGATGCGGTCAATGGGAAATTCTTAGATGACATGTTACAAAGCAACACAAACAAAACAAACTGTACATTAAACTTACTAAATTAATTTAAAAATGTAAAATGGATTACAGTGGATAGCGTATGATAAATCTTGGCACTGGTACATTACAAATTTGCATTGGATATTTACCAGAGACGTAACATTATATGATTTCTATATTTATCAAATATCATTATTCAATGTCTGGGTTGATTTGAGAAACGGACAGGGATTTAGTGATAGACAGCCAAATATCCAGACAGTTGGATATCTGAATGGCAGATTTGTATGATATGGAAACTGGCAATCGCTTCTGCTTCATAGAACATTTTTCAAAGGCCCAAATGGCACAATAAGAAAGCCATCCATCACAAAGAAGGGAAAATTAGCAGAAATAAATGAGACTCTTTTTCTCATCCCCTCGCTGTACCCGGGAGAGGGACGTCAGAACGACAGGGTGGACAACCAAGAATAGACAACAATAAACACGGTCACATCAAAGTCCCAGACGGTGGTATTAGAGCAGGTCTCGGTGGGTGATGGGGGGGGGGGGGGGAATAAACGTTGAAGCCGCTCTGTATCAAGCAACACACCACCCCCTCCACCCGATTCTTCAGCTGTTGCCAGGTGAGTCCAAAGGCGAACACTCAGATTTATGGATGTGGATTTTACTTTCCAAAGCTCAAGCTGGTGTACCACCACCTACAAGATTTTTAACACGTAATCCACTAGGCAAATAATTCCCTGCCACCCTCGATTAGTGCAGTCCAGGGTGATAAACTAACATTTCCTCTTATCTGAGCCGGACACAACAGACGCCTCTGCTGCTACGCAGCTTTATTACTATTAATTGTCAGCGCCCACGTATTCCTTTGTTCGCTTTTGCATGCTGGAGTCTTCAAGAGAGTTTAGGTTTGCCATAGCGGCTCTTTGAAGGCTCATGTGTGTGATATCACATTTCTTGAGCTTTTAAAATGTATCAGACATCTCCAAGATTATTTTAATTGCTTGTTTGTGGTTTTGATTTCTTTTTGTTTGCCTTCGGTGATTTGTATTCAGACAATATGCTGTAATTTATATGCTGTCTGATCTCGAGCATAACATTTACACTGCTGAATTCATGCCAGAGCTCTTGTTGGGAATCGTTCTTAGATTAGAGAATGGCGTTTGTCATTGATTCATATAGTGTTTAAAAAAAGGTGAATTTTCACATATAAGTTATAATTTTGACAAAATGATTAGCAAAAATATTTTTCAAACTACGTTTGCAGATAAAATCACGACAAATAAAGGCGATATGCCTGTAAACTCAAATCTGGACACTTTGTGAATTGCTGCCCTCTCTGTAACCTTACAACACTGTTACCATCTGTCCTTAATGAGAGCATTATTTTCTGTTTTCCATTTCCATGCAGTATTGTCCGTGTGAGTTAGCCATTTGCATAATTGCTGAAAGATTTTGTCTAGCACTATCACTATCCAAGTGCAAGTCACTGAATTAAATTAAAGTGTAAAACAACAGAAGAAAAGAAAAAATTTAATAAAATGAGGATGTTTGTGAAATTAGTAGCAAAGCATATCTACTTTTTTCTCTCTCTTTCTCTCTCCATCTTGCATGGCCCTTAGTAACCTAATCAGGGCTGGCTTTATCTGGTAATCCACATTTAAACTTTAACCTGTAGGGGGGCTCTTTGTGCTAGTTAATGTAAGCATAAAGGCAGACCAGCCTGAATGACTAATCAGATTAATCATATTTCACAAGACTAAAGAGCTTCTCTAAAAGGCGGCAGAATTAGGCCTACATCCATCTGAGGGTGATGGGGGGGAAAAGAAGGGGGAAAAAATCTCAACCGAAACAATTGTATCCCTGACGAAATGATGGCTTGGAATAAATTAATGTTCAAAAGGCAAGTTTTTAATCAGCTCAGCTGTCTAAAGCTTTACATACTCAGGGCTTTTAGGTCACATTAGACAATATCGCTAGCAAATGACAAAACAGAGTCTGAGATCAGTGTGTGTGTTTTGACCTCTGAGGAAACGAGGAAGATAGAAGAAACTTGACTTTATCCAAGCTTTCGAGACTTAGCATTTTGTATAAAAAGCGTTTAGCTGAAAAGTTAGCAAATGCTAACAGATCATTTGTTGTTAGCATTAGTGGTAGCTTTATTGAAGAAAGTTAAAAAGCTTTAGATTTTCTTACTGTATCTTGTTACGAGGAGAAAAACAGTCTATATACATGCTAAAGTTCAGAGTGTTGTTTCTCTCGACTCTGTTTACTAATGAATATTCATGCTAGTGTAAATGTGAGCTTCTTAAACTATGCATTATTTATGACAACACACACGTTTCACTTTGTCAGAGGGTAAAGTCAATTACCTGTCAAAACGGCAAAATGCTAAATGGAGCAATTCATGTGAGAACGCTATATCAAGAGCTGGGTGCCATTTCTAGCAGTTCCGTCTGTGTCAAACATCTGTTGAAGGAGCGATGTGCATTCTGGAAGGAAGTTTTGTTTTTGTAAGTAGTAACGTGTTAAGTGTAAAGCCTCCTAAATGTACCGAGCAATGTTATGAAGATAAATGGAGAAACATTTCTATTACAATTCTACAAATGATCTGTAATTAATCACAAAGGAGGGGAAATGCTGTATTTAAAGGATCTAACTGCAATCTTAGTGCTTTTGCTTGAAAAATACAGTATGAAAAGCCCAAGATTCCAGGCCAGGAGAAGCAGAATAGCATGTCAGTTTTCTACCGTCGTCATATCAGCTATAATTTTCATTCCATTAGGGTATGGCACATGCTATCAGGGTTATCATATCAAGCAGTCAAGCATGTAGTCCTCGTCTTTTTACATACTGTAGATTCGCATACAATTGTTCTCGTCTCCCGACCACAGAACGTACATGACAAGCCATGATAGACACATCTATTCTTCTTTTTTAGATTTTTTTTATTATTTTAGATTCATGTAATGCTTATGTATGAATAGAAAGGTAAAAAAAAAACATAATGAAAATGTGGAAATTATTACAATTTTTGGTTGATTTATTATCTGTTATTTATATTTTTTTATTTATATTATATTTTTTATAGTTAAATATATTATATTTTATTATATAACTTTTTTAACCTAAAATAAATGTTTTATATTCAAAATTATTATTATTATTATTATTATTATTATTATTATTATTGCATTGACCCCTACTTTATGTAGCTATTTATTTTATTTTATTTATTTTTTCCTCGAGCATTAAACATGGCAATCTTGTACACTGGCAGCTTGCATTAACTCTCTCAAACATGACACAGGGAGCAGGTTAGCAGAGGGCAAGTGTGGTCTAAACAGTTGGGGTTGCACAGTCAGGTTGTGAGTTATAAAAACGCACTGGTTCACTCCTTCACAAACAGAGTAATGTCCACCTCCCAGCGGCTCTTAACTAGGGTTTGACTCCATCTAGTGGTTCACTGAGCTTCCTTCAGTCCTGAGTGGCTCCATGACCACTAGGCCTTCATAGACCATCATTTACACACACTCACAAGAACATAAAGCTCTTTATATTCTGTAATCCTGTGTTAAACATCTACAGTAATTTCCAATTAGGGCTAAATGAGGTACTTAAAGATTTACAGAAGATCTTTGCTATTGAAAAAAAAAAAGAAGGATCAAAACTATTTTACGAGTGACTAGAACAGTGACACGGGCTATCTACGTGAACATATGAGCTTAACCCATCCTCCAAATCTTGCTATTATCCTAATTCACAAAAATAAAGTTGTCGCTGTCATTCCGATTTTCTCTACTTTTCAAAATTGGAATGAAGTTGCCTCCATCTTTGTTATTTGAGCAGATTACTTTATGTAAAGAAACAATCTGGAAGATTTTCCCTCATAATCGTGTAATTGACCCCCTCTCTTAGGTCGAATTTGACAGTTCAATTTCCACACTTATTAAGGTTCCGACACACTTGAAGTAATCGTATTAGTGCTTTCTAGAAATTAGCCTAATATTGTGTATTAGCATGTGTGCACCTCAGGCCGTTGTACTTGAATGTCGGATGTCTCTTTCATCTGTATTTCCAGCCCGATCTCATAAGGAAATGTAACTTTTTTACGAATTGTCAGAAAAGTGGCTAATTGGTATGAATTCACATGACTTGATTTGTATGAAAAAGTATGATTTTTAAAAGGGGACAGCCCTAAAAACGCCACCCCCAACCCAACGCTTTATTGGGGCATGAACAAATCATATGATGATGTACACAAGATCAAACAAATTAGTCGCTAAATCAAAAAAGTTATGAATTGCCATGAGACAGCATTGGTATTCCCAGCCAAAAAGATAAGACATGGCGGGGAACAAACATAAACATACCTCTGAACTTATTTAGTCATAAAATTATTCAACACCCTCCCCTCATCTTAAAAAGATGCCTGTGCCGCACCACAGCACGGATCCACAAACAAACCGTGGCAATGACGTGAGCATGCAAGGCTAGTAAAGAAATCTCAGATTTCATTACATAAAGGTAAAAAGCATCACCATTGGACCCCTGGATCTCTTGAGTGAAACCTTGGAACTTTTTTCCAGCCCTTAGTGATGCTTAACAGGCTTGACATTTTGCCCAGCCGGCGTCTGTAAACACTGCAAAGGTAGTGAGGACGAAGTTGCAGTGTAATAACTCACTAGTGCAAAATGAGACCTCTCGCTGGGCATGCCGGAGGGAAGAACTCGCACTGCTCCCCTCTGGCAAGGAATGCTCACTCTAGAAACTAGCGTCTAGTAAGGGCCCTGCCACATCCTGGTACTTTTATCTGCGACCTTTGACCCCAGGCACATCTGGAAACTTAGTTGGAGTCCAAAAGATGAGGATGTTTTCTTTACTTTTCTTCATGGAAGACAGCAATGTTTTCTTCTTATCCTTGACAGAACGGTCCTCCGTGTAAAAATGGCTGCACTCGTTATGAACTCCTTGCATATGGAGTGCTTGGGACAAGAGTGCATATGTGCAACCGGGACGGTCTAAGACAGAGTAGACCACATCATTGGCTTGAGGCTATATGGTTTCAAGATCTCAAAAGGGCAGATAAACATCTCCGAGAGGTTCAAGGTCCAGGAATACAAGGCCTATAAAGCTTTGAAGTGCCGTGATGGTCTTGTTTAATAGAGACGGCGCATATAGCCAAAGGAAACACTTCGTTGTAGGATATTTTGAGGTTACACATAGAATTACATCTGCGATCAAACACATCGGCTGTTTATTTAGTTAGCTCATGGAGATGAACTGAACCCTCTTGATGTTAACCCATCCAATATGGTTCCATCACTGCCTTGAGGTCTGCTTTTTGTTCAAGCCTGCAAATTTGGATTGGTTTGTTTGTGCTAAATGAATCTGAAACCACTGACACAAGTTTTTGGATTCGTGGTAACTTGTAAACACACCAAAGTACACAAGAGGGTGTGTTTAAGAGTAGGTGAACACGTGGCCTCTTGAACCGAAACTGCTTTGGCAAGTCTTGAGAGACCTGTTGGAGCCATGCTTAATGACATGATATGAAAATGGAATCGTGGAGACAGATGAAATAATGGTAGCGGTGCAGTGATCAATCATATCTCATTTTGCGGTGTTGGTTTGGGCTGAGGTTTGGATGAAAAGAAGCAGTGGATGTGGGTGGACGCCATGACTGTAAGATCACCATGATAGCTGTCCAGAGGATGTGGAATCCTCTTTATCCAGCACAACTGATTTTTTTATAGGGGCTTCACGCAGAGCAGACCAAGACCGTAACGGCAGCCTCGTTTGACAGAGGTGACATTTACTAGTCGTTTTGCTCATGCTGGTCTTCCATGATGCTCACGTTTCTGTTTCTTCACACCATCTCGTGGCATTTCCTTTTTGCTTTTACAGTGCTCAGAATTCAAGCTGAGCGTAGCGATGCAGCTCAATCTCGGAGTTTCTACAGACATCAAATGTAGGTCTCAGGGGTTGTTCAATTCACTCGAAGGTCCTCAAGAGAGTATTTACACCTGTCTGTCAGAGTCTAAGAAAGATTATCTTATAGGTCTGGTTATGCCTTGGAGGGCTACTCTGCTCATTTTGAGTCTCAGGCGTATTTAGTTGAGGAAGAAGATGCTATAATTCCCTTGGATACTCAAACCACTTCAGGCCAAGTGTTCCCACAGAAGTTGTGAAAAGGGAATTGAGTAAAACAAATTAACAAACTAAACAATATATATTGGTGCACTACAGGACTCTGCTGTAGGCACATATTTTTGTACTTGTTATTAAGATGATCCTAAGTGGATGATACAAATAGATAAATTTAGGTATAACTGCAGTCTAAAAGGTGGTGAGGTTGTCCCCTTTTTTGAGTGATGAAAACATTTTTGTTTTAAGGTGAAACAAATGTTTTGAGCAAATATCCTCTTACTTACTTACTTGCTCCCAGGGCTGTTTTATATCGAAGTTGATATTTAGCCACAGCGTATTGTTTTTTTGTATTTGTTCCGTCTATTTTCTACGAGGTGGGTTCGTTAGCCCAACGCTCAACCCCCAACTTGGAGGACCCGGTCATGTGCACATACATGGATAATTTAGCTTACCTAATTCACCTAACGCATGTCCTTAGACTGTGAGGGAAACCAGAGCACCCGAAAGAAAACCACGCCAACATAGGGAGAACATGCAAACCAGCGACCTTCTTGCTGTGCCACTGTGCCACCCCGAAATGTCCACTTACATGTCCTAAATCCAACACAAAAACACAGCATTCCGTGCAGTTTGTGGGAAATGAAATCTGCTGACTTCTTTTGTTTTTTATGGTCACCATACTAAATATTACATTAAGACTGTACATTAAGAAAAACTCTGTGAAGTGGTGTGGGACAAAATCTTTTTTTTTATTTATATTTATTTATTTATTTTTTTTGCAATGTATGTTCCTTACAAGGACACAATTACAGTCACATAAAATGTGTCACATGACTTTAATTCTGGAAACTGACTGATCCCTTGCATTAAACTAATAATTTTATTATTATTATATTAATATTCTGAAATATTTGTAAATCACTCATTACAGAGTGTTTTAAATAGATTTCACTGCTTTAAAATCTATTCATTTGCACATTTTAACTGTTAAATGCTGTTCAGATAAAAAAAAAAGTTTTTACAGCAATTTGGTCCAAAAAGCACATGTATATGACACATTTTTTACAAAACAAAAACAAAACTGAACAAAAAAGGTTTGAACTGGACGTTCTCAACCCACTTTGACTCTCAGACCACGTCCACGCAAAGAAACATTTAAATGTCTCCATAAAAAGTTGTATCATGTCAGCGTTTTGGGAGTGTGACATTGCTATATATTTTTTTTAATCAGGTGCCAGAGTAGATAAATCTGAAATTGACACTATTGCTTTATTGTGTTTACAGACAATTTGGATTGTCAAAAGTAATGTTCTACTTTTGATCAAACAAGGCATGTTAAGCAAAAGTGTTTTTATATCATTAAGAAAACTAAATGCATGTGTGCTAATACTGTACATGTTGATACCTTAAATAAATTAATAATTTATGTAAAATTACTCTATCAAAATAATGAGCTAAAATTTCACATTTGATTAATTAGCTTCCCAAATAAAACACTGTCATAACTTCTTCATCCAGAAAATGTAATAGTTTTAATTAATTTAGTTTCAGTTGATTTAGTAGCACTGTAAAATACATTTGTGTTTTTCGTATTTCTGTGCAAATAAATGCACTTTTAATGAGTAAAAGAGAGTTTTAGAACATTTAAAAAAAAATCTGAATGCAAATGTGCCAAACGTGTGCGCTAAAATGTAATAATGCATAAAAAAGTATAATTACTGAAGTACTCAATAATTGTGTTGTTTCAGCTCATTTTAAATAAGTTGTTTGAACAAACAGCTTATTATGTCTCTTATGAAATAGACTAAGGCCCAATTCTATTCTGTACCCGACCCCTTGCCCCTCCCCTTTCCTTTGGCCCTTGAAACAGAGTGTGAAGGGGAAGGGCTTCAAAATTTACTCCTAAGAGATGGGACAGCACTACAACACCTGCACACGTCATCATATGTCATCGCGATCTCTTGCTTTATATTAGATTAACGATGGCAACTGCTGCAGTTATTCCAGTTGTATTATTTTTTGGTATTTACCTTCAGAAAATCATTGAAGGCATATGTCATGTTATGATAATGATATAATGTGGCAATAAGATTGTAACTATACTGCGCATTTACACCCTGGCCATATTTATCTATGTAAACACACCAAAAACAACATTTACATTATAGCAGGCACTGTAAAAAGCTCATTCCCAGCCACTAGACTTTTCTGACAGGGTATTCGAGTGTCATCCAGAGTCAGATGTGAAAGTATGTTGTGGGACTGCTGTACAGGCGTTACTAGTAGGGATTATAGATGGCGAATTTTAGCAGTTTTTATTTTAGCATTTTGTTTTTTTTAAGGCATGACTGTAAGACACGATTGCACTTATGAATGTATTTAAACATTTGCTTGTTTGTTGTAAAAAAATTTTCAAGGGGTATCTAGCCCTTCCCCTTAGCCTTATGCCTTCACGCTAAAGAGAATTGGGATACCCCTACCCCTTCATTTGAACACGCAAAACGAGGGGTAGGGGTGAGGGGAATAGCTAAGGGTTCGAATTGGGATTGGGTCTAATTATTTAATTAAATTTTTATTTTTTTATATGCCATGTTTGGCATTGTGCAGATCAATAACATTCACAACCAATGTGCTTTCTTAAACTAAAGCATTGATGGCATCATTCAATCCCAGCAGCCACACTAATGCTGGTATGTCTGTTTTCCACTGAACCAACCGATAATGCGCGAACACATCGTATTATCAAGATCCATGTCTCCGCCTAGACCACCAAGCATATCGAGAGGGATCTGGCTGGAAAAATCTCATTTGTGGAAACTTGGGCATCTACAACAATATTTATCTTCTTCCTCGCGCACAGTAATGACTTTGGCAGGATGAATGAGACAGTTGTCTTCTTGCCTTCAGGTGAAGAAGCGACAGAGTCCTTGGCCTACAGCCAGCTCATGACAACGTGCAAGCGATCCGCCGACATATCACTGCGCCAGAACAATTGAGCATTAGCATAATTAGCTAGCATATTGTTAATTTTAGTTTTTTTTATCTTCTCATGCCTTTGTTGATGTTCCGCAGCAACTAAACAAATTTAATTTCAGGGTGAGCTAACAGACTGCCTGAGCTATGGGAAACCTTGGGGCTGAGAAAAACTTTGAGAGGAATACGTCCTCTGTGGCATTAACTCTTTTGCCTGATGGTGCTTGCTAATTATGGCACTTCCTGAGAACGAAAGTAATAGGCTGGTGTCAGTGCCTGAAGCTTATCAAGAAACATGCAGGCAGCCATAACTGGATGCTGCCTTTTTGTCACCATGTTCCTTTGAGGGAGAGGAAAGAACAAAAAAAACTAAAAAGTCTGGAACAACACAGAAGAAAGACAGAGACGGAAGAATGAGCGAGATAAACGCTCCGAGAACCAAAGACTCGAGGTCCAATCACGAATTAAGAAGTCGGTTTCAGATGTAATTAACCTTTTGATTCAGGACACGCTGTCTTGTAAACAAGCGTAGCAATTAGCTAGTTGTTTTTGCCATCAGCTGATAGCAATGATTCTCATTAGCATGGCATGACCTCCTCTAATCTATGCGGACGCAGATATGCTAGTTGGCTTTGCTTGTACTCCTTATGCTAGAGGTAGAGCAGGGGGTCTGCTAATAAATACGACACCAAGTAGTCCTTGATTCTGGTGTGTTTTAGCTTCTTTTTTTCTCAAAGGGAAAGAGCTGGGTCTGTTGGTACTGAATTTTGACTCCTGTTTTTTTATGCATTACCTTCACTATGCAGTCTTATTTACACAGCGTAGTGGATGACTGCTTGAACATGCAGTGATTCCTCATTTATTTCCTCAAAATTCTACACACAATACCCTATAATGACAATGGGAAAAAAGATTTTTGGAAATTGTTGCAAATTTATAAAAAAAAATAAAAAACCTGAAAAATCACATCAGTATTCACAGCCTTTGCCGTGAAGCTCTAAATTGAGCTCAGGTACACTCTGTTTCCACTGATCATTCTGATGTTTCAGCAGCTTAATTGCAGTTCACCGGTGGTAAATTCAGTTGATTGGACATGATTTGAAAAGGCATACACCTGTCTATATAAGGTCTCAGGGTTGGAAGTGCATGTCAAAGCACAAAACAAGCATGAAGACAAAGGAATTGTCTCTAGACTTTTAAGACAGGATTGCCTCGAGGCACAAGGCTAAAGCTGGCCAGCCATCTAAGCTGAGTAGTGCCTTCGTCAGGAAGGTGATTAATAACCCGATGGTCACTCTGTCTGAGCTCCAGCACTCTTCTGTGGAAAGAGGAGAACCTTACAGAAGGACAACTGTGTGTGCAGCAATCCACAAATCAGGCCTGTATGGTAGAGTGGCCAGACGGAAGCCACGCCCTGCCTGGAATTTGCAAAAATGCATCTGAAGGACTCTTAGACCATAAGAAACAAAATTCTCTGGTCTGATGAGACTAAAATTGAACTCTTTTGAGTGAATGCCAGGCGTTACGTTTGGAGAAAACCAGGCACTGCTCATCACCAGGCTAATAACATCCCTAAAGTGAAGCATGGGGGTGGCAGCATCATGCTGTGGGGATGTTCTGTCAGCAGCAGAAACTGGAAGACTAGTCAGGATAGAGGAAAAGATGAATGCAGCAATGTACAGAGACATCCTGAATGAAAACCTGCTTCAGAGTGCTTTTGACCTCAGACTGGGCCGACGATTCATCTTCCAGCAGGAAAATGACCCAAAGCACAACACCAAAATATCAATGGAGTGGCTTCATAACAACTCGGTGAATGTCCTAAAGTGGCTTAGCCAGAGCCCAGATCTAAATCCTATTGAACATCTCTGGAGAGATCTGAAAATGGATGTACACTGTCGCTTCCCATCCAGCCTGATAGAGCTTGAGAGGTACTGCAAAGAGGAATGGGCAAAAATTCCCAAAGACAGGTGTGGCAAGTTTGTGCCATCATATTCAAAAAGACTTGAGGCTGTCATTGCTGCCAGAGGTGCATTAACAAAGTATTGAGCAAAGGCTGGGAATACTGATGTACATGCGATTTTTCAGCTTTTTTATTCTTAATAATTTTGCAACAATTTCAAAACACTTGTCACATGGTCATTATGGGGTATTGTGTGTAGAATTTTTTCGAAAATAAATTAAGTTAATCCATTTTGGAATAAGGCTGTAACAAAAAAAATGAGGAAAAAGTGAAGCGCTATGAATACTTTCCGGATGCAATGTACATTAAGTTTGAAGATACAAACTATTCTGTTAAACACTTTCTTGTGAAGGTGTAAGTATTATTGCACTATTATCTTCGAATATGAATACACATTTTATTTGGTATTTGGTGGCTTAGTGGTTACACTGTCGCTTCACAGCAAGAAGGTCGCTGGTTCGAGTTCCAGCTGGGCTAGTTGGCATTTCTGTGTGGAGTTTGCATGTTCTCCCTGTGTTGGCGTGGGTTTCCTCCAGGTGCTCCAGTTTCCCCCACAGTCCAAAGACATGCGGTGTAGGTGAATTGGGTAAACAAAATGTGCCGTAGTGTATGTGTGTGTTGGTGTGTGTGAATTTGAGAGTGTATGTGTGTTTCCCAGTACTGTGTAGCAGCTGGAAGGGCATTCGCTGCATAAAACATATGCTGGAATAATTGGTGGTTCATTCCAATGTGGCGACCCCCGATAAATAAGGGACTAAGCTGAAGGAAAATAAATGAATGAGAGCTGTTGACATTTATTTTATGTCAAAAATGTATAATTTAGAAGGAATTCACTAATGGAGAGAATAGACAGATAGATCAAGTACAGACTACAGCCTAGAGTTAATGAGGCAGTACACACACACACACACACACACACACATAGGAAACAGTCAACAGCAACCTTCAGGGACAACAGCTGAAAAAGTGAGCATAATGCTGCTGTTCAAATCATGTCCTTTGTCTTTTCTTGAGTAAATGGTGCACATTACCTGAAAGGTGCATTTACAATACTGTGAAAAAAAAGCAACTAGTTGACTTTACTTTAAAAAGTGAGTAACCCTTAAAAAAATCAGGTCAAAGAGTGGATAACTCTGAAAATGACACCACTGCGTTTTTGTGAGCACAGCCAAGTTGGATTGTCAAACGTACAGAATTCAGTACGATTCATCTTAAAGAGTATACATTCACCGGCCACTTTATTAGGTACACCTTACTGCTACTGCGTTGGACCCCCTTTTGCCTTCAGAACTGCCTTAATCCTTCGTGGCATAATTTCAACAAGGTACTGGACATATTTCTTAGAGACTTTCATCCATATTGACATGATAGCATCATACAGTTGCTGCAGATTTGTCGGCTGCACATCCATGATGCGAATCTCCCGTTCCACTACATACTCCACATCCCATTTGTGCTTTAATTGATTGAGATCTGGTGACTGTGGAGGCCATTTGAATACAGTGAACTCATTGTCATGTTCAAGAAACCTATCTGACATGATTTGTGTTTTATGACAATGTGTGTTATCTTGTTGGAAGTAGCCATTAGAAGATGGGTACGCTGTGGTCATAAAGGGATGGACATGGTCAGCAACAATATTCAGGTAGTCTGTGGCATTGACACGATGCTCAATTGATAGCAATGGGCCCAAAATGTGCCAGGAAAATGTCCCTCACACCATTACACCACCAGCAGCAGCCTGATCCATTGATGCAAGGCAGGATGGATTTATGCTTTTATGTTGTTGATGCCAAATTCTGACCCTAGCAGCAGAAATCAAGACTCCTCAGACCAGGCAATGTTTTTCCAATCTTCTATTGTCCATTTTTGGTGAGCCTGTGCGAATTGTAGCCTCAGTTTCCTGTTCTTAGCTGACAGGAGTGGCACCCGGTGTGGTCTTCTGCTGCTGTAGCCCATCTGCCTCAAGTTTCGACGTGTTGTGCATCCAGAGTTGCTCTTCTGCATTCCTCGGTTGTAACGAGTGGTTATCTGAGTTACTGTTGCCTTTCGATCAGCTCGAACCAGTCTGGCCACTCTATTCTGACCTCTGGCATCAACAAGCATTTACACCCACAGAACTGCCACTCACTGGATATTTTCTCTTTTTCAGACCATTCTCTGTAAACCCTAGAGATGGTTGTGCTTGAAAATTCCATTAGATCAGCAGTTTCTGACATACTCAGACCAGCCTGTCCGGCACCAACAACTATGCCACGGTTCAAAGTCACTTAAATCACCTTTCTTCCCCATTCTGATGCTCAGTTTAAACTGCAGCAGATCGTTTTGACCATGTCTACATGCCTAAATGCATTGAATTGCTGCCATGTGATTGGCTGATTAGAAATTTGCGTTAACAAGCAGTTGTACCTAATAAAGTGGCTGGTGAGCATATATATGCATTTAAAAGACATTCAATTAATCATCAAACAATCATCTTGAAACAATCAAATATATAGATTTGCACATTTATTAACATATGCGTTTGTAATCTATCTAAATAGCGCTTTCTGAAATTTGCCACAGTTTTAGTTATATCATCTAGTGAAACACTGAATACATTGTAGATATAAGGAGTGAAACTCTAAAGTTGGAAAAACCTACCAGCATGAGCAATACATCAACAAATGCTTTGGGTGACAAGTTGCAATTAACCGTGAAGACAGTAGACATTTGTATGCATTTCATATCTCATTAAATATAGTTATTTATTTTACAGGGAAGGGTGTTTCGCAGAGGAAACTGAAGCTATTTAAACTGGAGTAAAAACCTAAAGCTTAACGATATGTGAAATGTACCAGGACTTAGTACCAGGTAATGAATCATATATCTGGGAAACCAGAAACATCACATAAGGCTTTATGTCATGCATCATGCCGCTTCTGGATATTAAACAAATCACTTTGCCTCAACATATCAGATTAATCCATGTAATAATAGAGATTTGTGGCTGCAAGTGTCAAATCTGGGCACGTGCAATGGAAATACATGCATTTTAAAAGTTTCATTTGCAGGTGGACTGCAGCCACTATTTGTCCTTTTAAAATGTCACAAAAAAACAAGTTTTGGTCAGATGAAATCATACAAAATTAACGTAAATGTATATACAGTATGTTAATCAAGCTCTGACAAAATACTATGAAGAATACAACACAAGCAGGATACAGCAGCAAACTATATCAAACATTTTAATATGCTTATAAATGTTATTAAGTCAGAAAATACATGTATATGGCAGAAATGTACAAGATGCATTAAAAAAAAATTGCATACAGATGATAATATTTTTACAACCCTAAATCATAAAAAGTTGGGACAGTATGGAAAACGCAAATAAAAAAGAAAGTAGTGATTTCTAAATTTACTTTGAATTTCATTGCAGGCAATGTGATCACAAAATATTTGATGTTTTGTTTGGTCAACTTCATTTAATTTGTAAATATACATCCTTTCCTGTCATTTAGACCTGCAACACGTTCCAAAAAATGTTGGGACAGAAGCAGTTTAGGGCTAGTAATCAGGTAAATTGGTTAAATAACGATGTGATTTGAAACAGGTGATGTCAACAGGTGATTGTGATTATGATTTGATACAGAAGCAGCATCTAAGAAATGTTTAGTCCTTTAAGAGCAAAGAAGGGCTGAGTATCGCCAGTTTCACAACAAATATGTGAGAAAATTATTGAAATGTTTAAAAACAATGTTCCTCAAAGAAAGATTAGAAAACATTTGGATATTTCAACTTTAACAATGCATAATATAATTAAAAGATTTAAAGAATCTGGAGAAATTTCATTGTGTAAAGGACAAGAGTGCAAGCCTAAACATCCGTGATCTCCGATTCCTCAGGCGTGTGCTACGGACCACCGATGAAAAGGATCATCCAGAATGTTGCCAGCAACAAGGCCAAAAGCCAGGGTCTGTGCTGGTATAGGGTTGTGTCAGTGCCCTTGGCAAAGGTAACTTGCACTTCTGTGACGGCACCATTAATGCATAAAAGTACTTAGAGATTTTTTTCCAGGGTATTTTTCTGTACTGTTTCAACTTTTTTCTGATTTGGGGTTGTAAAGTGGATCTACATTGATCTGCTAAAGAAACAATTCTGTAATATGCATGCCTGGGCAGTAGTCGACAGTATTGTTATTATTTTTACCTTACGTTGGGTTTCTTTTGCTATAATAATTCAGGTTTGTTCCCTTTCTTACTAAACATTGTTTTGTTTTGTTTATTGTTTCTATAAACTATTTCTGTTTACAAAAATCACCTCGGACCCCTAAAGGTTATTTATTTGTAAGAAAGAGAATTGCTTGTTTTATTCAATACACACTTTATTTTAATATTGTTTTTGTCTATTTATATGTGTTATGATGAGTAAAACTCTATTATACCCATTTAAAGTTGCATTTATCTGTACAGAAATAAGGAAAACACAAATGGATTGTACAGCGCTACTAAATCAAATGAAACTAAATACAATAAAACTAATACATTTCCTGGATTATAATTTAGTGTTCTATTTTTAAAGCTAATTAATCAATGGTAAAACCATAGCATATTATCGTCATACTAAAGTAATTTCATATAGGTGAATCATTTATTTAACATATTTAAACATATAATTGGATTGAAAATTGGATTGAACAAAAAACAATTAAGTTGTCTCCACAAAGACAAACACAAAAACTCATTTAAAAATAAGTAGTTTAAACAAGGGGAGTCATGGTGGTGCAGTGGGTAGCACGATCGCCTCACAGCAAGAAGGTCGCTGATTCAAGCCCCGGCTGGGTCAGTTGACATTTCTGTGTGGAGTTTGCATGTTCTCCCCGTGTTGACGTGTGTTTCCTCCACGTGCTCCGGTTTCCCCCACAGTCTGAACACATGCGCTATAGGGGAATTGAATAAGCTAAATTGGCCATAGTGCATGAGTGTGAATAAGAGTGTATGGGTGATTCCCAGTGATGGGTTGCAGCTGGAAGGGCATCCACTGTGTAAAGTATATGCTGGATAAGATGGCGGTTCATTCTACTGTGGTGACCCCAGATTAATAAAGAGACTAAGCTAAAAAAAAGAAAATAAATGAATGAACATAAAGCAAAAGTCTTTTTTTGAGAGCCGAAACAACAAAACTTTTGAGTTTTTCGGGGGGAAATTAATTGTTTTATGTTCAATTCACTTAAATTTGTAAAAAAAAAAAAACTAATACGTTTATTCTTTCATGTTGTCTTAACACAAACTGATTGTGTGGAATAATTTTTTACAGTGTATTTTTACACTGTATAAAACCTGTAATAAATGAGTGAGCAATATAAAGGAAATATTCCTTTTTTTCCCAAAATGAACATAAACTTTTAACGGAAACAACAATTCTTCATGTTGATGTTTCCATATGCAGTTACATTCTAAAAATAACCTGCAATAGGCGAAATCCTCGAAGTAGTCCACTTAATTTTTTACAATTATTCTAGATGTTTTAAGGCTGTAAAACCCCTCACTACACACTTTATACACTTTTCTCAGACAGGCATTAATGTTTTCACACTTTTCTTTCTTGTTTAAGCTTTCTCAAAATGTAAGCTTTCGTAGAAAAGTAAGTCCTGTATTATAGAAGGACGCTAAAGATCAAAACCTGTCAGGCGCAAACATTCATCGCTGTCAGAAAAAGGTTCATAAAGCTTTTTAGCTATTGTGCGGATGATGTTGCCATCCAGAGTTTTTTTTCCTGCAGTCATTGATCCACAAAACGAAAGCAGACTCCATCCTTAACGGGGTTGTACTCTGGATGCGCCATGCTCATGACAGTTGGAAGTAGTATGAAATTATTCAGATGGTGCTCTGTGGCGTGGCTGAAATATGAACAGTGTCCTGAGTTATATGGGTAACAGACAGCTACCAACTTACGTTATGTCGCCGGTGTGCATACTCTGATATAAACCTGTTTACAAAATGTAAAATGTTTGAAATGCATGATGCTGCATGGAGCGTTGTGGCGCAGCACATCCGGTGTGCGACCCCCTTTATGATGGTCGTGCTGTGGACTGTTACAACCCTTTTTGCATCCTTATTGGAACTCACACTGCTAGCAATCGAAGATTTATGTTAATCTGGCAAGCCGAATGCATTCTGTACTGTACAGGAGACATGGAAGAGATTGATTAACAGTGGTCTACAGCCAATCAGGACGCAGAAAACAATCTGCTGTAAAGAATATAAGCATGTCAAATTGCACACAAAAAAATCCAGGGAACTGCGAGGCCGCGAAAAAGTGAACCAAGTTATAGCGAGGGACTACTGTATTTCAAAAAAACAAACCCGTCAATATAAGTACATACAAGTACAGAATGTATGGACTAGACGTATCGTCCAGACTGGTGTCTTAGTAAAGACATCTGTTCTCTGGTGTAAATTACATGTCACGCACAATGAGAACTTTAAATAGAGACCGCAGGACATTCGACAGAGAGAAGATCCAGAGGTTTAAGTGTTAGAAAAGCCCAGCTGAAACATCACTGTTCCAGAAGCCCTTAAATTCCTGAACTAGAAGCCATTGTGTGTGTGTGTGTGTGTGTGTGTGTGTGTGTGTGTGTGTGTGTGT
>CAIGQZ010035013.1:8926679-8950727 GCA_903798205.1 Danio tinwini | reverse complement strand
TATAATTACACTATATTATACAATTATTATTCTAAATAAAAAACAGAAATTAATCCTAAATGTTACTGGAAAAAAATCTAAAGACACAACTGGAGTGATGCTAAGATAATTTAAGAAATCTTTTGCATGAATATTAATTTTATTAGAATGAAATTCTATATACAATTCAATAGAATACGACAAAGATGTTTTATAGAATTATCTGTTGTGTGCTGTCTTAGACCGGACTCATGGCCGAGAATTAGGTATATTAAGTCTTACCTCCCTGACTCATCATCCCTCTTTTTTGCTTCATACAGGAGCCATGCTTAGACTCCATGAGAATACCATCATATTAGTTAAACTTTGTTTGTTTGTTTATAATTTTAAGACATTAAATTGCAGTTACAATATATGCTTATACTATATATATAAATATATATATTATAATTATTCAATTCAATTCATCTTTATTTGTATAGCGCTTATACAATGTAGATTGTGTCAAGGCAGCTTCACATGGAAGTTTATAATGAATTGAAACAGTGTCAGTTCAGTTTTCAGTGTTTAAGTTCAGTTCAGTTTAGCTCAGGTCAGTGTGGGTTAATAATCACTATTGAGAGTCCAAACACTGAAGAGCAAATCCATCGATAAATATTACTATTTATATTAACTTTGAAACATACATTTTCTAATTTATATTAACCAAATACATGAATTAGCTTTTTTTTTTCAGAATTGAAACTTTCATGAGGTGACATGGTGGCTCAGTGGTTAGCACTGTCGCCTCACTGTAAGAAGGTCACTGGTTCAAGTTCCAGCTGGGTCAGTTGGCATTTCTTTGTGGAGTTTGCATGTTCTCCACGTGTTGGTGTGGGTTTCCTCTAGGTGCTCCGGTTTCCCCCACAGTCCAAACACTTGCTCTAAAGGTGAATTGAATAAACAAAATAGGCCGTAGTGTATGTGTGAATTTAGTGTGTGTGTGGGTGTTTCCCAGTACTGGGTTGCATCAGGAATGGTATCTGCTGTGTAAAACTTATGATGGATAAATTGAAAGTTCATTCCTCTGTGGCGACCCAAGATGAATAAAGGGACTAAGCCGAAGGAAAATTAATGAATAAACGAATTAGCTTTTTTTTCCAGAATTAAAACTTTCATGGAAGGCTTTCATGCAATCCTTAATTTTCACTTTGTTTTCACAGTTCTGCAACATTTTTCCCCCTTATAACTTTGAGATGTTAAATTGCAGTTACAATATATGTTTATACCACAATATTGAGACTAATTTGCTAATTTATATAAACCAAATGCATGAATTAGCATTTTCTCCGTAAGATTTGCAATATGTAACCTCAAAAATGCATGCTTGTACCTTACAGTTGCAGGAGGTTCACTGGTAAGAGTTTAGCATAATGGTCCAATAATTAATGTTTATTAATTTACTTTAACAAATATGAATACTGTAATGCATTTATTAATCATAGTCCAACATTTTCAAATGCATTATTAAAATACAAAGTTGGGCTTGTTAACATTAGTTAATGCAAAGTGAGTTAACATGAACTAATGTTATTTAAGTTAAATATCATTAACTAACATTACAAAAGATGAATAAATCATAATAAATGTATTACTAATTGTTTGTTTGTGTTAATAAATACATGAACTAATGGACCATTATTTTAAAGTGTGGCCAGTTCACTTTTAAGTGCGACTCACAATTCTGAAATATTTTTCTAACAACTATTACATAATTTCTTGCAAATGTGAGTTTATGTGCGTTCTCACAAGTCTTAGCATATGTTTCACAATTCTAAGTTTTCTCAAAACTGTGATATGTTAACGTGCAATTACAACTTATCTTACAGCTGTGTGAAGTAAACTTGCAATTCATAGAGGAAAAGTCATAGATGTGAGATAAGAAACTCTCAGCTGCGACAAAGAAAGTCAGAATTATGAGATAAAAGGTTCTAAAGTAAATCTGTGGTAATAAAGCAAGCTTGCATGAATGTTCACGAATCAAAAATATTGATGGTTTAATCTCTAGAAATAATAATAATAAAAATTATAATAACAATCACAATAAAACAACAACTATAATAATAATAATAATAATAGAATTGTAATATTAACAAATATGTTAATACAAAAATGCTACTACTACTACTAATAATAATAATAGTAATAGAAATAATAGTTATAATAATTATATAGAGATATAGTTCCTCCAGCGTGTCTTGGGTCTTCCCCGAGGTCTCCTCACAGTGGGACATGCCTGGAACACCTCCCTAGGTAGGCGTCAAGGAGGCATCCGAAACAGCTGACCTCAGCTGACTTCTCTCGATGTGGAGGAGTAGCGGCTCTACTCCAAGCTCCCCCCGGGGGACAGAGCTCCTCGTCCTATTTTTAAGTGTGTGCCCTGCCACCCTGTGAAGGAAACTCATTTTGGCCGCTTGTATCCGAGAACTTGTCCTTTCGGTCATGACCCAAAACTTGTGACCATAAGTGAAAGTAGGAACGTAGATTGACCAGTAAATCGAGAGCTTTGCTTTTTGGCTCAGCTCCTTGTTTAGCACAATGGACCGATACATTGACCGCATTACTGCTGCCGTTTATTAATAATAATAAAGTTTTTAATATAATAAAAAAATGAAAATAATAATAATATTAATAATAAAACAACAACAATACTAATGAAACAATAATAAAAAGAAAAATAGCAACAACAACAGAAGTTATTATTAATAATAATAATAATAATAATAATAATAATAATAATGAAAAATAAAAATATTAATAATAATAATAACAATACAACAATAATATTAATAATATTGATAATGAAGTAATAATTATTGTTAACAAATGTATTATTATAATTATCATTATTATTATCATTATTAATATAAGTATTATTTCTGTGTTTATTTAAAAATATATAATTTATTTATTTAAGTGGGAAAAATACTTGCAACTTTAGGAAGGAAATCTGAACATGCTTCGGTGTAACTTAAAGTAGTTGATGCACAGTTTACCCTGTCAATCATCACCACTTTCCAATCATATGGCACGCTTTAGCCAATCCTAGTCTGAGTGTCATAGCGTGACTCCGCCCACTCTGGACATTTCTGTCTCATAGGTCTGTCTTGTGTCCAAAACAACTGTGATGTTTGGAAACATTATCCATGTCACACACACACACACACACACACACACACACACACACACACACACCTCTAAAGAGAGTTCTCAGCTTCAGCGGGTGGTCTGAGCGCTCCTCGTAAAGCAAACAGAAATCTCACTGAACGTTTTACCTGCACATCTTGACAGAAACAGAAATACAGAGGAGAACTGAAAACATTTACTATCTCCCACAGGGCAGGGAAAAGGGCATAAAACAGAGAATATGATCAAATAAAAAAGTTAAATAAAATCACGGAATAAAATTTTACACACTGCTGATACATGATACCGTGTATTAAAACAGTGCAGTACAGTGCATTTTTTTTTCTCCAGAAGTATTTTTCTTACTCATAAACAGGGAAGCATATGTCGGGTAGTTACTAAATGTATTGACACTACTAACTTACCTATAGTTTTTGGTAGGCTACTTTTTCCCCCAGCAAGTAGTAGTATTTTTAAGTATTTGCAGTGTAGATTTATATTCCAAACCGAGTAAATAATAAATCATATTATAAGTAGAAATTAATTGTTAGATGTTAAAAAAGGTTTCTTATATTTATTTGAAACTATGGAAGCTAAATAAAAAAATTCTAAATGCAACTTTTATTCTCACAATTAAAATTTCGTCTTTGCAATTGTGTGTTTTTCCCTTTTATTTAGAATTTCTGTATTCTGAAGTCAAAAATGTTAAAAATAAACTTAATTTTTTACTAATTTTCTCTAAATTGTAAGAATTCTCCACAATATGTGAAATTTCCAGCCTGATCTCACGAGAAAACGTAAGTATTTTACGTTTTGTCAGTTTAGTGGCTAATCCGTACGAATTCGTTTCGTACGAGTTCAATTGTAAAAAAAAAAAAAAAGATTTTTAAAAAGGAGGTGTGGCACCCAACCCTGCCCCTAAACCCAATTGGGTGATGAGCAGATTGTACTAAATTGTACGAATTAGATCGTACAAATTCATACGAATTAGCCACTAAATCAAAACGTTACAAATTCCCATGAGATTGCGTTGGAAATTTTTGCCATGAAACTCTATGCGCGAGCAGGCTGATAAGTCACCTAATGTGCTCCTCTGTCATTAACTACATGGTGCAGGAGATTGGTTGCTTTCACCTCAGCAGCCAATGAGCTTGCTCCTCATCAGTTTAAATGCTTCGCATCATTTTACGCTGTCAAGCTGCGGCTCACTTTCAGAGATCCTCCTCCACCACAGCCCCTGTGTTTAGATCTGCTAGAGGGGGTTACATATAAATTATGTTTGATTGATTTATTAATTTATGATTTATTAATTTATGAGTAAATTGCAACTTCACCACTTTTAGCTAACTTTTACCTAACTACTGCTCTAAACAATTAGCATTAGTGTAGTTTACTGCACTGATTTATTAATTTATGAGTAATCTGTCACTTCATCAATCTTAGCAACTGTTTACATAACTAAATATTTTATAAATGAGTAGCATAACTGTATTTACTCCACTGATGAATTAATTTACTATGAATAAATTGTCGCTTCAGAATTTTAGCTACCTTTTACCTCACTTACTGCAAGTAAGTCAATGCAAGTCGCATAACTGTAGTTTAATTACACTGATTTAATAATTTATGAGTAAATTGTCAGTTCATAATTCTTAGCTACATTTTACCTAACTATTGTTATAAACGAGTAGCAAAACTGTAGTTTACTGCATTGATTTATACATTTTTGGCTTCATAATTCTTTGCTGCCTTTAACCTAATTAATATTGTTCTAAACAAATAGCATAACTGTAATTTACTGCACTGATTAATTTGAGTAAATTGTCACTTCATAATTTTAACAAATATTTACCTAACTTACTATTGTTCTAAACAAATAGCATAACTGTAGTTTAACTGAGTTATTAATTTATGAGTAAATTGTCACTTCATAATTATTAGACCTAACTATTGTTCTAAATGAGTAGCATAACTGTAGATTACTGCACTGATTTATTAATTTATAACAAAATTTCACCTAATAATTCTTAGTTACCTTTTACAGGGTTCATACGGTCATGGAAAACCTGGAAAAGTTATGGAATTTTGACATGGCATTTTCCAGACCTGGAAAAGTTTAGAAAAAACAAAAAAGCCCACAAAGTTTTGTAAAAGTCATGGAAAACAGATATCTGTATACTTGAATATAGGTTATTTACTTCTTTTCTGTCCTTGGCCTATCACATACTCTCACATTATAAGTGCGGTGTAAGCATTATCTAAATCAATTTTTCTTCATTCATTCATTTTCTTTTCGGCTTAGTCCCTTTATTAATCCGTGGTCGCCACAGCGGAATGAACCACCAACTTATCCAGCACATGTTTTACGCAGTAGATGCCCTTCCAGCTGCAACCCGTCTCTGAGAAACATCCATATACACCCATTCACACACATATAGACAATTTAGCCTACCTAATGCACCTGTACTGCATGTCTTTTGACTGTGGGGAAACCGGAGCACCCCGAGAAAAACCCACGTGAATGCAGGGAGAATATGCAAACGCCACACAGAAACGCCAACTGACCCAGCTGAAGCTCGAACCAGCAACCTTCTTGCTGTAAGGCGACAGCACTACCTACTGCGCCACTGCATCGCCTAAATCAGTTTTACATAGATATAAATATAAAGTGAAACTAAATAGATTGTTGCGTGTTTTACAATATGCTGTAATACATTTGAACATGCATTGTTTTTCTTTTACCTCACATATTTAGACATTGCATGAAACATTAGGTCATGAAAATTGTTTTGAAAGTCCTGGGAAAATCATGGAAAAGTCATGAAATTTTAGTAGTAAAAATGTGTATGAACTCTGCTTTTACATAACTAACTATTGTTCTGAAGGAGCAGCATAACTGTAGTTTAACTGCACTAATTTATTAATTTATGAGTAAATTGCAGCTTCATAATTATTAGCTACCTTCATTGTTCTAAAGGAGTAGCACAACTGTAGTTTAACTGCACAAATTTATTAATATATGAGTAAATTGCAGTTTCTTAGTTACGTTTTACCTAACTTTAGTCATAAATGAGTAGCATAACTATAGTTTACTGCAATGATTTATTAATTTATGAGTAAACTGTCACCTAATAATTCTTAGCTACCTTTTACCTAACTAACT
The DNA here is from genome assembly GCA_903798205.1 of Danio tinwini. Lineage (NCBI taxonomy): Eukaryota > Metazoa > Chordata > Actinopteri > Cypriniformes > Danionidae > Danio > Danio tinwini. The sequence goes on along the minus strand of CAIGQZ010035013.1, from coordinate 8,944,420 downwards.
ATTGTTCAGAAGGAGCAGCATAACTGTAGTTTAACTGCACTGATTTATTAAGTTATGAGTAAATTGCAGCTTCATAATTCTTAGTTACCTTTATTGTTCTAAAGGAGTAGCATAACTGTAGTTTAACTGCACTGATTTCCGCATATCATCATAGTAGCATGCAAATGCACGATACAATCCGGCGTAAACAATAGCCTGTAGTGTAGAGTCACCCTTCTAAATGAGCTCGAAAAATCAAAAGGGAGAAAGAGAGATGTCATTTAATTAGGCCAATCTTCTTCTTATTTAATCCAGAATGCGGCGGTGTCCAGCTGCGTCATTCCTGACAGGCAGAGAATGTTACAGCCTCAGCAGTTTCTTGTCTCCACGAACAGGAGGAGGGCACGATGGAGAGAGAGAAGCAATATATTTCCAATTTGCTATCGAAAACACAGTTTACAGAAATAGATGAGTTTCAAATTAGAGGCAAATAGACAACCTATTTACAGCACGGCATGACAGCGAGCAGATTGCTCATCGTGAGATTTGCCTATCGCCATGGCTGGTTAATATTTCAGAGCTGTTAACCTCAGCTGTGTGTGAGGCAACTTTAGACTCACAAAATCTGCAAACGGGCTCCCATTGTCACAATACCTACATTTCCAAAATAAAGCAGATTTTTTATTTCAGGGAGGGGGTATTGTTGGTGATGCTGTTCCGTCAGATGAGACGCAGTTTCACAGTCGTGCGCTCGCTGGAGGCATTTGATTGGCCTGCCAGGATGTCAGTGGGAAACTCTGATTTTAATTTCCGCATTACAGCTGTGAGCCGCATGACAAAACCTCACTACCTGCACACCCCCTCCAAATCAGGATGCTTTTCGTTTAATTTTTATTTGCAGCCCACTGATATTATAAAATTATATTTTATTTACCAGATGCTGCAAATGTTTGGGTTCTAAAACAGTTTGGGATCTTGCGACATTAAATCTACGAGGTAAAACTTTACAATTAGTTTCAATTCTTTATCAATGTAGTTCATTTGCTCACCCTCTAATGCTTCCAAACATTTGTGAGTTTCTTTATTCTGTCAAACACAAAAGAAGATTCTCACAATATAGGAAAAACAAATACTATGAAAGTCATTCAAGTCACACTTTATGTTGATGGTTCGTTTGTTGAATTGAAGTTACATTGCATCTACCTGCCAACTAATTCTCATTAGATTATAAGTAGACTGTTAGGTTGGGGTTAGGGTTAGGGTTTGACGTACTTGCAAAGTTTCTTTAAGTTAAATGTCTGTTGAAGGAGCAGTATTAGCAGATATTAAGCAGACAGTCTACTAATACTCAAATGGACCATCAAAATAAAGTGTTACCGTCATTGGTTACAGGTTTTCAGCTGATTTTTAAATATCTTCTGGTTTTGTTCAATAGAAGAAAGAAACTCAAAGGGGTTTGTAACAAGTGAAGGGTGAGGAAAAGATGACAGGATTTTTAGTTTTGGGTGAAATGTCCCTTTAACATTAGTTATTGCATAATACTGTCTTGCTCATGTAACAGAGGCCAGATCATAGGTCAGAATTGTTATATAAACTAAAAAAAAAAGATACAAAGTCAGAATTACCTTTTATTTGTATTCAGTGGTGAATACAGGTTTCAATATAAACCAGTTCAAATACATGATTTTTTTTTTATATTTGTTGTTGGTTATAAAAAAAACATCATACAGTTAAATAGTTATAATAGATAAAAAGTTACCATACAGTTATCATACATCTTTACAAAAAAAAAAAAAGATTAGTCCTACATAAATTGCCCCTTCATTTTAATTAGCTCGCTTTTATTTCTAGACCTCTGTAGGCTATACAGTTCAGACTGTAAAAGAAATAGTCAAAGAATAAAATAAAATAAAAATATTTCACTTTTAGGACATAATTTGAATATCAGAATGCAGGTGTGGTATTATTCAATTCAATTCATCTATATTTCTATTGCACAATCTGCAGATTGTGTCAAAGCAGCATGTAATGGAGGACAGGTAGAGTAGCTCTTCTCACAAGAGACATGCTACCGATTTGTGCTATAGTGTATCTGCTTCCTGTGCCAGGGATGCTAAATTGAACAGAAATAAACAGAACCAAGCGAGAAACTCAGATATGAGTGAAGCTTAGAGCTGTGGTTCCCAAAGTGGGATTCATGACCTCCCTGCGGGTCGCGGGACAGGGCGTGTGTGCGCGGAGGTCACTTGGTGATTTCCAAAAATCTAATTCCTTTTTTTTAGACTATTAGCATTACCATATTTTATCCATAACCTACAGAAGAAAAATTGCTAGTCAATATATACATTAATAAAACAACACGCAAATAAAAAGCCATAAGTCTTTCAATTTTTTTGTGACCCCTGGGCTGATTACATTTTATTAAAGACATAGCACATTGATTTTATGGCACCAGGTTAAACTTTTCTGACACCTTTAAGGTGCTCCTGTACATTACAAATCAATACAGGCCACAACTGAACATGGAGCATGGTCTCCGAATGGCTTTCTTCACAATGAAATGATGAATAAACTAGGGGCTATTGGTATGTGTGCACCTCAGAGGATATTGGGGGTCGCGAGTCACTGGCATTGTTATTGTGGGAATAGCAGGCTAACAAGTCAGAGAACCCCTGGTTTAGGGGAATAATTGTGAAAGTAAAGCTTACTAATCTTTACTTGGAAGGGAAAAAGGTTTTAGAGTCGTGAATATAATATAAACAAAGTGGTGCACTTTTATATTTAAACCTCACCTGTAAGTTTTCAATCACTTAGAGATGTGTTAAAGTCCACATGAACCGGCAGATGCAACTGTTTTATTTTTCCATATTGTGCCACAGTTCCTAGAGAAACAGACTATTAAATTAAAAAACAGTGGGTGTGGCTTGTGTTTTTCTACTGCGAGCTGATTGGATGTAATAAAGTGGGCATTTCATTCAGAAAGATCAGAGTTCTTACAACCTAACAGACTTCACCTTCTCACCATTTCTGTTTGTTGTCGAAAATTACAGTTGAAGGGGCGTGTTTAAGTATGTTAGCCACGCCCAATTACCTCTGACAGACATAATCTGAGAATTTAATTGAAAACAAACAGGAAGTGCATTTTTAGATTTCAATTGAAGATTACAAGGGCAAACAATTGCTTTTTTTTTATAATGACAAAACTCACAATGTTAGCTAACAAAATCATATGGTTAGTTTTGATTTCATGTGTATTTTAAACACCTGCATGGAAGGTAATTTTCAAAAACTGATAACAGGGGCTCTTTATGTAAAACAATAAACAAAATCTGACTCTTTGACAAATAAGATTGAACCTGAGACTTTGAGAAACTCTGGGCTTCATCATCATCATCATGACTTACTGTAAACTTTCCATTCTATAGTGATCATTACCAAAAGTATAACAAGCCTGTTGAAATCAATTGAGTTTCTCCAAATCATCTCTCAACATCTTGAACTGTTGTCATTGTGTTGTCTCTGGTGTTGAGCTGTCAGTCACGTCAGCACGGCTCTGATGGGCATGTGGCTCTCAGAGGTGCTCCTCAGCATCTCGGTTGATCCCTCTCGCTCGTCCCTATAGACATCACTAATTACTGCAATTACACAGGCAGAGAACGCTCAGAGGTGTGCTGATGTCACTTATGATGTGCTCATATGGGACTGAGTTTAAATTCATACCTTTGCTGTTGCTAATCGGCTGTCATGAACAGATACACAATTACAGTCTGCTAAAATTAGGGGCATTTTCTAAGACAGTCGTGCACTCTTAGTTCATATAAGAATTAGAGATTTAAACAAACCACAAACACTAGACTTTATAAACAGAGCAAAAAAGATCATTTATATTATATTATATTATATTATATTATATTATATTATATTATATTATATTATATTATGTTATGTTATGTTATGTATTGTATTGTATTGTATTGTATTGTATTGTATTGTATTGTATTGTACTATTATTATATTATATTATATTATATTGTATTATACTATATTATATTATATTATATTATATTATATTATATTATATTATATTATATTATATTATATTATATTATATTATATTATATTATACTATATTATATTATACTATATTATATTATATTTGGTGACAGTGGCTCAGTGGTTAGCACTGTCGCCTCACAGCAAGAAGGTTGCTGATTCGAGTCCCGGCTGGGTCAGTTGGCACTATTCATTTTCCGAAACAAATGATGTCACGTTGTGTTTCGTTTTATTTGTTTCATACAGTAGGCCAAACCAATGTTCTTTATTTAAACACCGTGACATTGCTGTAAACATGTTGGACAATTGTTTGGACAAAAAGCTGAAGGCAGGGTAAACTTAACAAAAATGAACCCCTTTCAGTGGTGTTTCTTTCATTTTGGTATTCGTGATTGTTTTACCAGAGAGAAAAGTGAGATCTCATGACATTCTATAGGCCTATGTAAAATAAAAAAGCATACGCGTCCTTAATGCCATCATCTTGAGTTTATAGTGCAGATAGAAAAATGATAAGCTACATGACAAGGTTATTTATTTATTTTTGTTGTTAACATATTCGTGTTTGTTGATTTAATATATATGAATGTATTCTCCCCACAGAAACACTGCAGGTAAAATTAGACAATGATGTTCTGTTGTTAAGGCTGCTGTGGTTTGTGCATGTCAAACTAAATCCCTCAAAAGATATTTTCAAGGGTCAAAGAAAGTTATTGATGGAAAAACAGGCGCTTTTTAGCGAGAAAGTAAAACAAATTACTTTGTAGTACTAGTTACAATTATATAAATATTTATTTTGTTTATTGCTTTTTTTTTGCTTTATATATTGCTGTTTAAGGACAGGGATCCTGTGTCTTATATAGCCTACATTGTGGCAAGGGACTCTCAAGATCAAAGCCTTAGTTATTAGTACTATTAGTTCATATTAGGATTAGAGATTTAAACAAACTGCTAACACGTAAGTAAAGAGATAATTTATGTTATGTTACGTTACGTTACGTTACGTTACGTTACGTTACGTTACGTTATGTTATGTTATGTTATGTTATGTTGTTATGTTATGTTATGTTATGTTATATTATATTATATTATATTATATGATATTATACTATATTATACTATATTATATTATTCATTTTCTTTTCAGCTTAGTCCTTTTATTAATCAGGGGGCGCCACAGTGGAACGAACCGCCAGATTATCCAGCATATCTTTTATGCAGCGGATGCCCTTCCAACTGCAACCCATCACTGGGAAAAACCCATACACTCTCATTCAAATACATGCACTGTGGACAATTTAGCTTACCCAATTCACCTGTAGCACATGTCTTTGGACTAGTGGGGGAAACCCACACAAACACAGGGAGAACATGCAAACTCCACACAGAAGTGCCAACTGACCCAGCCGAGGCTCAAACTAGCGACCTTCTTGCTGTGAGGCGATTGTGCTACCCACTGCGCCACCGTGATGCCCTGAAATATAATTAAAATGTTGAATAATGTTTTTACTTGTTTTTTTTTCCCCAGTGACAAATGTCTGAAATTATGCTAGCATTAGAAATCAACATTATAATATGCCAACTTGCTCTGAATTATTATTATTAGTAGTAGTAGCTAGTAGTAGTAATTAACCACATACTGTAACAACAGACTGACAACCATTCAGAACAGTTTAGCATTTTTGCGGTATGTGCAATCTCTGTTCCCTAAAGAAAATGTTCAGTTGGTTTTATAAAAATTAACTAATTAATTTATACATTCATTCATTTAATTTCCTTCTGTTTAGTATACGGCCAAATCACCCGCTTCAAATATAATCAGCGGATTGAATGGGCGTTATCAGTGGTTATCAGCTGTTAGATATGAGCCAGTAGGGGCCTTCTTCGCCTACTGGTATAGGGTCAGAAGGCTGTTATCATCCATCCACATCATTAATCAGCTTTACTAATAGAGAAGACTCCAGATCCAAATCTGTTTTTACATTACTGTGACTGTTGGGTTTAGGGTTGGGGTAGGGGTAGACGTTAATAATATACAATTAATAGTAAATTTAATGAACAAAATAAATAATTATCATTAACCTCCGGCCGCAACCGTATGTGATCTATAGCTGATTCACCATCTGGATGGATGATAACAGCCTTCTGAGCCTACCAGTAGGCACATAAGGCCCCTACTGGCCCATATCAGCTGATAATCCAGCCCGATCTCACGAGGAAATGCAAGTATTTTACGTTTTGTCAGTTTAGTGGCTAATTTGTACGAGTTCAGTCATACGAAAATGTACGATTTTAAAAAGGAGGCGTGGCACCTAACCCCACCCCTAACCCCAACCGTCATTGGGTGATGAGCAAATCGTACTAATTTGTACGAATTAGATTGTACGAATTCATACGAATTAGCTACTAAATCAAAAAGTTACGAATTGCCGTGAGATTGCGTTGGGTAATCACTGATAACGCCCATTCAATCGAGTGACATTCGAATCCAATTTAGTTTATTCAAATCACTTATAATGTATGTCTTTGGACTGTGGTGGAAATTGGAGCACCTGAACAAAACTCATGCTAACATGGGGGGAACATGCAAACTCCACACAAAAATGCCAACTGGCCCAGCCGGGACTGGAACAAGCGAACTTTTAGCTGTGAGGCGACAGTGCTAACCACTGAGCCACTGTGCTGCCAGTTTTATATTTTTGCTATTTTTTTATTAATTATTTTAAAATGATTTTATTAAAAATAAAATAATAAATAAATAAACATTTTATCAAATATAAGAAAGCAGTTTATACAAAAGCAGTTCATCAAATATGTCTGTTTCAATCTTTAACTTTTGCCGGAATAAGGCAAATAATAGGCCGATGGGGTGGCTGGTGGTACTGGGGTGAAGAATTAATTCATTTGCACTGTACAACTTGGCTAATAAATTAGCACTGAGATTTTATTACGTCTCGCACAGAGGGCACAATATCACATGCACTTTGGAGAGGCTGTTTGTTAAAATGTTCTATTTTATCACAGTCCCTCTAAATTACTAGCGACAAGCCTGCAAGCCACCTAGCTAGTGTGTGTGTGCGTGTGTGTGCGCGTGTGTGTGTGTGTGTGCGTGTGTGTGTGTGTTTGAGAGAGAGAGAAATAGTGTGTGTGTGTGTGTGTGCGTGTTTGAGAGAGAGAAATAGTGTGTGTGTGCTTTGGGTGTTTGGGTGCACATGCTCAAACTGTGCCGGGTGTTGCTGGAACTTTTCCATGCATCATAATCGTTCGCTAATTCACTATGCTAATTAAGTAATTAATTCTAGAACAGGAGATCAGATGCAGCATAAAACTAAATAAATAAAGAATTAAAGTGCTGTGTGTTACCGCTGGGCCACCATTTCAGTCAAGCATTAGAAATGCAAACTGTCTGGGATGGAGCACTTGCTTCGCCCAAGGCCAACTATGTGATGAGAGCACAAACACACGCATACATCGAGAGAGAGAGCGAGAAAGAGTGTTAATGTGTGTTTGAGGATGTATTCTCTTTACTTGCCAAGTATAGTAGTAGCCAAGGTACACATTGTTATTTCTATTGCTCATATATAAGCTTGAGGTGTTTCAGCCCTGAGTTTTAAACTCTGCCTGTATTTAGTTGCCAAATATTTGAGAATTACCTTATTTATAAAAAGTACTGGAACTTACAGTTTTTAGCTAGAACACAGTTAAAAAAAACAAAAAACATAGATTTTGACCACACAGAGCATTGTAGGAGATATTCTAACAATAATTAATGAAACCTAATACAGTTCTTTTCATTAGATCCTGAACACCTGCTCGACTGCCTGGTAACACAAAATCTAATCATTTAGACCCATGGCAGCAGGTCAATGCATTTATGTATGCAGACATGGTTAAAAGATCTTCAGAAGTTCAAACCAAGCATCAAATTTGAGGAAAAAATATGTATTTTATTGAATTTGAACATAACATCAGTGTGGGTGTGTGTGTTGTTGTTTTTTTACATGAAAGTATATATACAGCAAGATGGCAGTTAAATGTAATTTAGGTAAATGTTAATGAAAAAAAATGCAGTTTTAAAGCAACATCTAAAGTACTACAGTACTATAAAATAAAACTACAGTATAAAGTCTCATTCACACTACAAGCGACTGTTCATTTTAACAAAGAGTGAGCGACTTCTGGCGAGTTCGACCTACGCGAGTGACAGCCACCATTGGCAACTAGGTGGACGTGTCGAGCAACATAACAAAGTTGGGAATCCTTTAACTTTATTCAAATGAAGAGCGACATTCTTGAGTGACAGCCATTAGGAGCACCAGTAGAGCTCAATTGATCCTCTCTCATCTCGCTCAGAGGCCGGTTGTATTCGTGCTGTATATACCTACACCGACCTGCATTTGAAGCAGGTCGCCCCCCCGCCTAGAGCGACAGCCAGCTATAAAGTCGGTGTTAGTCTGAATGAGGCATAACAGCTCCAGCAAAAACTCCAGCACAATGTAGTACAAGTGCAGGAAACAAGTATTTCAGTATTTTTGCTCAACTGCAGTTGTACTGTATGTATTTAATTCACTACATTGTCTTTCATTTTTTACTATTTTGATAATTGACCAAAATGTGGTTGCTATTTTACTGTCTTTATAGGGCCAATTTAACATTGAACAATTAACCAATTTACATTTAGTCTGTTTACAAATAAAATATTTCATATATTAATATTTTGTCTTTCCTCAAAAAAAAAGTCTCTGAGAAATTGAAGGAAATGTGTAAAAGTGTTGCAACTGTCTCCACTAAGATTGTACTGCTGTTGAACTTTATTATACTGTAGTTGAACTGTTTAAACAATAACTATATTCAATTTTATAGCTACTTAATTTTACTAGTTATATTTTTCTATGCTGCAGTTTTACTTCAGCTTGCTGTTTTAATACTGTAGTTATCTCATTAGCAATAAGGGGCTACTATAGCCAGCTAATAGTAAAGTGTATCTAATAAAGTGGCCGGTAAGTAAATCATACACTTTCAGACCAGAACCCTATGTAAACCAGCACTCTGATGTGACACAATGGGATAAAGACCCCTCACAACATCTTAGCAACCACACAGTCAGCCTTCATAATCTACAGCATAGTTCAGCCACAGTTTGCAGAAATATAAAAAACAGTGGCTGTCCTACACTGTACGTCCTAAAGGTGTTTTACATTGGCTTAAAAAAGAACCCAAATCCTTACACCAAAGTGCAGCCACTAGATGGCAGCAGTTGCTATTCTAGATCAGAGATGTCAGACCAGATGATGATAGAGGACTAAAGCATATTTAAAGTTATGTTTTATTAACTTTTACTTGACAAATAGGTATAACCTGAAATAAAGATTCAAAATAACTAATAATAAGTATTTTGTGGCTGCAATGTGGTCGCTAAATGGAGTTTTAATATGCCATCATATGATTCTTGTTCTAAATAAATAAATGACAGTCAAGTAATTATTTGTATTTTTAATATAACAAATTAGGATTAAGTTAAGCACAATTTAATTGCACATTTAAAGTTGCAATGGAGTCAAAATGTGCTCTTGTTATTTTAATGTATATAGCAATGCTTGTTATAGACACTGTCTGTGCACTTGACTGTTTTGTAAAAATTAATTTGCCCTCAGAATCAAATATTATATCCTTCTCTCCCCCCTTGAAATTATTTTTTTTAACTTCTGGTCACATGGAATCATTTCCGGAGAGGCCATCATGGCGTGTCTCCTTTTTGCTCTGCATTCATCAATGTTGCTTTATTTTGTTAGAAATCTTTCAACAATCAAATCGGTTCCAAGGGACAAAATCATGCACCACACTACATTTTTTTCCTCATCTCAGGGCCAGGTCAATGGGTCTTTTAGGTACAAATTTTGTACCTTATTTTTGAGGGTGTTGTTTTCCATTTCATTTCAAAACGAGATTTGTAGATCCTATTTGGCCACACTTTATTCTAAGGTACAAATCTTTCTCAACATCCTTCTCATGCACGTCCAGGAAGCCAATTGGCTTGTTGTCGTGCATAATATATATATCAAGCTTTATATCAACTGACCCACCTGCCCCCTTCCAGAAACCCAACCGATAGTGTTTTCAAGAGCAAGCTAGAAAAGAAAGCCATCATGGCCATGTTCTTCTACCACAACCTTGCGCTTCTTTTCTCTGATTCTTTTCACACATGCGCACATTAGTGCAGGTGGGGTAGAAGATTAGTTTCCTTTTTCGAGTCTTCTATCAGGTTTGAGTCGTTCATTCATCATGTGAAAGACAGAAGCCAATCGTATGCAGTCAGAGCCAGAAAAATAATTGATCCTTTTTGATTCATCTCTTCACATGCTGTCACGTGACGAACGAATGACTTGAAAACCCAAAGACTCAAAACGTAAAGCAATCATGGCCCCTTTTGGCTCAGACTGTGTGCACTGGTTAAGCTTATATAGGACTGTCTGTGTCATGTGAATGAACAAATCAAATTTGAAGACCTGTCAAAAGACGTGAGCTGAGTTTATTATAGACAAAAGACCAGGTAAACAAACAATGAATGATTATTATCTCTTTCTTATAGCACTCTAGTTATTAATTAAGTTTGTAGTGTGTCAACGTTTGGGCTAGTTGTAGATGGGTTTGGAAGCAACTTAAACTTGTCAACTTGTCAATTTCGCAATCTCCAGAAATGTATATAGGGCTACATTTTCAGAAGGAATATAGTATATATATATATATATATATATATATATATACTGTATGTCCACACTGACTACTAGCTAGCATGCCAACTAGCTAGCAAAATCTAGTTCCCTTGTGCATTTTTTTTAGACTGGCAAAGATCTTCAGGCTAGTTCCTGCGCTATGTAAGGTCAGTGTAAGGGCTCTGCACTGGTACAATAAGTCATCAGACTGTTTGTTTTGTTGGTGTTTGTTTATCTTGACTTAGGGAAGGAGTTTGTAGAAATTGCATCACTGGAGACCAAGAGGCGAGAGTACAACTCATAAACATCCTCTCTGATCAAATCACTGGGGGATAAGATGGAATAACCACTACCACCATTCGTATTGTCAACTGTTTTTTGCAAATTATAGCACATTTGTGGTTATCTCTGCATCATTCAGGGGCTTCAAAAATATTAAATAATTTGGAATACTGTTTTACATATATATTTTACACTAACAAAATTATGACTTTGATTTAATACTTTATAAATATTATAATACAAATACTGAATTGATATCATGACACCCTTAAATGGCAGAGAAATAATGGCCCAGCATGTAATGTATACTTATTTATTAATGACACATTAATAGATAATTAATTAATTAATTAATTCATTCATTCATTTATTCATTCATTCATTCATTCATGTGGTTTAATATCAGTCTATTAATAGTTAAGTAAATGGGTATTATTGCCTTCAATTACCCCTATTTTTTTCATAATTTTTGGTTAAATCCTGCAGTATTTGAGGGCAGGAGCTAAGGTGAGATAAATGACCAAAATTATGTTTTACAATGCAAGTAATTTAATTAATTAATTATATAGATAGATAGATGGATAGACTCACCTTCTACTTTATTAAGTACATTTTACTAGTACTGAGTTAGACCCCCTTTTGCCTTCAGTACTGCTTTAATCCTTCATGGCACAAATTCTTCCCCATTCTGATGCTCAGTCACTGCAGCAAATCGTCTTGACCATGTCTACATGCCTAAATGCATTGAGTTGCTGCCTTGTGATTGGCTGATTAGAAATTTGCGTTAAATAGCAATTGGACAGGTGTACCTAATAAAGTGGCTGGTGGGTGTAATTTTATTATTCTTTTAGCTATAAAAAAATAAAAATGCAGTGAAATCTAGATACAAATTCAGTGCTTATTTATTTATCATATTATGCCTGTCATTATTAAACTTCATAAGTGATGCAGCATTAATACCTGCGATTTTACAGTTTTACCACTACATTTTTAAACTAAAAACCTTCTTTAATGAAGCATTTTTGCATTATTTGCACATTCACTAGATTTAAATTTTTTTAATAATGATAATTATTAATCTTTATATGAATATTTTATATTTATTTGTTGTTGTTATAAGCATTTGTCTGCAGCTGGTAATGATTATGTCTCTCTCAGGGAAAACAGATTTTGCAGAAAGAAAAAAAATGTTTCCATGAAATCTGTGGTTTTACACTTTTTCATCCAGAGGAGAAAGAAAATCTGTTTTAAATGCAGCTTATATGACCCTATATCTTCCACTTTTTTTCAAAACTGCTTGTCCCAGAAGCAGCGCTATTAAAGGTTATTTATCAGGTTTCTCTCATAGCCAGCAGTGCTATTGTTTGAGCTCAGTAACTGATACAGCAGATCTTACTGGCTCGGAGATAAACTCAGCGTGGATGTGTTTGTGAGTGGTAATGCACTCTCATTTAAATCTTATCTTGCTGCCAGACACAAATTTCTCTCGGTGGTGTTTTTTTTACACAGTCCCATACGGTTCAGTACTTGAATCATTACCGTTGTATATTCCACTGTATACGATATGTCAGTAAATAAATCCCAGTATTCACATTTCCCACTAGAAAATTGTTCAGCTGAAATAAAAGCCCTTATGATAAATGCATGTGCATCTTTAGACTTAGCAGGCTGTTGTATCTCTCTCTCTCTCTCTCTCTCTCTCTCTCTCTCTCTCTCTTTTGTTTTCTCATTCAGTGAGCTGAAATTATATACAGAGGTTTTTAGTTTTTTAGTTGTTTTTTTTTATCAGACTCAGATAATTAGTGTTATATAATGTTTGATCATATGATATAATGTTGGGTCCCCATAAAATACAAAAAAAATGGAATTAAAGTACCCCTCAATGTACATTGTCAAATAAAATAAGTATTTTTAAAATTTATTTTAATATTTAATTTTAAATCAAAGCAATTTTTTAAACAGCCTTAAATGATTTGTTTAATTCATGTGAAGAGTTTTGACTCTTTTGAAAAACAAATTCTAAACCCCTTCATTCCCAGAGCTTACCTTGCTCTGATTGGTCAGATGTCCCAGTTTGTTGTGATTGGTCTAACATTATTGCATTATTAATTCCTTCGAAGATATTTTCTAAAAATGTTTTCATGCTTTCTAAGTGCCAACTCTGCTCTGATTGGTCAGATGGCTCAGTCAGTTGTGATTGGTTGAATGTTTTTAATTCCTTCGAAGATTTTTCCTAAACATGTTTTCGTCCTTTCCAAGAGCCTACTCTACTCTGATTGGTCAGGTGGCTCAGCCTGTTGTGATTGGTATAACATTATTGATTTCTTCCAAGATCTTTTCTAAAAATATTTTTGTCCTTTTCAAGAGCCTACTCTGCTCTGATTGGTCAGGTGTCTCAGTCTGTTGTGATTGGTATAATGTTATTTATTTGTTTGAAGTTTTTTTTCTAAACCCCTCCTTTTCAAGAGCCTACTCTGCTCTGATTGGTCAGGTGTCTCAGTCTGTTGTGATTGGTATAATGTTATTCATTTGTTTGAAGTTTTTTTCTAAACCCCTCCTTTTCAAGAGCCTACTCTGCTCTGATTGGTCAGGTGTCTCAGTCTGTTTTGATTGGCATAACGTTATTCATTTGTTTGAAGTTTTTTTCTAAACCCCTCCTTTCCGAGAGCCTCTGCGCAGATTGGTATGTTGTTATTAGTTGGATGTTATTGATTTCATCAAAGATTTTTTTTATAAAAATGTTTTTGTCCTTTCCAAGCACCCCCTCTGCTCTGATTGGTCAGATGGCCGAGTCTGTTGTGATTGGTCTAACGTTATTGATTTGTTTGAGGATTCTTTTTCTAAACCCCACCTTTTCGAGAGGCTACTCATTTGCAGATTGGTCAGATGGCTCAGTCTGTTGTGATTGGTCTGCCATGATTGATTTGTTCAAAAAAAAAATTTCCAAGAACATTTTCTTCCTTTCCAAGAGCCTGCTCTGCTCTGATTGGTCAGATGGCTCAGTCTATTGTGATTGGTCCACTGTTTACAGCACGTGCCATAAACTAAATTCTCAGAGGATGCTTCCTTACATTAGTGACCTTAACCATTATAGACAGTAATGATTGTTTAGATTTTACAATATAATTTTGATGCCATTCAATTATGAAACATTGGAAGAACTACGTAATCCACCCCAAACCTCCAGCAAGTTCATAATGGCAAGTTTTAGCTTAATTTGTAGAACATTCTGAGATGTTATAGCTCCTTCACAAGTGTTTTCTAGATAAAAAGCTAAATTTGAATGTATGATTTAATAGATGTATGCTAGAACATCAGTCTGTTGCCTCTGGAAGGGCACGTTCTAATCCATTTAAATGGTTTGAGTAAGTGCTTTGAAGGAATTGGGGCAGAATGATGAGCTCTTCCAAATGAAACTGCTGTTCGACACCAAACAACTTCCCTGCGCAAAGGATCATGGGGGCCCAAAGTGTCCATCAGTTACACTTCGAAATCCATCATTCCGCAGGGCTTTTTGGTGTGTCCAGTTTCAAGAGCTTTGGTTTGGAACGATAATTCAGTATGGCGGTCATGATTGTATTTACTCCAAAGTTCCCTTCAGAGAGCGAATTATCCTATTTGGGACACAATGTTTGTATGTGCGATCATTTCTTAGATTAATGTGTTTCTGTCTATATGCAATTGTGTAAGGGAGATGTTTGTGTGCTGGCTTATTACCTGCCTATTATTAAGATAGTAACTGACCATTAGTTAAAAGTATGATCTAATTCTGCATTCCTAATCCTACCCAAACTAAAATGCTGGATTCCACACAATTCATTCATGTTGTCCAAACACAAATTGATTACGCTAACTTAACTGTTACTAATTTAAGTGGATTGAACATGAAACAATTAAGTTGTCCTCTAAGGATGGCAAGACTATTCAGCTTAGTACTTTGAACCAGCAGCATTTTTAGTGTACTATTAATAAACAGCTAATTAGTAGTTTATTAAGCTAATAGCCTTAGTTAATGGTTTGTTAATACCGTGAATTAACAAACCTAAAAAAAGGTCACCTAAACTAAAGTGTTACCCAACAACAATAACAACAAAGCCAGGACAACAAATATTTTTGTGTTGCCTTAACTTATTTTAATAAGCTAATCAGGTTTCAACTACATTTAAGTTGTACTAAGTCTAACTGATGTAAATTGAGATGACTAGAAAAGTTCATTTGATTCAACTAAAGGAAGCCATAATAGTGAAAAACCATAATAGCCACTTTATTGGTTGGTGACAAATTCGCTAATTGAAAAACAATATCAAGTGCGAGTTTGTATGCTAATACAATTATATAGCAATCAATATCCTAATTTCTTGGAAACAACAACAACCTAAGAAAGGTTCTCTCTATAGGTTCTTGCTTATTTTATCCCTGCAGTCTTTTTCAAAAAACTATACTACAGTAAGTACAACCATCCTGCTATTTACAGTAAATGTTCGCCATGATGCGTTAGACTTAAAATAAACATTTCTAGTTCACATCACTGGGTTCGACTGCCAGGAAGAGCCTGAGAACAAGAAAAACCAGAGTGTCTTCACATGAGCTCCGTTCATAAAATCTATAGTTAAGTAAACTACCAAAGAAACCTTCTGGCCATGACATCCATCCTCGGAAATAGGCTGGCTGGTCTGTGGGAAAATGATTATGAAAGAAACCAGTTTCTCCAGGACATGTTGCACAGCATGACTCAAATGAAGATATATTGTCGAAAAGATATACCTTATGATCTTCGAAAGTTATCTTTTGTGGTTTTTAAATTATAAAGGGAATACTAATGACCTGGAAAATACCAATGTAATGATTATGTTAAAGCATACACAGAATTGCTGTATGACCACAGATTTCATATTTTGGAGCTCAATGAAATCATTAATTAAGGCAAAGTTAAACGATATTCAACCCAGGCTCATTCTGAAAATGTACCGCTCTATACATTTCTGGAGAATGCCAAATACATCCCAGGAGGTACTTTTTTTTGCAGTTTTTGTTTTCGTGAATCCACCAGAGGCCGCTGTGTACTCTTTGAGATCTCAGATATCTCTCTTGAGTGCCATTTGCGCCTGCTGTTCTTGCATAAATCCACCAGAGGCCGCTGTTGACTGACTGACCGATCGACTGACCCACCTCATTCCCTAAACCCAACCAATAGCGTTTTCAAAAGCACCGGACCAGCGCCCACCCACTTTCCCAAACCCAACCGACAGTTTTAAAAAGCAATACAGAAAAATAAAAGACCTCCCCTGATTTTACCACGTTTTCAGATTTTACCACAGTCTCACTCTGTTATTTACTTGTTTATTAAATTTTTTGCCTTCTGTTTTTGTCTTACCCGATTTCTGGAACCGTTCTTTATCAGACTCGAACCTCATTGACGTGTTCAACTCCTCTCTGCGTCTCAAGTCCGCCGACGTACATGACAACAAAGTGGTAACAGCGGGAAAGCCATCCATACGGAGGTAAGCGGTTAGCTGGTAAGCACGAAAAGGAACGCCAACATACCACCCCGTATCGTTCATTTTAAAGAGGGAATGCAGCCATACGTACTTCTGGCTACATAGTTTGCGATCTCCAGAAATGTATGTAGGGCTACGTTTTCAGAATGAGTCTATGTTGACCATTAAAAAAGTTGTTTACTATACTTCAATAAACGAATATCTATTGACAACTCTAAATTCTAATTATATAATGAAATTACTTGTAGATCAATCTAAATGATAAGATAAATGACATGGGGTGCAAAATAAATGAATTAAAATTCATTAGGACACTAAATACACTAGTAAAATTCCTTAATAAATGTATAAATGTAATAACAATCTTCTTGTGGAGGTGTGTTAAGTCAGTCAGGGTCTGTGTCTCGAGTCCACCTTAAGCCAAATAGATCACAACTGTAATTTCCATCAGCACTCCATTTTATTTCTGATTTGTTGACAACTTGGAACCAAAAGAGCATCCTCTGGTCTTTTTGAAGTTTTGTTTACCACTGTTACGCTCATTGTCAAGTTTCTAGAGGAGAAGATCAGCAAAACACAAAAGGGTCCAACCTTCAGGTTTATGATAAATGAATATGTTCTTTAAATATTGTTAGGGCTCGCTGGTAGAGAGAAGAGAGAGCTGGTGTTGGTAAAGCATTCAGCATGCAGTCGTGTAAAGTAATTCGATTTCCACATGGTTTGTTCTTTACTGATAGCCGTGTTTGCTGGACTTGCAGCCATCCCCGCAGGCATAGTGTTCCTGATTTAATATAAAGAGTACACATTTATCTGCCGATTTGTTCACCATGATATTTCCAGTGCTGTTTGAAACGAAAGTAAATCGTGTTCTGTACAGACTGGTGGAACTGTGGAAAACAAAAAAAAACAGATCTGTTCCTATATCACGGTGGGGACTTTCATAGACCTAATGATGTTTCTACTATACTTTATGGTTTATTCCATCCCCGATCCCTAACCCCAACTCTCACTGGAAACAATCTGCACGTTTACATTTTCTAAATACTTTATTCTGTGTGATTTAGTGATTTATATGCATGTTTACCAATGGAGACTTAAATTTTTGTCCCCATGATGACACAAGTCCCCACGTGTATGTGTGCATTCTAGTTTAAGTCCCCACATGGATATAAAAAATAAAAAAAAAGTTAATATAGTTAATGAAAACAAACGAAAAAAC
>CAIGQZ010035013.1:8883057-8901679 GCA_903798205.1 Danio tinwini | reverse complement strand
ACAGCCATATTGCACTGCTATGAGTGTGATATTGCGTTTATACAACAGTTCGATGGCACATTCATGAATATAAAAAAGAAAATTAAAAAAATCCTTTTGTATGAGGAACTACTTTCTTCCACTATTCCTTTACATCTGCAGCTGACGTCAGAACAGCAGAAACTGTTGCTACTTCACAAATGTCTAATGTCTAAAGTAATGACAAAGCAGGTAATTTTGCTCACATTTTAAGATTATAATGCTAAACGGCATGAAATGAGATTTCCCAGTATTTCTCTGATGGATGTCGACACGCTGTATCTCAGAAATTATCAATATTTAAAATAGACACTGGCCTTATAAATAAACTGCATATAGTTGCAATCTAAACAACAACATTCTCGCATAAAAACGCCTCAAAAGTGCATTATGTTGTCCAACAGCTGCAATATTTCTCAATTTGAAATGATTTGTCAAATTTATCTGCTTTCACTCTTTGTGGGCGGAGTAATGCAGAAGGTTGAGGAGGCTGTTCAAGTTCTGATATTGCAGAATATGGCACTACTGTCAGCCAATCAGATTCGAGAACCAGACAGAACTGTTGTATAAAAATACATATTTACCTTAAATACTTGAGATTTGAGTCTCTTTAGGGCTGTTTTTCCAGACTTTGTTTTGTTTTTATTACATTAAAATCAGTTGATTGTGAACTTGAGTAAGATATGAACTACTTCGATGAGATTTGAACATTAAAACTTTATACACTGAACATGAAAAAAACTGTTTAGATTGTCTGTTTAATGTTTGTGTTTTGTGATTTAGGATCTAATATTATATCATAATGAGGAATACTTTTATGGTGTGAAATTTAGACTGCTCTTTTTTTAATGTACATTTCATTGAATTATTTTGTACTCGTCTACACTGAACACATAGAAACAATTTGAGATCTTGTTTGTAACACTTAAATTAAACTCAGTTTTTCAACGTGTGTGTGTAAACTTTTCTTTAATTTGTGAACAGTTAGGGATCAGTCTTTTAGTTGGTTAATGATTGAAAGCATCTGAAGCGCTCGCCTCAAATAGCTAAAAATATCTTGAACACCATGTGCAACTGGTGAATCATAAATGAAAACTATGAAGATATTTTGGAGGAGGTGGTCCCCATGAGGGCCTTACTTTATAAAAGGAGAACTGTGTAGTGAGAAGACTACACAGGTAAAATGAAGCTATTTTTGCTCTTGGGATTGGTGGCTGTGGCTCTCTGTGAGCCAATCACATTTATGGGGTAAATATCAATATTTTTACACTATGGTATATTACACTATGTGGGTATAATAGCCTATCTAAGATTTTAAAGATGTTTTTTTTCTGCATAATTTTGTAGAGATAAGGTTCTCCAGCTGAAACCCATAAATGATGACCATGTGACCATCATCAGGGAACTGGGCGAGAAAATCAAGGTAAAGTGTATTGTTGTAATTAGGAAATATGACTTTGTTAATTTAAATATATTTTTATTTTATACAGAAGACCTGAGAGACAAGGTTAAAATGATTCTTTATGTTAATTTATACATTTTAATGCATGTTTCTCTCCTTAAAAATGTATTTAAAATAACAATGAATGCAAGTCAAGCCGTGGCCACTAGGTCGCACTATAAACAAACATGAATCGGTATTGTTTAACCCAAAAAAGTTCATTTACTCACTATTTACTCTTTCTCAAGTGCTTCCCAACCATTATGAGTTTCTTTATTCTCTTGAACACTAAATAATCTTCTTTAGTGTTCAACAAAAGAAAGAAGTTAAACAGGTTTATAAAGAATAAAGTGTGAGTAAATGATTGCAGATTTTTTTATTTTGGGTGAACTATCCCTTTTAACTGTGATCCTCTAATGCTTTATTTTGTTGATTTAATACAAATCTAATTTACTAATCTAACAGTAACTGTACACATTAAACCTTCTACAGCTGGATTTCTGGAAGCCTCGCAGTGCTGATCTTGTGAGCATTGACATGACTGTTGATATCCACGTTCCTGCAGCTCAGCTCGACATGGTCTCCACCATCCTACAGCAGAGCGACATTGAAGTCAAGTACGTACTGGACACAAAGTAACATAAAAAAATATATATTTAAAATAGTTTACATCCACACACACCAAAAAAAAAATGAAATCATAATCAAGACCCACTTTTACATGAGTGATTGTCTTTGCAGGGTGATGATTGATAATGTTCAGGAGGCTGTGGAGGATCAGATGGACAACAAGAGACCAACAAAGGGTCACGACTACACAAAGTACAACAGCTGGGCAACGGTATGACTGTCGATGCACTTACAATTTCCCTGAAACATAATTTTTACTCTGTCATATGTGTTTTGTTATATTTTCATCTTCAGATCAATGACTGGGCAATCTCCATCAGCTCTGCCAACCCTGACCTGATCAGCAGGCAGTCGATCGGCAACACTTATGAGGGAAGAACCATGCACCTTCTGAAGGTAAAGTCTGTTCAGAACACTCTTGTGTAAAATAAATACTCACTCACTTTTCCTTCAGGTTAGCCCCTGATTTATCAGGGGTCACCACAGTGGAATAAACCGCCAATTACTCTGGCATATGTTTTGGTAAAATAAATACACTTTAGTTTTACTGAAGTATTAAAAAAGTAACATTTTTTAAAGTAAAGAAAACTAATATATATGTTTATTTACAAAGTAAAGGCACAGTATGTAATTT
The DNA here is from genome assembly GCA_903798205.1 of Danio tinwini. Taxonomy (NCBI): domain Eukaryota; kingdom Metazoa; phylum Chordata; class Actinopteri; order Cypriniformes; family Danionidae; genus Danio; species Danio tinwini. The sequence continues at coordinate 8,898,956 of CAIGQZ010035013.1, read as the reverse complement.
TTACCACTAGAGGGCACATATTCACAACAAACAAAGGCTTATTTTGATGGGTTGTCATCTTCATTACAACCCACGGAACTCCTGCAGAAAACATGTTCATGGATGAGCTGAAGTATTCAGATCTTAAAATTAAAGGCCAGTTAATACTTCTGCGTCGAGTGCACACAGTAGGTCAGGCGATTCACACAAGAGGTCAGCGTCAACGCTTCTCATTCACTTTGAATGGGTGACATCAAGCATTGCTGAATTGAATTGTGGATCCGTCTGCGCCACTTCAGCAGCATTACTTGCTGTAGAAGTTGGGAATTTCAACCGCCAATGCAAGTGTTAGCCAATCAGATCACTTTATGCAAATACCCCAGCTCAGACAGTAGCCGATTGCGGTCTAATTTTATTGGCTGACGCTGCTATGACGATCCAACTTCAGACACACCCTCCATCAAGCGTTGACACTCACGCCCCGTGTGAATGGGGCATTAGCCTTGAAACAGTCGCATGCCCTTTTCTGTAGCCGGATGGGGACCCTGATGTGTACCTTTCAAAACATGTAACTACAACTTCTGTCATGTTTCTGTCTGTCTGTCTGATTTTGTACAGATTGGAAAGAATACAGGATCTAATAAGCCAGCCGTCTTCATGGACTGTGGTTTTCACGCCAGAGAATGGATCACCCATGCTTTCTGCCAGTGGTTTGTCAATGAGGTACAGAAGAAGAAGAAAAAAATATTCAGTGTCTTTCATTCAAAAAACCTCTAAATCTACATTTCATCTTTCGTTTGATTAGGCTGTGACCACCTATGGCAGTAATCCTGACATGACCAACCTTCTGGATAGAATGGACTTCTTTGTTCTGCCTGTCTTCAACATTGATGGCTATGAATACACCTGGACCAGAGTATGTTCATAACATGTGTTATGTTTTATCCAACATATATATACTGGAGAGGACATATACAGTGCATATTCAACATATACATGTGGGCAACATAAATTGGCATGGTTTAATAGAAAACATTCAACATCAATGGAAACTTGAGTTTTTTACTAGACAAAGAGTTTGTTTGGATCCCATAGGACAGAATGTGGAGAAAGACTAGGTCCAAGAACAGTGGCAGCAGTTGTATCGGTACTGACCCAAACAGAAACTTCAATGCTGGATGGTGCAGTGAGTATATGCTTCCTATTAAAGCTTTTGTGCATACATATTTGTGTACTAAAATAGGAGTCTCCACACACCATTGTTTAACTACTTTAACCAAGAAAACTTCCCTGACCTACATTATTTTCACAAAAACACTATTCTGGTTGACAGCCAGATGGCTCAGTGGTTAGCACTGTCGCCTCACAGCAAGAAGATTGCAGGTTTGAATCCCAACTGGGCCGGTTGGCATTTCTGTGTGGAGTTTGCATGTTCTCCCATATTAGCGTGTTTTTTCTCCGGGTGCTCCGGTTTCCCCCACAGTCCAAACACATGCCCTATTAACCTTAGTCTTCACATACGAGTGGGTGCAGCCATTTGAATCTTTTTGGCTTGAGACTTCCGATCTCGTTCACTTCCATTCATTTTTAGACATTAAAACAGCTCTTTAGGCTGCTTGATGTTGCAAACTGATATTCGCATATTATATTATTCTACTTTATATGTATAGTCATGAACACACTTGTTTGTAAAGCAAGTAGTTTTCTGCCGTTTATTATTTCTAGTCATTTCTACTATGGGTGACTGAATTAGAAGTTTTAAAACAATCGCAAAAACAAGCAGTCAATAGGTGAATTGGATAAACTAAATTGGCCATAGTGTATGAGTGTGTCCGTGTGTGAATACGAGAGTGTATGGGTGTTTTCCAGTGCTGGCTTGGGGTTGGAAGGGCATCTGCTGTGTAAAACATATGCCTGAATAGTTGCCAGTTCATTCCTGGCGACCCTTGATAAATAAGGGACTAAGCCGTAGGACAATTATTTAATGAATGGTTGACAACCAGCTAAAAAATAGCAAGTGAAAAAAAAAAACAACAACGCTATGCTAGGTAGAGCTACAGGGTGGGCCATTAAATGGATACACCTTAATAAATTACATAGACAATTGCCTTCAGATGACCCCAAAGATAAAAGTCTAAGGGGGTCAGATCGGGAGACCTTGGGGGCCATATAACTGGCCATTCCACTTTTCAGGAAACTGTATTCAGGAAACCATTCCCATTTTATTAAAGTGTATCAATATAAAAGGCCCACCCTGTATAATAAAAGAGTGTGCGTATTAATGTTGGTTATGTGCTGCTTTGGTGGGAGGAATATCCGAATTAAAACCTCTTCTGACCTCAGCGCATTCCATTCAATCAAACATAAGATGTGCCACGACTCAACAACACATTTTAAATGAACAATCAGGTTATCCTTACCAGTTTGTTACTATTCATTAATTAAAACCAATAATATAAAGTAATTGAGGAGTCTTTGCCTAAGCTCCATAAGTGCAGTATTTTAAAGTATGGTGGTGTATTACTCTATCATTCCATGAAATTTGTGACCCTGGACAAGGGAAACTGAGAATTGGGACATTTACAGAAAGAATAAATATTCATTTCATTGATGCATGGTTTTTTGGGATTGGACAATATTTGGCTGAGATTTAACTACGTATCTGAAAATCAAAATACTGAGAAAACTTTTAAGTGGTTAGCCATGCATGCATATTATTAATATGAATAATGTTACAATGTATTTTTGGCTATTCTCACAAATATACACATGCAACTAGTTGTGTGGTTCTTATATGTTTAATGTATTCCGTTAACCTTCCAGCCGTTGGAGCTTCTAGCAACCCTTGCAGTGACACCTACTGTGGAAGCAGTCCAGAGTCTGAGATTGAGTCCAAGAATTTGGCCAACTTCATCCGCACCAACAAGTCCGTCATCAAGGCCTACCTGACAGTCCACTCATATTCCCAGCTGCTCCTCTTCCCCTATTCCTACAAATATGACCTGGCTGCCCACCACTCAGAGCTGGTACCACTTCACAAACACAGACAGACATGCATTTAAGCTCGCTACCAAATTGTCTATTATATTTTCATATATAACTGAGCAACACCCAATAAGATTTAAGACCTGAGTCTTAATTTTTTTTTTTTTTTCCTTAATCCTTTAGATGAGTGTGTCTCAGGGAGCTATTGCAGCTCTGCGCAGCCTTTATGGAACCAAATACACTAGCGGCCCTGGTGCTGCAACTATCTGTGAGTATCAAATGATTTGATAGTTATGCTATGTCCTAAAAGTATGTACTTTTTTGTTATCTTAGTTACATCCACTGTCAATCATCTTGACACATCATCCACATTTCTTTCATATTTAGTTACCTACTTTACTAGAGATGCAGCAGCATGTTAGTTGGCGGGTCTTTCATGCTGAGAAATCTCCTCAGGTCTTTGGATAATTAGCATTTAGAAGTTAATGTCTAAACATATCTTTATAGAAGTTCACATTGTTGTTGCAGATGAAATATAACATGGAAAACATGATTTAAATGTTTTCCAGTTGGCTAAATATTACAGTTTTTCTCAGTCTCTTTGGTGCATTTCTCACAACACTATTTACATTTGCACAACAGTTAATGCATTTCTCAAAACAATTAGAACAAACTGCAAAACCTAGTGGATAACCTGCAAAAGCGTGTCACTTGCTCAAAATGGAGAGCTCATTCCTTAAAAGCAAGTCTTCATGTCAATGAAAGTGTCAGTGTTATCAAAATGCAAAGTCCTGACACCATTGTTTATGAACATTATAGTCAAATGACTTTGTAATGGTTGCATTAAGACTCTGTACATTTTTTCCAATGCAAAAAAAGTCAGATTTTGGTGACACTTCCTGAAAATGCTCAAGACAGCACTATATACTATTTGCACAGCATTTGAAAACTACAGTAAAGTTAGACAACACTCATTTAGTGAGGTATCTGAGTACAAGACACTGAATATGTGTTTCACATGTTTACTGCATATGCTCTTTGCCATTCTAATTTATTCACAGCATTGTGCAAAATAATAAATACACCCTTATTTACAACAAACATAAACTTTCTTTGGGTAGAGCTGTGCACAACTGTAAACAATATTGCAGTACATATTGGAACTGAAATTGTACATATCATTCATGAAATTGTTCCATTTAGAAGACATTTTCAGAAAAATTAAATGTTTAAAGTTTTTAAATAAAACTTGCTTGACAGATTTTGACAACTAGTTCAACATTTTTGTATGTAATGACTCAAGTAATGAAATGAGGACTATTAGTTTTATATGGAATGACTATTCAGCATCCACAAGTTTAGTTCATTTTGACTGACATGACATGAGCAAATGATAATATTACAAACAGCAGAGAGTTGTATGAAAGCAGTTGATGCATGTCCAAAAGCATTTGCAATTTGCTAGAAGGAAAGAGAAACTGCTACTATGATGTGCACAAATGACTAATTGTTTTGAGAAATGCATTAACTGTTGTGCAAATGTAAATAGTGTTGTGAGAAATGCACCAAAGTGACTGAGAAAAACTGTAATTAAATAATTAATAGTCATTCAAACTTTACAAAAGCCTCTCTACTTGACGGTTGGTCTCGCGCATCCGCCATGTTTGTAGTTTGTTTAACCTTTTCTCTGATTTTGTAGTTCTAATTGAATTCACATCCAACTTGCAATGAATTGTGGGTAATATTAGTGGTTAAAGTATGAACGGTTCAACACTTCAAATTTCTAAGGGAAATAGTAGAACATCTGGGAACCTTTGGCATACTCTTTTCAACATACTACAGTTTGGGACATGCTAATTGTATTTTCGAATACTATTTAGGATGGATAGTATGTGAATTGGGATGCAGAGATGCTCTTGTCAACATACTATGGTTTGGGACATGCTACTTCTATTTTTAAATATTATTTGGAATGGATAGTATGCAAATTGGGACGCAGCATGCGATTTCAGTTTGGAACCTTTATGCAGTGACCTTATTTCAATCTATACATCTGTTTCAGTGGTGTAGTCCTAAAAAAAAGTGGTGTACTATTACCCACCCAACACAAATTTTAAAAGTAGGCAAAGAAACGATGAAACTATAACTATATATAACTATATATATATATTATATATATTTTTTTACATAAGTTACCTGTAACTATTGAAAGAAAAAACTAATACTAAGGAAGTTAATGCTTACAGGTGTCCAGCTTTCTTCAAAATATCTACTTTTGTGTTAAACAAAATAAAAAAAAAACTACAAACCGGTTCGGAACAAGTAAAGGTTGAGTAAAGGATGACAATTTTACTTTTTTTTATGAACTATCCATTAAAAAAGGAAAAATATTTAAACAAATTGGTTCATTTTAAAGCGAGATGCTAATAGCCTAATCCTATTCAATGATTCATGCTTAGCTAATATATAAAACAGTAGTTTAGGAAACCCGATTGGTACATGTGATCCAAGTGTTTCTATAGCAAAGAACTGCAAATATGCAGATATTATAACAATCTTTAGATAAACACACCTTCTGCTCTCACTCTGTAAAGCTGTGGTTTGCTGATTAAACGAAAAACAAGTTGAAAACGGAGGAGCGGAAGTCTGCCACCGTTTTCATATCAAATTTAAAGGAGACTGAGGTGATCATTTAGTAGTGTACAGTTCATGAGGAAATCGCTAAACATTTAGAGGCACTGAATAGAAATATAGGGGGCTAAAGCGATGCCCATGCTTTTTAAAAATAGTTTTACCTCAGTGTTTCAGCGAGACATCATTTAGTTGACTTGTCATCGTTATCGAAAAACTCACAAAATTTTCTCCCAGCTGCTGCGGTCGTCAGGGGGCGGGGAATGGAGGAAATTTAACAAAAATACACTGATTGCAACAAATAAGATGCAAGTAAAAAAAAAATTGGTATACAGTTAAAGGGGACGCGAATACACGTAAATTAGGGAAGTCTATGCAGAAAAACAAGTGAGTATACCGAGGGTATACGCAATTATTGATCCTCAGAAGTCGTAATACCCAAACAGCTCATGGAAAAAAGTAGGCATACTGAGTATACGTGCGTATAGCCCCAACTACACCACTGATCTGTTTGTAGTATTATAACCTAAGTGGAATCTCACAACTCACAGGTGATTCCAACATGTTTGCATGTTGCTAAGCTAACAATGTTATACTCCGTACGGTAACATTTTACAATATGGGACAAGTAGTTCATGCATTCACTAATATGAACAAAGAATGAACAACATATGTATTACATTATTTATATATCTTTGTTAATGTTAAGTTGTTCATTGCTAGTTATGTCAACTCAAGAGTGCATTTACTAATGCGTTAGTGAATAGTGAATTATAATTAATAAATGTTGTAAAAGCATACTGTTTTGAATGTTTTTTCATGTTACTAAATATATTAACTTATGTTACCTATGTATCCTATATTGTAAAGTGTTATTGTTTTTTTTTTAAACCAACTTTATATAAGTACATAGTAAACATTTCTTTTGCCTCCATTTGTCACCTCACATCTTTCACTGTAATGTACAATTAAATTAGACAGTATAGGCATATTTAGCATATATATGGTCTACAAGGACTACCATCTGACCAAGAAAACCAAGATCCACTTTAGTGAGAAGGTTACTGCTGATGTCTTGTAAACCGGACCCTTATCTCACCGCAGACCCTGCTGCTGGTGGCTCTGATGACTGGGCTTATGATCTGGGTGTGAAATACTCCTACACCTTTGAGCTCCGTGATGAAGGCCGTTACGGTTTCCTGCTGCCCGAGTCCCAGATCAAGCCCACTTGTGAGGAGACCATGCTGGCTGTCAAATACATTGCTAACCACGTCCTTAACAACCTGTACTGAGAGGGAACCATCTGATAGCTTATGAAACATGGCTGTGCATTATGTGACATATATTTACTGCATAATTAAAAAAGTCATGATCAGTAAAGTAATAAAACACAGATGTCTTTTTGTTGAATTTTATCTTATATAAAGTACCCCAAACTTTTTTTTTTGTATGGACACATACATTTGATAGACATCTTTTATGTTACATGATATTACACCCTTATACTTTAGGAATGCCCATTATTGGGCAAAATAAGCTTTTCCTCAACTGACCATGATTCATTTTTTTTACTAAATACAAATTACTAATATTAGAAATTACAGATATTGAAAGACCAAACTAAACCACCTTTTTATGAACTGAAAAAAGTCAGCACAGTGTAATTGGATAATTGAAGATGATGTAAATATCTGTGGCTTGAAACAAATAAAAATTAGACAGGTATGTGCTGCACTTTGCCCCGTACCTACTGTACAAATAAAGTGGTGTTTCCCCAAAGAAGAGTTTTAGGCAAATCTGTCCACCCTTCAGAGTTACAAATGTTCTTATCATCCGATCCTGCTTGCATCTTCTTATTGGTGTTACTGGATTTTCGTCAGGCATAGTCATCCTTTCTCAATGTTATTAATTTGTCAGTACATGAAAAAGATTAACAATTTTATTAAGACCATTTCTTTTTACTCTGTATTTACATACTACTCCCTAGGTCAGGGGTTCTCGGTCCTGTAGGTCCGGTGTTTTAGCTCCAACCCCAATCAGACCTAATGATGATGTGTTGAGGCAAGTTGGAGCTAAGATTTGCAAGACACCGGGCCTCAAGGACTGAGTTTGAGAACCCCTGCCCTAGGTGATATCATTGAGATGATTGTCTTGTAAAACTCATAATTTCATAATTTTAAATTAAACACACAGCCATAACTGTTTTGTACGTTGCATTTCTGTACAATGCTGTTTTTATCTGAAGCTGTTTCTCCAGAAGCCTACAGTACATATACGAGACCTGACAACTGACTTATTATTCTGGAGACATAAAACCTTTTAGTCTGAGGCACGAAGGTTGTTCAGTCCTGTTGGTGAAGCTATCTTGTCAGAGGCATGACATCAAATCATCAAATAAAGTCAAATATTTGAGGCCCAAGGATGTTCTAAAACAGGGATTGTCTCAACTCAATCCTGGAGGGCCAGTGTCCTGCGTAGTTTAGCTCAAACCCTAATGAAACACAACTGAATCAGCTAATCAAGCTCTTTTAGGTGTACTAGAAACTTCCAGACAGGTGTGTTGAAGGAAGTTGGAGCTAAACTATGCAGGACACCGGCCCTCCAGGACCAAGTTTGGACACCCCTGTCTTACTAGATATACTAGAACAGGGGTGTCCGAACTCGATCCTGGAGGGCCAGTGGCCTGGAGAGTTTAGCTCCAACCCTAATCAAATACACTTGAACCAGCTCATCAAGCCCTTAGATCAGGGGTGTCAAACTCAGTTCCTGGAGGGCCTCAGCCGTAAGCTGCGGTCACACTAGGCTTTCACATAGACTTCCATTCATACGCACGCGAATGCGTCAGACCGGAAACGTAGGGTCATGCGTCGGAGTTTCGCAGGTTGCTGTGCTGCAAAGTTCAAGCTTGGTAAACTCTGACCTGCGAAATCGCATCACTTGACTGTGTGAGACCAATCCAGGATCAAAACATGACCTCTCTGAACAGAAATTTAAAACATGGAGCAATCGCTCACTTTTTAAAATGTCTATTCATCTTGTTTTATCCCACCCCTTTTTGCAGCGCCGTACGACAGAATTTCGCAAGCTCAAACTCTAGTGTGACTTCAGCTTTACACAATTTAGCTACGACCCTGCTCAAACACACTTACGGCCCATTCACACGGGGCTTCAGCGTCAACGCTTGACAGAGGGCGTGTCTGAAGCTGAGGCTGACGCAATCTTCATAGCAGCGTCAGCCAATTAAATTAATCAGCAATAGGCCACTGTCTGAGCTGGTGCATTTGAATACAGCAATCTATTGGCTGACGCTTCCGTCGCCGCTTGAAAAGTTGAGCAAGTCCCAACTTTTGCAGCGAGCAACAGCACTGAAGCGGCGCCGACGGATCCACAATGCAGTTCGGCAATGCCTGATGTCACCCATTCAAAGTGAATGGGAAACGTTGAAGCTGACGCCCCGTGTGAATGGGGCGTTACCTGTAGGTTTCAAACAGGCCTGAATGACTCAATTAGCTTGATCAGGTGTGTTTAATTAGAGTTGAAACTAAACTGTGCAGAGCTGCAGCCCTCTAGGAACTGAGTTTGACACCCTTGCCTTAGATATACTAGAACAGACATGTCCAAACTCAGTCCTGGAGGGCCGATGTCCTGCATATTTTAGTTTCAACCTCAATTAAACACACTTAAACCAGCTAATCAAGCTTATTCTAGCTATACTAGAAACTTTCAGACTGGTGTGTGGAAGCAAGTTGGAGCTAATTTATGCAGGACACTGGCCCTCCAGGACTGAGTTTGGACACCCTTGTACTAGAAACTTTCTGGCAAGTGTGCTGAAGCAAGTTGGAGCTAAACTCAGCAGGACACCGGCCCTCCAGGGTCGAGTTTGGACGCCCCAATTCTAAAATATACAGTGTACATATGACATAAGCATGCATGGGTGTTTCACAGCAAGGTGTTGGGTTGTGGTTGGAACAGCATCCGCTACATAAAACATATGCCAGAATAATTGGCGGTTCATTCCATTGTGGCAACTTCTGATTAATCAAGGACTAAGCTAAAATGAATGAATGAATGAACATCTGTCGTAAGACATTGTAAACAAATCAAATTGTATAATTGCCCTCTGTTCTAATAGGTTTGTAGACACATTTCATAAGTTGATAGTTCAAGCCTCACCACTTGAGGTCTCCCTTGCACAACAATCATATACAGTATAAATCAAATATTATCCCTGATTAAAGGCATCAAGCCTTATTTCCGTCACTACTTCATTGACAATTCAGTTTAACACTTAAAACCTTTAAAATGCACCCAAATACTCAAACATAAATCGCACAATGTTTTATCTCTTTCTTATTCTGTCCAATAATTATGAAAGACTCTGTGCAGTATATAATTCTGAGATACATCTGTGCAAATTTATCTGCAGTAAATGGTTCCTCTTGCTCTGACCAAGCCACAATCCATGCTTTCTGTCATTTTCACTGAAGCCACATCCGAACACAGGAAATAGAAAGCTGAACACAGAATAATTAAAGAGGTTTGGACACATGAAGTCTGTAGTCTATCTTTTAATGGGTATGTACTGGAATTGCGCTTAGGTAAGCACTTCTCTAATGGCTTATTTTGACGTATTGTAGACACTAGATGGTCATTTAGCAACATAACATCAAAAAATAGCTTCTTAATTGCCAACTCAGCAGCCTTAAGTGTGATGAAACCATAGCCTTTAGGTTCTCCATTACTGCCCCAAACCACTCTGCTTGACAGAAAGTGACATATAAAGCAAGGTTGTCAATGTCCATTACTAAAGCCTTACTGTTACCGATTCCACCTCCAAGTGAAGTGGCTTGAACATCCAGATGGTTTCCACATTATGGTGATGATGGGAAAAGTAACAAAACCAAACTCACAAGAGATGTTTTTTTCTGTGATTGCACCCCTTATATAAAACAGATGCATACAAGCTTTGTTTCCAACTGGTATTAACAGCCATTTTCAGTGATCCACTCATAAGTGGTCAGCTGAGATGCATTACTGTGTCCGGGTGGTAGCACTGTTAGCCTACAGTGCTTTTACGTGTTTGGATTTCATAATCGCAAAATGCATTACTTTTGCAGGAGCGCTAAGTGTAATGCACAGGGAGGCTACTATGAACAAATGAGATGAGCAGGGAACAGGGTTCCCAGGGTTCTTGAAAGTGCTTGATTTTCAGACATTAATTCAAGGTCTTGAAAGTACTTAAAAACAAACATAGCTCCTTGAAAGTGCTTGAATTTAAAGTTTATAGTGTTATTTCAACAATTGGTGCTGCTTTCAAAGCCTAATCTTATACAGGAACTTTGACAAAAAATGCATTTTATCAATACTTCAGAAAAAGCATTTGGATATTGCCAGTATAGAATTAAACTATTTGTTATAACTATAAGTTCTTTAAACATGACTTTAACATGGGTTTAACATGTCAATCAACATTTTTAAAAATGACATTTAAAACATCATCATCATCATCATTATGACATTTTAATGAAAATATTGTGTAAATTAAATGTTAAGGAAGAACTTTTATGGCGCTGGGGTGGGAATTACGTGTTAATTAAGGTGTTCGGTTTAAAATATTAGTGGTACAAGTCCTTGAATTTGGTGTCTATGAAAGGGAATGTATGTAAATAAAAAGCACGTGGATAAATTTTGATAGTAATTCATATATAAAAGAACAGAAAACTCACTGCGCCTTCAAAATGGTTCAATATGTGTGTTGAACAAAATATCCCAAAAATAATTAATCTAAGAAAAGTCTGCGCAATCCTAAACATCGAAAAGGACTGACAATGGTCGACACTAGACTAGAACTCTTCCCCCTCTTTTACTTCAGTAAACTGTCACTTTTAATCTCGCTGGTGTCTATTTGATGTTTGAAGTTATAACACTAGGTAGTAAGATTACCTCCTAGAGTTTACCTATTAGAAGTGTCAAAAATATGTCGCTTTATCCCTTTATTTATCTCTTTATTTAATTATCGGTAAAAAAAAAAAAACAAGTGGAAAATGGAAACCACAAACAAACGTTATTTGATATGACTCTGACGCCATCTTGTGGTTACTTGATTCAGAAATTTCATGTTCATCAGCACCAGCGCTGAGTAAAGTAACAGACAGCACACGCCATGGCAACGCCATAGTATTTAAAATTACTACAGTACATACAGTAAGACATTACAGTAGTTGCAGTATTATGAAGTTGGCTATAAGCAGTATTATTTAAACAATATTAAGTACTTGTTTTCAATTTACAGATACAAAAAAGAATATTGCACATTTATTTACATTATTTCAATGTTAATATATATATATATATATGTCCCATTTCATATATTTCAGATAGCGTGGATAACGTCTCATCATCTCACAAGTTAAATTGTCATTAAGTTCAACGTTATGGTTTTGCCAAGTACGATGCAAAGTACGATGTTGATGCGGAAACATCATTTTTGTTCAAAAATGTAATCCATACCTATTCCCTAACGCTAAACCCAACCATACCTGTAAATTATTCCCAAAATCAGAGGAAAATAATAGGTGGAAAACATGTAGAAGTGCACCGTAAACTTAACCTTAACATAAACTGTAAACGTTTCCCTTAATTTTGACTGATTGGAATGCTGTTCCAGAATCAACATAGATGTGGAACATGTCCAACTTGGTGCAATCAGGTTGGCGCTACTTGAAGCGTCCTCATAAGGATATATATATCTCTGCTAAAACAAATTCTCAAAATTTGACTTTCAATTAAAACGTGAATACGTAATGGACGACAAATGCAGGAGCTAATGGGCTTGTTTCAAAGGACTTTGAAACGCTTTCAAAGCAATGCAAGGAGGCCCGGATTGGCTAATCAGGAGGAGGACGGTTTCTTGGCCGCGAGGGCCTGCACTCTCAGCAGTCGCACTTTTTAAAAATTATATATTTATTTATTAATTAATTTATTTATTTATTTGCCTATAGGCTCACTCTTTTTATTCATTATTTTCCTTTTTTATTTATTTTCTCGCAGCCCCGAGAGCAGAATGCAGCCTGCAGGTTGATGACGTAATTATCATTCGACTCATCAACAGCGGCACCTTGCTCGTCAGCAAAAACATTTGTTAAGAGATACGCGAGAGATGAAAAATTGCTAATAAAAAGCGCAAAGGTGGCGCTGAAAAGGCCAGAATTTGAAAAAAAATGAGTACATTTTTCGTTAAAACCAGCGGCAGCGAGAGTAACGTTACAACAACACATGAAGACGATGAAACGGCCGGTAAGTTAACGTTAAGCTAGTTAGTAGCAATGCGAAACAAAGATGTCTGGAAACCACTGTTCATGTACCGAACGTTTTCTTGTACTGTAGCTCTTCAGCAGCAGCAGTCTCTTGTCCAGTTTGCTGCTAACAGTGAAAAGCCAGGCCCGTAACGTTACCACCAAGCACCAGTCATGAGCCCAACACACTAGAATGGGCAGATAGGATTGCCATTGAGTGAATATAAGAATTTGAATAATTAATATCAATGAATATTACACCTGCTGAATGAATAATGCCCCGAGACAATTAATGAAATCAGATGATTCACTACACTAATAAATCTGATTAACTTGATCATAAAGCTAAAAAGGGGGAAAAAACATAAAACCATCATTAGAAAGTAATACTAAAAAAGTCTGGCAGATAACAGTGCAATACTTGTTTTATTCTTTATTTGTGTTTAAGGACTGGATATCTAAAAATTTTTGCACAAAATATATATTCAGATATTGCAGAAAAGGACAAAGTGATGTTTTAAAACCTAGTGTTGGAGATTTAGCTACTCTTTAATGTTCTCATATTTATAAAAAAAATTGAAGTTATAAAACAGCTTCTTTAAAAAAGATGTGATAGTGTCATTAGAACATTCATTAAATTAAAAATGTTATTAAATTCAGTACATTTAATTTTAATCGTCATTTTATACATTTAGCTTAATATATACTTGTATTTATTTGTTATTTTTTCATTTCAATGTTTGGATATTTATGAGCACTAATTCTTACAGAAAATAGATCTGATACTGTTAAACATTACATTGTGTTAACTGTTCAAGTAAATACTAAATTGGAAATTATGTTATTGTAATATAGTGGGCCGGTCTAAGGCTTGAAACTTCAGGGCTGCAAAGGAGTCCCACTCTGGCACTGAATTCAAGTCATTTCAAGACTTCATTTACAAGTAAAGGTTGGACCAGTGTTCAAATCTTGTGTGTGTGAAAGAAAGAGCTTGTGCATCCGCCAAGGTGGTGCGTGCGTGCGTGCGTGCGTGCGAGAGAGAGAGAGAGAGAGAGAGAGAGAGAGAGAGAGAGAGAGAGAGTGTGCATCCGCCATGGTGCTGTATGTATGTATTTGAGTGTGTGTGAATGAGAAAGAACAGAGCATCCGCCGTGTTGCTTGTTATAGTTGTCTGTAGCATCCAGCTGGGTGTTTTTTGGCAGGCATATTTAATCACTATACATTTTACATTCTTCCTGGGCCCAATATGTACCTGCTATGTGTATTGAATACATGCTGATATGATATAGGAAAGACAATAGGTAGTTGGCAAATACATTGCAATCTGGCTTGAGCGTGTGCCTTTTGCTTTCTCAGTATATGCTAGCAATGTAATGCTTAATTAAAATGTTTTTATACAGTGTAGACATGTTTATTATAAATTTGGACTTTCAATAAAAATGTGAATAAATAATGGAGGACCAATGCCGGAGCTGAAGGACTTGCTTCAACAGCCGGGACAGAAGACAACTCGATCATTTCAAAGCAGTTCAAGTCATTTCAAGACTTCATTTACAACTAAAGGTAAGATCAGTGTTAAATCCTGTGTGTGTGTGAATGAGAGAGCTTGCGCATCTGCCGTGTGTGTGTGTGTGTGTGTGTGTGAGTGTGAATGAGAGAGCGCGAGTGCATCCGCCGTGGTGCTGTGTGTTGCTTGTTATAGTTCAGAATATATTTACATTCTTCCTTGGCCCAATATGTACCTGCTATATATATATATATATATATATATCTATATATATATATATATATATACAGAGTATGCCATTAGAGATTTTGGATATCATCGCAGGTGTTTATCTTTAACCAGACCCCTTTCAACCATCAGAAAACTCCAAATGTGCTTAAAAGCCTAAACTGTTGCAATATGACTTGAGCGCGTGCCTTTTGCTTACTCAGTATATGCTAGCAATGTAATGCTTTATTAAAAGGTTTTTATAGTGTAGACATGTTTATTATAAAATTGGACTTTTAATTAAAATGTGAATAAATAATGGACGACCAATGCCGGAGCTGAAGGACTTTCTTCAATGGATGGGACAGAAGACAACTCGATCATTTCAAGCAGTTCAAGTCATTTCAAGACTTCATTTAAAACTAAAGGTAGGACCAGTGTTCAAATCCTGTGTGTGTGAATGAGAGCTCACTTATCCCCCATGGTGCTGTGTGTATGTGAGTGTGAATGAGAAAGAGCAAGCGCATCCGCCGTGGTGCTGTGTGTATGTGAGTGTGAATGAGAGAGAGCGAGCGCATCCGCCGTGGTGCTGTGTGTGTCGCTTCTTATCATTGTCTGTAGTATCCAGGGTGTTTTTAGGAGGCATATTTAATCACTATACATTTTACATTCTTCCTTGGCCAAATCTGTACCTGCTATGTGTATAGAAAGAATGCTGATATGAGATATGAAACACAATCAGTAAATGGCAAATATATTGGGTGGATATTGTAAAATTGAACTTTCAATAAAAATGTGAATAAATAATGGACGACCAATGCCGGAGCTGAAGCACTTGCTTCAACAGCCGCGACAGAAGATAACTCCATCATTTCAAGACTTCATTTACAACTAAAGGTAGGACCAGTGTTCATATCCTGTGTGTGTGTGAATGAGAGAGCTTGTGCATCCGGCATGGTGCTGTGTGTGTGTGTGAGTTTGAATGAGAGAGAGCGAGAGCATCCCCCGTGGTGCTGTGTTTGTTGCTTGTTGTAGTTGTCTGTAGCATCCAGCTGGGTGTTTTTGGGAGGCATATTTAATCGCTATACATTTTACATTCTTCCTGGGCCCAATATGTACCTGCTATGTGTATAGAAAGAATTCTGATATGATATATGAAACACGATCTGTAGTTGGCAAATATATTGGGTGGATATGTTTGGAAATTTGACTTTGAAAGTGTCACATTTTATTAGATCATGTTTAATTTTAAAATCTGTAATGGCATATTACACAGGCATATATATATATATATA
>CAIGQZ010035013.1:8853306-8875727 GCA_903798205.1 Danio tinwini | reverse complement strand
ATTCATTCATTCATTCATTCATTCATTCATTCATTCATTCATTCATTTTCCTTCAGCTTAGTCCCTTTGTTCATCAGGGGTCACCACAGTGAAATGAATTGCCAACTTATCCAGCAATAATAATAATTGCAAATCTTCTCAACACAAACACATTAAAAAACACGCTGCATTTTCTCACACCACATGCAAATATCACAGAACACAATGGAAACGTTTCAAGGGGACCCAAAAATGTGACGGACCTAGCTTTTTAGGTTATGGTCTGAGTCTGAAATCGCATACTTCCATACTATATAGTAAGCTAAAAACAGTATGCGAGTCGAGTAGTATGTCCGAATTCGAAAAACAGTATGCGAGAAGTACCAGCATGACCTACAACTTCCGGCGAGATTTTAAAGTGTGCATCAGATGCATGCTATGCTGTCCCATGATGCACCGCAAGATAATTCATAAATGGGAGTAAAGTAGCGCAAATGATGCAGGTAGGTCACGTGATTATGACAAAATGGCGGATGTAGTACTTTCGTGTTCCATTCATACTGCTCACATTCATAATGTACAGAATATACTTTTCTAACGGTCGAGTAGTAACTTCAAATTCAAATGCTGTACCTACTGAGTAGTAGGAGATTTTGGACGCAGCCATGGTTATAAAATACAGAAATCAAGCGAATGGTGTAATCAGGATGTTAATATAAACAAAAAACTCACCATTCAAAGATCAACTACGACCTCACGGCACCATAGTCATGGCACAATAAACAAATCCCAGCCGGATCTGTCACGTTTTAGGGTCCCTTTGGAACATTTCCAATGTGTTCCGTGATACTTGCATGTGTTGTGAGCAAATGCAGGTGTTTTCTTCTTCGTTTGGGTTGTGAGAAAATGTAAAATAACAGAAAATGTACTGGAAGTTTATTACGAGGTTTATAATAGACAAGTCACGTTTTTTAAACGTTTCAATGTTAAACATTGTTGGAAGAAAGATCAAGGTCAAAGATTTATTCATTCATTTTCCTTCAGCTTAGTCCCTTTATTTATACCGCCAACTTATCCAGCATATGTTTAACACATTGGATGCCCTTCCAGCCGCAACCCAGTACTGAGAAACACCTATACACACTCATTCACACTCATACACTACCAATTTATACACTATTCATACACTAGCCAATTTAGTTTATTCAATTCACCTATAGCGCATGTCTTTAGACCAGGGGTCACCAATCTCGGTCCTGGAGGGCCGGACTTCCCTGCAGGGTTTAGCTCCAACTTGCCTCAACACACCTGCCTGGATGTTTCAAGTATACCTAGTAAGATCTTGATTATTTTGTTCAGGTGTGTTTGATTAGGGTTGTAGCTAAAATCTGCAGGACACCGGCCCTCCAGGAACAAGTTTGGTGACCCCTGCTTTAGACTGTGGTGGAAACCGGAGAACCCGGAGGAAACCCACGCCAACATGGCCAACTAACCCAACAAGGACTTGAACCAGCAAACTTCTTGCTGTGAGGTGACAGTGCTCACCACTGAGTCACCTTGTCACCAGGTCAAAGATTTAAAAGCATAAATAAACATGGAACATTTAAAAAAAGAATCACAAAATACGCAAATCTGCAAATTTATGAATATTTTTAAAGGAAAAAATAAATCTACAATTCTGTCCACTGTGAGAAAAACTTTGTTACTGGCGCAGTGTTGCATTGGGAAGTGAACACGAGGCATCTTCCCATCCCAGTGCCTGATGCATATAAATTTCAAGTCTTGTTTGAAGGCACTTACACAGGCTGTGAAACCCTGGGTTTGGGTTAACCAGGCTTGCGTTTCTCCCCCCTCTGGCATGCAAACAGTTTGGTCCATGCTGACGTGGCCATGATTTACAAGGAGGAGATAGAGGTCTGTCATGTTGTTCGGAGAAAACCTGACTAAATATCTCACATCTGCTGAAACTTGGAGCCATGGTTGGATGTTTTTTCTCCGTCTGCATAAACAGGGAATCGCGGGGAACCTGACACAGCTTGTTGCGCTCCATGGCAGACCCTGGTGGCTAAATTCAGATTGATGGCTCGCTGCGATTGGCTGAGCCGTAAAGCTAGTGAACCGAGGGGGGAAGGAGTCTTAATACAGTTAGCAGATACTCCTGGCCATGGCTTTGAGTTATATCAACAGCTCTCACCTTCCCTGATGAGACAACTCTAAATACACACTGACACACACACATACACAAACACATTTCACACGCTTCTGCAACCTCATGCCAAAGAGCTGTCATAGTGAATGTGTTTAGTGTATGCTAAGTTTGACGTTAAAGTAGGAAAGGGAGCAGGATCAACAAAGGACAAAAAACGGTACAACTAGCGAATCGTCGTCTTGCGGGGGGAAAAAAAAGTTTCCTCCTGATGGATGGCTCTGGCGTTTTTTTTCCAAGAGAGGAAATAGTCACATTCTTCTTAAAGCCATGCTGTGACTCTACCGGATGGAGTTCTGAAATACAGCCCAACAGAGAGCTCCGCTTATAACCCAAGCACATTTACGAGCTCCATCCGTCATACTTTCAAACAGAAGAGCCGGCAGATGGAAGCGGAGGGTGGTGGTGGCGGTGAGGGGAAACTTTTTCTCTCTTTGCCGTGATGAAGTTGTTTCTTGTCTCCTCAGCGTTGAGTTGAGTGTCAGTTGTGTAATCCGTAGATCACTAGTTCTGTCGGTAAATATTCCATTCATATCATATATCCCTGTCTTTAGGATAGCAGAGGCAAGTGTAAATAAAAAAAATATTGATTATTGCCAAATGTTAACTACACTGTTAAAAAATGCTGGGTTTCACACAATTTCTTCCTGTTGTCCCAACACAAATGTATTAAGTTAGCTTAATCATTTTGGAAAAAAAAAAAGTGGATTGAACATAAAGCAACTCAAGCCCTATTTACACTAATAGGCTTTAGTTTTTTTGTTTGAAAACGATCTGTAAACACTGGCGTTTCACCAAGCGTTTCTGAATAGATCGCCGTCCACACTATACCGCTGAAAACGCACATCACGTGACCACACACACACTCTGTGTGCACTGTAGCGTATGTGCGCATCTGAGTTCCAGGCAGTCAGCGGGTGGTTTGTGCAAAGAACCCCAGGTGAGAGCTGTGCTCGTCAGACTGTTCATCAAGGATCTACCGCTGGATCTAATCTCACTATATTTGTTAAACGTGATATTTAATTCATCTTGTTGTCTATATCTGATGACATTCACCGACTTTGGTCTTTTGAATCTATTACTTGTACTTGGGTAACATGTTTAGGCTGACCGCAAAGATAGGTTAATATATTAATTAATGTAGCGTGCACTGATTCTACACATTTGACTGATTGCTTGCCTTTATTTGCTATAATGTATGAACTTATTGTACATTATACTTTTATGAAGGCCATTATTGATTATTAAAACTGATATTTAGATCATTAAAAAGATCAACTCAGGTAAACCTCATGTGGTTTATTCAGTGTTAAATGCTAACAATGTGAGTTTAAATGCCATTTTACTTGACATTTATTGCCATACTATTAAAAACATCGGCAGATAGTTCACTTCAGATCTTGAAAATAATATAAACAGTTTGAAATTGAACTTTAGAACTAAACACAAGTAATTCAGCGTGCTCATTTAATAATGTTAAAGAGGGTTAATATGTATTAATTAGATCATAAACCTTACCATTTCATGAGTGAGTGCATATTCTGTGCTTCTGAATGGCTGTATTTCAATTTCTGTTGTGTTTTGTCTGGTGCAAACAGCCAAATTGCTCATCACTGCGTATCTCGTCACCTTCTTTGTTCTTAGGACATAGGGTTATAATGTAACATTTATATCATTTGCTATTTAATAACCTTATGTGAAAATCTGCGTCTCATTTTGGAGTCTGCTACTTTCCACCAGAGGTCACATTTCGGTTGCCGAAATGTAATTGGCTAAACTGGCATTGGGCGGATTAAAATTACCAAAACAAATACAGTTCCAGCACGGAAAAACACATTTTCAAAGCAGAATAACTGACTTCAGCATTGTTTTTCAGATAAACAAGCATGATCACTTAGTGTGTTTCTTAAATATCTGCAAACATACTTATGTATGTTTATGCTTTAGAAGAAGAGTCAAAAATTTACATACAGCACCTTCAATAATAACTTTTTTTTCTTATAATATCTATGAGTTGCTGCAGACACATCTGTGTCAAGTTTCAAAACGGGTTTGCATGCAGTCTGTCAGCAGTTAACAGAAAGCAATTAAGCGAGCTGTGTACAGTGTGATTTCATTAGGCTGTAACAGCTGTAGAGTCGGTGAGGTAAGAACGGATTATCCCTCATACAATGAAATGTTTGTGCCACGTTACGCCTGCTTCAAAACGTCAAGGATTTAAGTTGATTGGGCGTAACACTGAGAAGTGTTCTCTTAAAGTTGAAGCTTCAACACAAATAAATAAAGTGCATTAGGCAGGGTGAGAGCAAGATATAAATAATAGAGCGCAATGGATTTTAAATTTGTCAGGCAGGTTTTTCCACTGCATTTCCAGATGATGTTTTGTTGCTCCGCGGCAGCCTCAGCGAGTTTTTTTCCCCCCTGCTCTGGGTCCAAAATGTATGAAATCAACTTTCCTGCACATTCTCATTAGCCAGGAGGAAGCCTGGCCCACTGTTTGGGGCTCTGATGAAGTGGTGCTAGGAAGAGGTGAGCTTTATTCCCTGTGTCTCGGGTCCTGACAGCTGGGGAGCTGACGTTGGCTCTGGCCCCCTCCGCTCAACCTCTCTGCCACTGTAACACACTAATGAGGCCCGTAATAGCTGTCATTGCCCATTGAGCTGCTGGAGGAGAGGGGAGAGAGGCTGAGGGGGGTTGGTGGTTTGGTGGAGAAAGAAAGAGAGAATCCTGGAACAGGAGTGTGTTGCTGTGCAGAAGCTTACTGTAGAAAAAAAAACGAAAAAAGGAGGAAAAAAAAAACAGCCCAGCCAGGCGCACTTGGACTCTGTGGCCACAGAACTGAGAAAACTGCAGATTTACACAGAATTGGAGCGTGCCTTGCATGTCATGACTGAAAATGAAACTAGCTGATTTTTTTACCTCAAGCTTTGGGCAGAATGACCAAAACTGTATAGGATATATTTAGATTTTAAGTTTTATATTTAGGGCCAACAAGGTGGCTCAGTGGTTAGCACAGTTGCTTCATAGTAAGAAGTTTGCTGGTTCCAGTTCCAGCTGGGTCAGTTGGTGATTCTGTGTGGAAGTTCGCATGTTCTCCCCATGTTGGTGTAGGTTTCTTCTGGATGCTCCGGTTTCCTCCACAGTCCAAAGACATGCGCTATAGGTGAATTGAATACACTAAATTGGCTGTAGTGTGTGAGTGTGTATGGGTGTTTCCCAGTACTGGGTTGCAGCTGAAAGGGCATCCGCTGTGTAAAACATATACTGGATAAGTTGGCGGTTCATTCTGCTGGGGTTTACCCCAGATGAATAAAGTGACTAAGCTGAAGGAAAATGAATGAATGAATGAATGATAACAAAGGGGGAAAACTGTTGTTTAAGCAGCCGTGCTATTTCAGCATGCTACTACAATTCTTTGAGCTCTTTTATTGTGACTAGTGTTTCATGGGACACATGTCTTGGAGCTAAACAGCAGGAAACTGGCCCTCTGGGGAGCAAAATGAACATCCTTGTTTTAAAGTTAACAGAACCACTTAAATTTAACAGAGCGTCTATATATGTCCACCAGGAGGAAGCATTTCACTACTCTCTGCTCTGCTGTGCGTTCACCATCACATTCATTGTGAACAGGGTGGAAGGTCTGTTAACAAAGTACAAAAATCAATCAATCTTTTCTCCAGCATCTCTCAGCTTTGTTTGGTATCAAGTACATTTATTTAAACAGACGCGCGTGTTAAGATGTTTACTGCTTTGACATTGATTCGAGCACTAACTTGTTTATTGCACCTTCAACATGAGTTGAATTTGTTTTGTAAAAGGCAAGGTTTTGTTTATGTCCCAACAGGTTGGTCGAGTTGGCTTCCTGTTTAAGATGCAGGACTGTACCGCTGTGTTCATTCGTTGTGAAGGTTTATTCTGAATCCCCGTGGCAGGCTACTAGCTGGCCTCAAGCAAATCAATATATTCAATCAAAAGGTATCCCCCGAGAAAGGTGGATGAGCAAGAAAGTTGGGGAAGGGGCCACGGTTTGTTTTTTTGTATTATTAATCACCCGCTGGCAATAACAATCTTAAAATGATCTACTACATGTGTTTGGAATCCTTGAGATGGTCAGTGAGATGCGCGGTTACTTTTGGCATATAACTAGTGTCCGTAATAAACTTTTCTTTTTCCACATCTGTCATTGGTAGGTGAATTTATAAAGACTGAACGGAATCATTTATAATACAGTGTTGGGCAGTTACTCAAAAAATGCAATATATTACTTCATGCTCAAGGTTAAAGGAATCCTGCATCACATGACAAATCTCACGGCAATTCATAACTTTTTAATTTAGATGCTAATCCATATTTGTTTGTATGATCTCATTTGTACATGTTAGTACAATTTGCTCATCCCCTAATGAGGGGTATGGTTAGGTGTGGGGTTTGGGGCATGTGTTCTTTCATGGCCCGTTTCCACTGAGCGGTACAGTAAGGTGCTGTACGGGTAGGTATGGGTCACCTTTATCAGACTTGCATTTCCACTGCCAAAAGGGTATTAATGGTGTCAATGGGCGTGTTGTACGACAGAAAGTTTCAGTCAAAGTCATTCTCGCTCGAGGAAATGTCACAGTAAAGCTATACGGGTCGTTCACATATAATATGAGAAGCTCTTCTCACAAAACAGATGCTTTATACACATAAATGCTTGTGTATAAATGTTCATTACTAACCTTTCTATGAACATGATTTGATTATAACTGCAGATCAATGATGTGAAAAAGCCTACTGTCTGCAATTATATAAAATAAATTAATAAATGTAACGTATATGAGAACACACAGTCTCCGATATGTTACCAATTACAGATAAACTACACACAACATACAATTAGTCCTTATTTGGCTTCAAAAACAACATGCAACATATAGCGAAATTGACCTTTTTAAATTTCAGTATGGTGACAACACTAGTCTCAGGGGATTAAGATATGAGGGTGAGTAATTAATAACAGAATTATTTTTTGCTATTAACTAACCCTTTAATTATTTATTTATTGAAATTATGGATTTATGATCCTGGCGGTTCATTCCGCTGTGGCCACCTCTGATTAATAAAGGAACTAAGCTGAAAAGAAAATGAATGAATGCAGTTCTGATCCTTTATCTAAACATCACAGCAGACGCAACAGACGTAAATGCATCTGACAGTGTCATGATAACATCAGTCTAGTCAGCCTGAGATGCAATTAACCTTTTCTGAAGAAGCGCAGAATCATGCATGGTTTCTTTCAGACACCAAGTTTGGTGCAACCAATACGTAAAGCTTGCTTATTTTGAGTTGTCTTACAATTAAAGGCATAGTTTACCACCCAAAATAATTACTCACTCTTCACTTGTGACAAACCTGTTTCTTAAAGATGAAAAAACTAAAAAGCTGAAAACCTATAACCATTGACTTTCATAGTATTTGTGCTTCCTACCATGGATGTCAATGGTTACAGGTTTTCAGCTTTCTTCAAAATATCTTCTTTTGACATCTGTAACAGAAAAAAAAAACTCACAAAGGTTTAAAACAACTTTAGGGTGAGTAATTTGAAACAATTTTTCAGTTTTGGGTAAAATATCCCTTTAAAGGTTCCGTGAAGTGCTTTGAAATAAGCAATTTTATTCTATGTTTGACGTAATCTCAACCAAAACACAAAAATCGGGTGGGACATAGTGTAGTACTTCTCCTTTTTTTAAAAAAAAAACAGCCAATAGCGTTTTGTTTTAGCACTGCTCTACCAGTGAGAGTGGTTGAGCTCAAGTGCATCAAATGAAAAGCAAATGAGAAACGTCTTGAAGAGGGGCGGGGCATGTCAGATACTAGAGAGCATTTGATTGGTTATGATGTGATGAGAAACTGTAGTATGGGTTGACGTGAATAAAACTGTCAATCTATTTAGGCAGAAGTGACAAACTACAAGCTTTGCATGTTAATACAATTTTTATTTCTTCTAAGCGTGAATTTTGTCACTCTTTGGAGCACACTAGCTTATAGATATCTTAAAAATGAACAATACTGATACTAGCATCTAAAAAACTTTATTTTCATTTCACGGGACCTTTAAATCCTGAATTATCCCTTTAAATCACTTGCCGAATTATTTGTGATATCTGAAGGCATCACGAGTCAGATTTGTGTGCATAGTTTTATATTCCTTTTCTTTGCATGGTAGGCTTGTGTGTGTGTTCTGGCTGTGGGCCCAGAATGATGCAACAGTTGGAGCATGTACAAGTCAATCAACAGGCAAACATGGGCAGAGATCAGTGTTGTGGGTTTGGCGAGACTAATTGTGAACTAAAATAAACATGTCACTCACACCTTACATGTCAACATGCACTTATTGAACGCAGGGAGTCCAGACAGGGTGTGTGTAGATCTGTGGTGCCAAGGAGATGACAAGCCTTTGTTTGTGTGTAAGGCTTGTATTTGTTTATGTAAAAGGGATTTCTTCATCAAAATGCAGGTATAATTGAAATCAGTTCTTTAAAAGTGCCCAGAGGCAATTTTTTTTATTGGATTTGAATGGTTGGATGCAGGTTACCAAGTGGAATCTAAAAATAGTTTTGTTGTCAGTTGAAATGAAAATGTGCATTTATATATACAGTAGAGTGAGGAATTTTTCACAGTATTTCCTATAATATTTTTTCTTCTGGAGAAAGTCTTATTTGTTTTATTTCAGCTAGAATAAAAGCAGTTTTATTTTAAGGCATTTTAAGGTCAATATTATTAGCATCCTTAAGCAATTTTTATTTTAGTTGTTTACAGGACAAACCATTATTATACAATGACTTGACTAATTACCCTAATTAACCTAGTTAAGCCTTTAAACGTCACTTTTAGCTGAATACTAGTATGTTGAAAAATAGCTAGTAAAATATTATGTCTTGTTATCATGGCAAATCAGTTATTAGAAATGAGTTATTAAAACAATTATGTTCAGAAATGTGTTGACTTTCATATATATATATATATATATGTATAGTTTCACCGTACAGTCACCGTACAGGACAGCTAGAACAATCAGTTCAAATAAAAACACAAGTCATTAAAATACAATACAAATTTAAAAAATGCAGTCTGGTTAAAGAGAATAAGCTTTTTTGAACAGATGTGTTTTGAGTTTGGATTTATATTGTGAGAAAGAGTCTAAATTGCGGAGATCAGGAGGAAGTGAATTCCAAAGCTGAGGAGCAGAGTGGCTGAAGGATCTGCTCCCCATGGTGACAAGGCGGACAGAGGGAACAGTGAGGTGAATGGAAGAAGAAAACCTGAGTGTTCGAGAAGGTGTGGCAATATGAACAAGACTAGTAAAGTATGGAGGAGCAAGATTGTGGATGGCTTTAAAAATGAGAAGTATTTTATAGTTAATTCTGAAAAAGATGGGAAGCCAGTGAAGCTGTTGTAGAATGGGTGCGATGTGATAGAGGTTTTTTTTGTGATAATACGGGCTGCAGCGTTTTGTACCAGTTGTAATTTATGAAGAGTTTTATTAGGGAGGCCAAACAGAAGGGAATTACAATAGTCTAAATGGGATGTGACTAAACTATGAACAAGAATGGCAGCTGAATGAGGTGTGAGGGAAGGACGTAAACGATTTTTATTTCGAAGGTGAAAGCAAGCAGACCGGATGACATTATTAACGTGCAGTGAATGAAAGGGTGCTGTCGAAGATGACCCCCAGACTCTTAA
Organism: Danio tinwini; assembly: GCA_903798205.1. Classification (NCBI taxonomy): domain Eukaryota; kingdom Metazoa; phylum Chordata; class Actinopteri; order Cypriniformes; family Danionidae; genus Danio; species Danio tinwini. The sequence goes on along the minus strand of CAIGQZ010035013.1, from coordinate 8,865,823 downwards.
CCTGAAGAGAAGGGTTATAATAGAATCATCTATATATATCGTTAATACAAGACAACACATGATGTTTCTATCTTTGTCAAGTGACTGTGACAGTTAAAGTGAGTACATTCACTAAGTGGTTCTGTGTAATCCTTTTTGTGCAAGACCGTATGGTATAGTTAATGCCACATGCACTTTAATGTACTTTATATTGGTAGTTTATTTTGTATTAAAAATAGTGAAATGTGCGTTAAGAGTTATATTTTTCGCTGGAGGAAACAGCTATGATGATTAGGTGAACACAGAGAAAACCCAATTGCTCCTCCATGACATTCGGCTACAGGTGATGCAAGTGTATCTAGCAGATATTATAACAATTTATCAATAAACACACTCCTTGATCTCTTGCTCTGCACAGCTGTGGTTTGCTGATCAAATGAAAAACAAAAGAAGGGGAGGAGCCAAATTCTGGTGCTGTTTTCATATCAAATTTAAAGGGGACTGAGGCGATAATGTACAGTTTATGAGCTAATGCAAAAGTTTTAGAGGAGCTGAGTAGAAATATAGCGGGGCTAGCCCCCCTAAAATAGGCCTAGCAATGCCCATGGCTGACGGTCAGCTACACATGAATGGCGGAAGAAAGTTCCTCTTACAAAAGGGTTTTTGAGACTCTCTTGTGTTTGATTACACTATTATGCCGTTGAACTGTTGTATAAATGCAATATCACACTCATAGCAGTGCAATATGGCTGTATATAGTCACTGCTGGGACACTAAGGCACTCGGCCTGCTGCCTTGAGCCAATGCAGGCCTCCCACCAGTGCCGAAATACAGCCTTATTGCCCTTCTACTCGTGTGATATTGCTTATTTAAACTATTAAAAATGTTAATAAAAGTCTCTTTTTCAAACTTTTCAAGGTTCAAATTTGTTAAAAGAAAGAACTTATAATGCAATTCAAAAACCTAAATAAAAGGGGGGAAATAAAATAAAAACATGAAACACCTAATTTACAGATTTTTTTACAGTGTAAAAGGGTCAAACTGTCATCCATCATTACCAATACATTTCATCAGTATCTATAAAACAGGTCTATGTCATTCTGTGCACACTATACTCACGATAGCATCATCAGAATCCTGATTAAAGGAAACCGGACTGTTCTGACTTCAGCCTGACAGTCAATTCATCACAGAACGGCTTATTAAAGCTCGGTGTGATCTGATACTGGAGCCGGGACACTGCTCTCAATCACATGTCACTTTGGGACATCTGTCATGTTCTCCTAACCTTGTTACGGCACCATTTTCAAGCGCAGCTGGGGCTTATTTGACATATCTTTCAAAGAACACGAGAACGGATTATAGACCATTTAGTGACATATTTGATCTCAGGCTATAGATCATGATCACTATCTATGACAAACTTATCTTGTCCAGTTATCTGACTGGCACAAATGGATCCTGTTCAGTGTTGGAGGGTGAACCAGCAGATTGTGGCTGGGGAAGCTGCTTGACTGAGGAAATCTTGTGCAATATAATGTCGTTCCAAACCAGAAGGACTTTCTTTCTGCTTCAGGGAACAAAAGAAGGATTTTAAAGAATGTTTCAATTGTTTTCGGAGCTAAAATGAATCCCATTGAGTCTACACTGATTTATTTATTAATTTTTTTAAGGTTCATAAAAAACATTATTTGTTTGTTTATGTGGAATGTGAATGTGTTTCATACCAAAAATGCATTTTTCAACCTTAAAATGTAACACTTAATTTTATGTCACTTGCTATTTTTGATGAAATGTATAAAATTACTAGTTTCTGTAATATGTTTGTGAGCCAATTTTTTTGTTAAATACATTTTATTGAAGAGACAGATTCAAAAAGAGTTTTACATATTTTGTCCACATAATACTAGGCATAAAAAAGGGAAAACATTATGAAAATCATAATAACAAAAAAAACACCCACAAGCCAACTTGTTACAAAGACCTGTTTGAAAAACAGAGTATGATGATAAAGCATATTAAAACATTACAGAAATGATGCATTATTCCACAAGTTTTTTTTTTCAAGATAACAGAAAAATGAATTACAAATTTCACCAAATCTTTCGAGTTTTCTTTTCAAATAATATCTAATTCGCTCCAAATGTGACATAGAGGTAATTCTCCAAGCCACAGTTTACATGTAGGGGATTCCTTTTTTCCAAAACAGTAGCAGCTTCTTGGCAGTATTTAAACAGTGTAATTCTGATGGTATGGTAACCTTGGATAAAATATCACGGTTTCATGGTATTGTGATTACTTCTCTGAAAGATTTTATTTTTGCATGTCTGGGTAAAAAACAAAAAAACTTTTTTCCCCTTCGAACACAATATATTTTATTTTGAGAAACATTTATAATATTTTGAAGCAGTAAACATGTCAGGCTAAATAATTCAAATGAATCATTGACTTCTGCTGTCTTCATTAGTTTCAAAAACTGATTTTTTTTACAATTTAAAATGTCATCCTTTTCTGATGGAGATACAGTTGTCCTAAAAAAAAAACATAATTAAAAATGTCTTCCACATACCTTAGGAACGGTATAGTGCAGAATTTTGGCAGTTTTAAAACCTTGACTTCCAAACCGTGTTTACCTTGAAAACAGAGAGCAATTTATGTTGTGTATATGACAACAAATGTGTTTGTTCAGAGAACCCCAAAATTAAAAGCGTTGGATCTGCGTTGGTTGTAATTGCAACTTCAACACCTCAGAAAACGCTTCAAAAATTCCATTCCAATAGTTCTGTATCTTAGAACAAAAAAATAAAACTGTGAGATACTGTAGATCCGCATCTGATAAATTACATTTGTTGCAAAGAGGTGAAATATTTTGGAAGACTCTATGTATTTTTTTCTTTGAATAATGTAACCTATGAATTGTTTTAAACTGAATAAGACAATGTTTAGAATTTTAATTTAATTTAATTTAAATTTATTTACTTTATTTAATTTTATTTTTTTCCTGTACAGTAAAATATGTTCTGTTTAATTTGATCTTTCTCAGCAAAATAATGACTATCATCTATTTTACCATTTATTCTAGATTATGTAACAAAAATCTTGCCAGGCATATTAAAACAAGAATCATTTAGTGACAAAAATTGATTCAATTAATACCATTTTAATATAGTACTTTTTTATTGCCATTTTAAACATTTGCCCTTATCATTTAAAATTTACTGACTGCTTTTCTATTTTTTTATACATTAAAATATGCTCAGTTTAATTTGATCTTACTTAGCAAAATAATGATAATAATATTAGTTTAGCATTTATGCTAGTTTATATAACTCAAATTTTACCAGGTATATTTAAAACAAGAGTCATTTAGTGACAAAAATCTATTTATTTACACAGTTTTATTATAATACATTTTTTTATTTGTCATTTTAAATATTTGCCTTTATAATTTAAATATGGTGAATGCTCATTTTTTTTTCTTCTGTACATAAAAAAACAATTCTATATAATTTTAACTTTCCTATGAAAATAATAATAACCATACATTTTTTTACTATATATGCTAGTTTATAACAAAAATCTTGCCAGGCATATTAAAAACAAGAATCATTTAGTGACTTTAAAATCAATCTATTTAATTAAAACAGTTTTAATATAATGCAATTTTTTATGATTGCCATTTTAAATATTTGCCCTTATCATTTAAATTATAGTGAATGCTATAAGTTAGTAAATGCTTATGTATTTGTTTTCTTCTGTACATTACAATATGTTCTGTTTAATTTTATCTTTCTTAGCAAAATAATGATAATCATATATGTTTACCATTTATGCTAGTTTGTGTAACACGCGGAGGAAACCCATGCCAACACAGGGTGAACATGTAAAATCCACACGGAAATGCTAACTGACCCAGTCGGGACTCGAACTAGCAACCTTCTTGCTGTGAGGTGACAGTGCTAACCACTGAGCCACTGTGTCGCTCTAAGAATCATTCAGTGACATAAAAAATCTATTTAATTAACACAGTTTTAATATTGCACAAATTTTTTAAATGCAATTTTAAATATTTGCCCTTATCATTTACCTTTTAGTGATGACTTGCTTATATTTTCATATTTTAATAAGTGCAGATTAGAGTAAGGATGTTGTTTTAATTTTCTCTCTTGCTGCATCATGAAGGAATATTATTTTACTCATATTATGACATTTTAAACACTTTCTGTATATGCAAATCATAATTCCAAGTCGTATGTTATGCAGACACCAAAATGGGGCATCCCGTTGTTGACACAGCAAGTTTAAGACATCTTAAAAATGCATTAATGTCAAAAATAACCTCATCAAGAAAGCTCTACTATTTAAATTACATTTTTAAGTGAACTGTAGCTTTTAGTATTTTAATACGTTTTGTTTTGTGAAAATATCAGCAGTGAGAGGGTTAATTCACTTTTATGCTTTCCCAGTAACTCTAAAAATGGCAGCTTGCATGTGTTTGTGCCAAAATATATTGCTCTTTTAAACGGAGCAAGACTCTTTTGACGGGCATAGGTGGTATTTTATCATTTCAGTTCATTTTGTCTATTCGAGAGCTATAATTACGTACAGAGGCACGTTTAAAATTACATGTCTCTCCTACTGTAGAGCGTAGTGTTTCCCTAACGTGTATATTTACCCACTCTATTTTAATCCTCTGTTATTATTTTTCATTTTGAATTCTTTTCTTTAATCATTATGTTCTGCTCAATGTTTTCTTCGACAGGCAACTTAAACCAAAGACGTCTTTATTTCCTGGTTAAAGTCTTTTATTTTCTTACTGTATTTTTGACCTTCCATGGATTGGCTTCAATTCAAGGCACAGATGCTATTATTTAGAGCTGGAGAAGAAAATAATTAATTTCATTATTATGTAGCTGAAAAAAATATGACAAACATATTGATGGTTTAAAGGGATAGTTTACACAAAAAATAACCTTTTATAATCACTTGCCCACCGTTCAGTCATTCCAAACTTTTGTGAAAAATGTTGGAAACTAGTTGCTATATATGTTTTCTTTGTTGCAGACCCGTAAATACTAATTAACTTTACACTGCACTGCTATCCTTCAAAACATTAAATGTTACCCAACTGTCAAGCACAACTAAATAATACATATGTTGTTTAAGATAATGTAACATAAAGTAGCCTTAAAGTGATAGTTCATAGTTCACACAAATTTCATTTTGGGTTACTTATCCTTGTTTTGTTCCAAACCTGTTAGAGTTTCTTTTATTCATATATATATAAACATACATACAGTATACATATACATATACAGTAACTAATTACCGGTGCCTAATTAGGGCCTAATTACCCTAACCTTTAAATGTCACTTTAAGCTGTATAGAAGTGTCCTGAAAAATATCTAGTAAAATATTATGTACTGTCATCATAGCAAAGATAAAATAAATCAGTTATTAGAAATAAGTTATTAAAACTATTATGTTTAGAAATGTGTTGAAAAAAATCTTCTCTCCGTTAAACAGAAATTGGGGGAAAAATAAACAGGGGGGGCTAATAATTCTGACTTTAACTGTATATATTATTGAACTATACTGTATATTGACACATAGATATTATTGATATTATAATATTTAACACAGACATTATTTAGAAGAATTCTGGACACCTGAGGCCATTGAAACCATAGTATCCATAGTAGGTTTTGTTGTCAGTGGCTACCGTTTTCCAACATTCTTTAAAATATCTTATTTTGTGTTAAACAGAAAAAATGAAAGATGTTGTAGCCACTTGAGCAAATGGTTTACAAATGTACATTTTTGGGTAAACTATCTCTTTAAATACTGTATAGTCTCTGTTTACAGTTGAATGGCCACAAACTACCAACCACACTGCCCGCACGTCTACCAACCAAAATATAACAAGGTCGTCCATCCACTACACTGCCCTTTCTAATTCTAATTTTATGTCTGATTTTGAGCCAGTCTTCCATCCAAACCTCATCACATTGTGCGACCGAGGGCGGCGCTTGTTGAGTTCCTGTAATTGAGTGGGGGATAAAAAAAAGTATTAACTACAAACATGCAAAAATCTCCAAATCATGCATGTACACAGAGTCCTGTCTCCTGCATTCACTGACAATTACACGCCCCGCTGGATGTCCTCATATTAAAAGCTTCCTTTGTTGGATGCCGCCCGCTAAATGGCTTGCATGTGTTACCGTTTTCTTAGGTTTATCAAGCGCAGCTGTTGGGGAAATGGAGGGAAAGAAAGGGAGCCATCATTGCATTAACCTGCCTGTTAACCCTGCCATTCACTGACGGGCCCCATAAGAGCCCACTGACAGAGACGGTTTGTTTTGGACCATTATTCCGTCACTCAAACGGGCATCATGCCTACAGTTCATAGATCAAGTAGATGAAATGGCAAGATACAGTCTAAAAAGCTTTATTTTTTAAAAAGGTGAGTAAACCTGTTACCTTAAAGGGGACCTATTATGCAAAAATCACTTGTATAAGGGGGTTAAACACAATTATGTGGCAAATATAAGCAACTTCTAATGGTAAAAAACTAATAACTATTTTTTTTTTATAATCACACTTCATTAAAACCGTCTGCAGAAACACTTTGATTGACATTCTCCCTTTGTACGTGTCATCAGAGGGAGAAAGCCCCCCGCCCACTACTGACCATCTCTCCTCATTAGCATAGGATGTTAGTCTTGTTTTTGAATCAGCCACTATGCTGACACACAGGCATTTGTTGCTCTGCTTTTCATTTGAAGAGAGCATTTCATTTGAATTTAAAGGTACAGTTGCTAAAATGGCAAGTACCTAAAACTTGCACATTCACAGGCGGGAACCGACGGATGTGCAACAACTTAAATCATAAGGTAAACATGAAACAAAAGTTTCCATCTGGAGTTTCTTCACGCGATTCGACACTTGTAAACACTCACTCACTTGGGCTCTCAGCACAGCCCACGCTTGTCACCGCTACCAAGACGACCAATCACAGAGCTTGAGCTATGCGTCATTGCGACATGTAGTTAAATTTTTTGAGAGGTGCTTCACCGCATGAAGGCTGCACTGGACCATACGTGTGCGCTTGACGCAGAAGTGTAAATTTCCAAACTGGTTTCCAAACTTTCCAATTTTTTTATGTTTAATCAACTTAAGTTTATAAAAACCTATAAGTTAACATAACTCCCTCATGTTGCCCCAACACAAATCGATTGTGTGGCACTTTTTTTACAGTGTATCAAAATGTTTAAGTTACTAATACTCTTAATGTTTGTGTATATGATTTGGGAAATGTTTAAAAAAGAAAACAAAAAAGGGGGGGGGCTAATAATACTTCAACTAAAGAATACAATTAAAAAAAAAATATATATATATATATATATAAATTTATACATTTATTCTTTAGTTGAAGAATTATTAGCCCCCCCTTTTTTTTGTTTTCTTTTTTAAACATTTCCCAAATTATGTTTAACAGAGCAAGGAAATTTTAACAGTATGTCTGATAATATTTTTTTCTTCTGGAAAAAGTCGTATTTGTTTTATTTCGGCTAGAATAAAAGCAGTTTTTAGTAAAAAACAAACATTTTAAGGTCAATATTATTAGCCCCTTTAAGCTATATGTTTATTTCAATTGTCTGCAGAACAAAACATCATTATACAATAACTTGCCTAATTACCCTAGCATGCCTAGTTAACCTAATTAACGTAGTTAAGCTTTTAAATGTCAATGTTGAATTATTAAAACTATTATGTTTAGAAATGTGTTGAATAAAAAGCTTCTCTCCATTAAACAGAAACTGGGGAAAAAAATAAACAGGACGGCTAATAATTCTGACTTCAACTGTGTGTGTGTGTGTGTGTGTGTGTGTGTGTGTGTGTGTGTGTGTGTGTGTGTATATATATATATATATAACTTATATTATATAAACTTTATATTATATAAACTTTATATAAAATTTTAACATACACTGTAAAACCCTAACAATCAACTTTATTAAATGAAATGTTAACTCAAAATTTACTGAAAGGCAATGCTACTCATTTGAAAACAGTTTTGAACTCAGTGTTGAAGGTAATGAGTTACTTAACCTCATTACTTTAACTTAAAAAGAGTGTTCACAGTACTCATATCGATTAGTTTCTTAACTCAAATGGTTTTTGCTGTGCCCAAATTGCTTTGTTTACTCAAACGGATTAAGTTCACAGTACTCAGTAGGATTAGATTTTGAACCTAAATGGTTTGTTGGAATCGGTTTCCTCAAATGGTTTGAGTTACCTTAGCTTTTTGGGTTTTTCTGTGTATAAATATATAAGTTTACAGTACTTTAAACCATATTGTTTCAAAACTTAAATGGCTTAATGCTATCGGTGTTCTCAAACAGTTTGAGTTAACTTATGAGATTTTACAGTGTATGCATCAACTGATCAATTAATGTATCTAAGTAATCATAGGGGGGTTCTTCATGATGCAATTTCCTGTCCAGAGTAATTAATTTGCCAAAAATAGCTTACTTTAATATAAAGCCAGTCAATATAAACAAAAAGGGGCACAACATTGACAAATGCACCAATGAAAACACAAGGGGGAGCCACTGGACAATAACACTGGCAGAAAACAGCCTTTTAATGTAAAGTTATAAAGTTGGAAAAGCTGCTCGTCTCTCCCTCGCTGGAGTGTCATGGCTGTGTTTCCTATTAGAGATGTCAGAGATATACAATGAGGTGCCTCTGGAAAAAAAAAGAAGAAAAAAAAGCCAAAGTGCCCTTCAGTAGCGAAAAGACCCTGCTGGTTTGTAGTACACAGTGTGTAATTAGAGACTCCTGCTTCTGGACGGTTGTCTGAATACTCAATGAAGTCCACTTCCACATACTTAGCTTTTCCTCTCCTGTTTTGAACTCTGTTGTTACAGCTTCTGCTTTTCTCCAAGGACTGTATTTTGTAGGGAGATTTTCTGCTCGAGTAGTGCTCAGAATCAGTGTAAATCAATGTAGCAGGCTTCCACTAATGTTTCTACCTTCAGGACCTTGTCGGGTATTGATTGAAAACAAGATATGTTGTAATAAATAATATCATAAATAATTGAACGTCTCGGGAGCAGCGGCTCGATATCGTTTGCATAGCTGGTGGAGAATACTAGATGAGGCTTCAGTGCTTTTTTTTAGCATTTCCTCAAATGTGAAGAATCTGGGAAACTGTGAAGTGAAATGTCCTTCGGTTTCTGGAGGTGAATGGATTTCCCAGTTGCATTCTTAGAGCGTTAATGCTTTCCGTGATATATAAAAAAGAAAGTGACAGGAGTGAGTCAGGGATGAATGTAGCCTCCATATGGATGGAAAGGAAATATATTATATAAGAGGAGTACATTGAACACCTTCAACCCAATTTTGAGTCCAGTACAGACAAAACCAACTGTTTTAACAGATTAGTTCACTTTCAGAACCAAAAAATGGACTGAGCATTTAATCAATTCATCTCAATTCAATTCATCTTTATTTCTATAGCGCTTTTACAATGTAGATTGTGTCAAAGCAGCTTAACATGAAAGTCCAATAAATTGAAATTGAAACCGTGTCAGTCCAGTTTTCAGAGTTAAAGTTCAGTTTAGTTTAGTTCAGTTCAGTGTGGTTTAATTTTCACTGCAGAAGTCCAAACACTGAAGAACAAATCCATCAATGCACAGCTCCACAAGTCCCAAAACAAGCAAGCCAGTGGTGAAAGTGGCGGGGAACAAAACTTCAATTGCAAAAGTGAAGAAAAAAACCTCGAGAGAGACCTGGCTCAGCTAGGCATGACCATTTCTCCTCTGGCCAAACTTCCTGTGCAGTGTTGCAGTCTAGGCGCCGGGGGCTGGAGAACGCAGGACGTCCATCGTGGAGAAGCTGCAGGTGTGAGTAGGTCACCGGCGGGTGTTCAGGCTGGCCCACGAGATCAGTGCGGAGACTCGTCTGTCACTGGGGTCTTTCAGCAATCAGTCTCATGCTCTCCACTCCACGACTGCCACAGAATTGCTCAGGATGTGGCCTGGTCCAGTGTTATGGAGACCTCTAGAAATCCTCTATAATTGGCACTGTCTCTTCACAGGACTTGGATCACATCAATGGTGTTGCACAATCTCTAGAGGCCTTGGGATGAGTATCCTAAGGTGGAAATAGAGAACAAAGAAAATAACCCCTTGTCATTCGAGGTGTTCCTTTCTTAAGTCATAAATATATTGTTTTTCGAGGAAAAGGCTTTATGAATTTTCTCCATATGGTGGACTTGAATAGAGCTCATAAGTTTCAACTTTTTAAAATGTAGCTTCAAAGAGCTCTAAATTCATTTTTTGAGATAAGTAGGACGTTGATCAGCCAATTTTAGATAAAAAAATGTATATATATATATATATATATATATATATATATATATATATACTGTATATACTGTATATATTCTCACAACACATGCAGCTACAGAATTATCCTGCAAATAGGTCAGACCACAAGCGAAAAAAGTGTCACCTCAAAAAGTGAGTCATCTGTTTTGTTGGATATCTGATAGGTGTGTTTTTATTTATTGTAATGTTCTACTTGTATGGTTATATGTCATTTGTATTTGTAGAGCTAATAATCTGACAAATTGCACAACTGATGTTCTCTGACAATACCGCTAATGCTAAACAGGGAGTACATTTGCAGTACATTTCTGTATTTGCATGTGTTTATCAAAATGATGATGTTTTCTCCATTTGTTAGTGTTTTTATTTTTCTATTTGGATGTTTTCTTAACTTGCAGCACATTTGAGTTTTCTGTTAATCTCTTAATTTGTAGGACTGTTGCAAGTTTATTTGGATTTTGAAGCTTATGGTTTGATTAATTGTGTTAAATTTTTAGGGTGAGCAATTTACCATCGATCTGCAGATGAAAATAGCCTTTGGCTTATTGTGGCACATTGTAATTTTTTTATTGTATTGTATTGTTAATGTGCATCGTCCCTGTCAAATAAACCTGAAATAAAATGAAAATAAATAAATAATCTCACTTAAAAAAACAAGAGTCTTATCAAGTTAAACGAAAAAGTATTTTTTTTTTTAATGATTTCAGTGATCGTGTTTTATTCAAGTGCTGCCTGACTGTGACCTAATGTGATTATGTAATGTGTAATGTCACAATTCCATATTTTAAGATGAGGTTTTGTGAATATAAATGATTTATTTCATTATGCTTTTTAACAAAATGACTAATTGTTTCGTCAGGTAAGACATTTCGTACGTCCACTGAAGACAGCAAACCTTTTTTTTTTCTCTCTTTTGTGTATTCTAAAAGTTTCATCCATACACCTATCGTTTCAAGACATGTTTGCATCCAGATGGAAAGATGGGGGTTTGGTGCAGTGGATGGTAGAGGGGTGTTGTGGATAAAAGTGAGCGGGGCGGCAGTGTCGCGGACGTAAATGAAGATGGTTGGGTTCTAAATGTATCTAAATATTTAAAGCTCTAAACACTCTTCTATTCAATGTTCAAAAGAGGGTGGAGCTACAATTGCCTGTGTGTCAGCATAGTGGCAGATTCAAAAACAAGACTATAACGTCCTATGCTGAAGAGAGAGGGTCAATAATGGGCGGGGCTTTCCCTCTCTGATGACATGTACAAAGGGAGAATATATAAGTGTTTCTGCAGACATTTTGTTATGAAGTGTGATGATAAAAATATATAATTAATACATTTTTACTATTAGAAGCTGGTTATGTTCACACACTGTTGCCACACAACTTTGTTTAAACCCCTTATAAAAGGGATTTTTGCATAATAGATTCCCTTAATACAATTGGTTACAATTATTGCAAATACAATTGTCCACATTTGACTTAAAAATTCATCAACATAATTTTGAGTGATTACTTAGTTTGCAGTTCTTAGTTTTAAATACATTTAGCAAAGGATTCAAATGTGCACCCTTACACTCATCTGTCGGGTTTGCACTTGTGGCCTGCTGATTTTTGGGGGTTTATGAATTGAGCACATGGCTGTAATTTGATCAAGTAGACCTCCCTTTTCCCAGGCCTCCAGTCTGCAGAGCTCCTAGAGGGACTTATTAAGATCCATATTTCTCCAGCAGACTATTTCAGAGATTTACACTAGCAAGAACACCTGGTCTCTGTGTTGCCAAGGTGGTCGTTAAGGATCATGTTAGTTGTTTGCTGAAACGGGCTGCAGACTAAACCATGTATCTAGGCTAACACAAAACCTATATCTGAAAGGAAAGCATGTTCAAAATGCATCAAGAGGACGTAATAATTGTTTTGCATAACTGGATAAGGGCACATTTTACCCATGTATATGTATGTATGTATTTATTTAGTTTTTGCGTTTACATACTATCATATCACTTAAAATGATATTTTTAATTGAAATATAAACATATTTTTATCAATTCATTAGCATTGTGTGTATTAAAAATTATGTAAAATAATAAGTTAAAAAACAACAAAAAATTTAGATAATAATTAAACATTTTTATTAATTAATATTAAAAATA
>CAIGQZ010035013.1:8827860-8843223 GCA_903798205.1 Danio tinwini | reverse complement strand
AATATAATATAATATAATATAATATAATATAATATAATATAATATAATATAATATAATATAATATAATATAATGATGATTGACCAACAATAAATAACAATAAAAACAATTAAAATTACACTGGTTATAAAACCAATGGAAGTAAAACGTATTGCACAACAAAACTTAAATTAATTGTGTTCTTTCGGTTTTATTGTGTGGTACAATGTTGAAGTATGTGGGCTTGATATTCAGCTGCAGAATTAAATCTAGAAACCACAGTGGCATTACTTATCAAAATAAAGTGTGAATAAATGCTGCTGTGGATAAAAGTCACTGTGGCTTTTTGGCCTTTTCTCTTATTTTAATTTGCATATTGTAATAAGAGACCGTGAATTTGAGACAAATTGAAATCCGGAAGAATGGTAAATTTGCTCTTCCTCAAAGCAGAATGTAACTAGGTTTTCCTGTCTTTTTTTTCTTTTCTTTTTTTTAATATGACCAAAGGTCTCGGCTGTTGAATTTCATACTACATTTTCTACAGCGCTGATGACTGTAGTTCATTTATTTCATTTTTGAGAGGTGCTGAATATATTACCTATCCAGACTGAGGGGGACATTTACATGACAATGTTTTCAAATTAAAATGGACAACTTTGTGTTTCGGTTGTTCATTTACATGAAAATTGTGTTGTGGTGCTTTCCCAGTACTGGGTTGCAGCTGGAAGAGCATCCGCTGCATAAAATCATATGCTGGATTAGTTGGCGGTTCATTCCGCTTTGGCAACCCCTGATTAATAATGGACTAAGCTGAAGGAAAATGAAAGAATGAATGTGTTGTGGTGCCTTGAAAATGTTAACTTTTGATAACAGGTTTCTGTGTGTCAGTCTTTAACAAAATACTGTTAGTGTGTGTGACATCGTCAGTGTTTATTAAAGTAAATGCAGATCTACAGGCTCGTATGTGCACAGACATGTAGTATTTCTTGACAAAGGGATATCACCGTGTTACTTGGTTCTTAGCATTTGAAGATTTTCAGAGTAGGAATGTGCAAAATATATGTTGTTTATTTTATGCATCTATGATTCTCTGCTATTTACAGTGTTAAATATAGACATGATATATATTTGATACGAGTTCACAGCATAACAGTTTGCATAACACAGCATAACAACATAAAACATTGTTTCGAGCCTTGATAGTTTAACAATTCTTTAATTAAATGGAAAGCTGACGGAAACAAAAACAGCTGACGGAGTATACACTAACCTGCACATTATTCAGTCACAAGATGGCGCCAAAGAGTCAAAAACACAAAACTGACAAAAATGAAAACAGCTGACGGAGTATACAATAACCTGCACATTATTCAGTCACAAGATGGTGACAAAACAATCCAAACCACAAAACTGACAGAAACAAACACAGCTGATGGAGTATACACTAACCTGCACATTATTCAGTCACAAGATGGCGCCAAACAGTCAAATACACTAAGCTGACAGAAATGAAAACAGCTGATGGAGTATACACAACCTGAGCATTATTCAGTCACAAGATGATCATTTATTATGATTTCATTTGTGTTGTAAAGTTGGCCATTTTTTCTTTAAAAATTCCTAAAAAATTATAGTGTACTTTTTACAGTATATGGAGAGGGAAACAACCCTGTAAACTGTATTACTGTGCAGCATTAGTTTCACAACTACAGCTTCTGGAGAATTATACCTTTACAGTACACTCGATAAATCGGTGAACAAGCCCCGGTGTCCATCCGTCATCCCACATCATTCCAGCCTAGCTTTCCTTCGCTCTCGTCTCTTCGGGCCTCATCATGGAAGAACAGGCAATCGCTTTTACAAACACCTCTGCAATTTGAGGCCGAGCGGCTCTCGCCCCCTCCTCGTCTCGGTGCATGTCATCGAAGAGACTGACAGCTAATGATGAAATACGAGCTGGTGATTTCTCGCCACCCGTCAGTGTGTGCGAGTCCTCAGACCCCTGGAACAGATGTGCTGGAAGATTTGTTACAGCTCGTAACTCGTCCAGTGCCTCGGGCCGCAAGCGTCAGCATTCCCTCCTACAGGCCCTGCGAGCGAACGCTGAGCATGTGGGATGAACACTGCACTGACTGGCAACGGCAAACGGGACAACACAACCTCTGCGATTACATACAACACACCAAGAATGAGAGACAAGCATGCTGAATGTAATGCAAATCCATTTAATTAAAATAAAGAAAAAACAATAAAACAAGGCTATGATGTTCTCAGAGCATAGGGTATTAAGATTGCATTAATGCCAGTTAAAGCCACACACAAAAAAAAAGGTTGCTGTCTTAAATTAGAAAAATAACAATTTAATTAAAAGATTAAAGGGATCGATCACCCAAAAATTAACATTTACTCATTGTTTACTCCCTCTGGTTTCAAATTTTTAGGGTGCTTTCACACTTGGTTCAATTGCCTGGACCGACCCAAGTTCAATTGTCCCTCCTTGCCACCTTCTCGGCTGGTTTATGTTCAAACCGTCTTTTTTTCTTTCTGAACCCCGATACACTTGCATTGTCGAGCTACTGTTGTGTGTACGGCTGTTGCTACACTCTCAGAAATGAAGATACGCGAGCTGTCACTGGGGTGGTACCTTTTCAAAAGGTACAAATTTGTACCTAAAAGGTCCATATTAATACCTCAAGGTGACATATTAGTACCTAAAAAGTACAAAAGTGCTCCTCTTAATGTTTAGGTACTAATATATACTTTTAAGGGTACTATTATGGACCTTTAAGTACAAACGTGTACCTTTTGAAAAGTTAACACCCCAGTGACAGCTCGCGTACCTTTATTTCTGAGAGTGTAGGTGATGACCAAAATGGAAAGACGTCCTCACATCGCGGTCATTCTACTTTTACTGAGTATTTTGGTTTTGGACATGCAGAAAGCGTCTCGCATCCATCTGCTGCAAAAATATTATAAACGTTAAGAACATCACGCGATGTCTGCAGAAGCTTGTTTTGGAGGAGACAAGCAGACATTATTACTGATTGCACTGGCTCAGTTCTGCTTGTCACCAAGGTACAGTATGTGATACACAGACACACATAGATAGTTTGTGTCTAGTTTGTTGTACTGTTGGCGGTTTACTTCCATTATTTGGTACGATCACATTCATACTAGAAGTGAACCACACCAGAGTTCGCCTGAACCGTACCCCAGACCATCTCTTTCTCATATTCAACACTAGGATTGCATTTTATTTCTCAGTGAGGGGCAAAAAAAAATCCTTATGTTTCTATATGCTAGACACGTGCCCTCCTGTCAATCTATTATTCTGAAAAACAGCCAGCCATCAATAGCAGCAATGTGGCCATGGCTAAATCAAGAGTGTGTCTGCGCTGAACAAATGAATTGGTTTTGGTGGCAGCAGCTCTCAAGTTGGATTTCTCTTCCATGCTTCACTTCTACAGTGTGTGTGTTAATATTCAGGATTGAGTCTGCGTGAGGCGAAAGGCCAACTGGCTTTTTTCCCTTGGTTAAGTGCACAATTCTGCACTGAATTCCAAACATTATTGCGACAAAGAGACTGGACTACTAGATAAACACTTCAGTGTTTAGTTGATGCTGTCATTTTTCCAAACATTAAGACATAAGTCACCAAAGGGCTGATTTTAGCTTTAAAAATTACACATTTCAGCTGTACAAAATGTATGGTATTTGTGAATTTGACATGCTACCTAATAAAATCTACCAACTCAGCTTAGAGAAGATATTTTCACTCATCTTCTCGTTTTCCATTATCATTTACCATCCAATAAAGCACTTAGCATATCCATTTGAGGTTGAAATGTATGCGTTGTTTTTCCTTATTTGTCTCTTTGTTTATGCTTAATTGAATAAAAGATTCTTTTAAAGCTGAAATGAACTTAAAAATTGGAAAGACAGACCTCATCATCCATGATACATTTATTTTCTAACTCTAATAAGGGACACTATGTTCTTTATTCAAGGACTGGAAAAGACTTTATTTATTTGTGAGTGGAATGTTCACAATTTAAACAGCAGAAACACACACTGTGGTTTGTATTTCTGTTTTTTAAATTTATATAAATGCACATACAATATAAATTTGAGAGTTAAAATGTCAGATAGTATATTAATATAACTTTAATATATAATAATATTGTAATGAGTCTATTACAGTGCTGTGAAAGACTTTTGGCCCACTCATCTTTGCAGAATTGTTGTAATTCAGCCGCATTGGAGGCTGTGCATGAACCACCTTTTTAAGGTCATGCCATAGCATTTCAATTGGATTCAGGTCAGGACTTTGTCTAGGCCACTCCAGAGTCTTGCTTTTGTTTTTCTTCAGCCATTCAGAAGTGGACTTGCTGGTGTACTTTGGATCATTGTCCTGCGGCAGTACCCAAGCTTGTTTCAGCTTGAGGTCACTAACAGATGGCCGGATGTTTTCCTTCAGGATATTTTGGTACACAACAGAATTCATGGTTCCATTTATCACAGCAAGTTTTCCAAGTCCTAAAACAACAAAACAGCGCCAGGACATTACACTACCACCACCATATTTTACTCTTGGTATGATGTTCTTCTTCTGAAATGCAGCATTACTTTTATGTCACACATAATCGGACACACAATGTCTTGGATGGTCTTGGGGATCATCACAATGTTTTCTGGCAAAACTGAGAAGAGCCTTTATAATATTTTTGCTCAGCAGTGGTTTTTGTCTTGAAACTCTGCCAAGCATCCCCTTATGGGGGAGTCATGAACACTCACCATAACTGAGGCAACTGTGGCTTTTGTGACCTCTGTGATGAGTTGTCGCTGTGCTCTTAGGATAATTTTGGTCGGCCAACCACTGCTGGAATAGTTCTGTTCCATGTTCTGCCATCTGACCCTCACTGTGGTTCTCTGCGGTCCCAAAGCTTAACAAATGGCTGTATAATCTCCACATGAAAAGCTCTTAATTATTTTCTCTCTTATTTGTTTTTGAATTTCTTTGGATCTCTACATGATGTTTAGCTTTTGAGGATCTTTTGGTCTACTTCACTTTTTTCAGGCAGATCATATTTAAGGAATTTTGATTTCAACATGTGGCAGTAATCAGGCCTGGGTGTGGCTAGAGAAATTGAACTCAGGTGTGATAAACCAGAGTTATGTTTTAACAGCAGGATGGGGAATGGGGGGCAAATCTTTTCACACGTGGCTCTGTAGTTTCGTGTTTTGATTTTCCTTAATAATAAATACCTTTATTAAAAAAATAATCCATGATTTGTTTACTTATTATCAAACATGCACAAAAATAAGAAATCATTAGGGGCAAACACTGTTTCACACCACTATGTAATTTTTATTTATTTTTTACTTAAAGTACGTTAATCAATAAAATCATTTACAACAATTCTAATGTTAGGAAGATTTTATTGCTCTATAGACCCCTTTTGTACATTATACGGAATATATTGTGGAATGGAAAGTTTCCATACAAAGTAAATATTGGATGTCATAGAGTTTTGCTTGAAATTTCACTCAAATTAAAAGTAGATTGATTCTCATAACCAAGATGTGTTGATGTCACTTAATAAACAAACACTGTGCCAACATGTCATGTCTTTATGTTCCATAATTGTTGTTTAGTACTCATGCCTATAGACCAGGGGTGCCCAAACTTTTTCTTATGAAGGGCCAAAAACCAAACTTAATTGAAGCTAGTGGGCCGAAGGTAAATATAGTAGGGTGATTTCCCAGTTTATTTAATAATGTTTAGAAATGACAAAAAAACATTGCTTTATATTAACTAATAATTGTTTTACATTAAACAATGATCTTATTACAATAAAAAAACAATCTCATTTAGAACAGAATTACACAAGTTTTTGGCTTGATTTGCTTGCCGATGCCTTTATCCATCAAGTGACAGTATTTTAATTTAAAAAAATTTAACATTTAATTGAAACATTTCATTTTTGTATGCTTTTATTTGTAGCTCAGCAATAAAACAAACAAAAAAGATTACGTCAAATTACAAATGATGATCTCTGTGTTAAAGGCGTTTGTCCCAACCCTCTCCATCATACTCACCCTTCTCCTCTCAGATGGGATGGTGGGACAAATAAAAGGTTACAATGGGCCAACTTTGACCCGCTGGCCCTACTTTGGGCATCTCTGCTATAGACTGAATATGTAATACACATACGTCTATACACACTGTCGTTGTTTTTACAAAATCACATTCTGGTATTGTACACAGACTATTCTCGTATATCATAAAAAAAAACATTCACATACATAACATAACAACATAAAACCTATTATCGGTTCCCCAAAATTCTGTCATCATGTAAGTGAACAACCAAACTGCATAAAAAGTCATGACGTGTACATGTCCTTTTCGATGTCCTTATTTGTCATTGACTGAAACACACTGAATATTCTGTTCAAACTCAAGCATAGTCTCCCTCTCCCTGTATTAGCATATTACCAATAATGAAGTGCATTAGTGAACAAAATATGCACTTAGCACACAGAAAGAGAAATCGAGAGAGAATAATGATGGCTATATCTGTGCCACAGGTGCACATCCCATGATGAAACTTAAAATGCTCTGAGATACTTAAAAGTCTGTGCTGTTTTATAGAGAATGTTGCATTGTGTGACAGTGAGGATTATTCTCATTTTTAAATTTCTACATTAGTTCTGGAGATTTTTCATCCATCCAATGTCCAAAAATAGTTAATTATCTTATGGTATCTATTGCATCATCAGATCTTTTCTCTTTTAGTGTTGTTTCACGGATCCATTATTTCTAAAGCTGCGAATAGACGTCTTTTTTTCTGAACAATGGTTTTTATTCTTATATTTTTTGTTCATTATAGAGAGAATACAGCATATGATTATATTGTAAAAAACCCCAAATCCCCACCGCCCCAACCAGGTAGACCAGTTCCATAATGGCAGAAATTAAACCAAAAATCTAAAAATAATGTTAAACCAAATAAAGAGTACAAGTTAAAATAAATAATTTTTACATCATGAAGTACAAATAAACCGAAAAGCTGTACATTGGAAACAAAAGATTTGACAATATCTATAGTTATAATTCCAGGACTTTTCAATTTTTGTCTCAATGTATGCACACTCTTGATAGTTCAATGCACATAATGACGTGCAAAGATAGGGCCTATTGACATCTACTCTTTGTACAAAAATGTTAAATATGGGGCAATCGCTATAGCTTTATCAATTTCTAATCATCTTGTTTCATTTCGGCTTTTTTTGTAGCAGTGTATGACAGAATTGTGCATGCTCAAACTCTGGTGTGACCGCAGCAAAACCCAGGCTGTGTCCAAAATCGCATACTCCCATACTATATACACTAAAAACAGTATGCGAGTCAAGTAATATGTCCGAATTTATAGAATTTGAAAAATAGTATATAAGAAGTACCCGGATGACCTACTACATCCGGCAAGATTCTGAAGTGCACATCAGATGGACGCTACGTTATCCCATAATGCACCATGTGAGAATTCATGAATGGGATTGACCAACTGACACGTATAAGTCACGTCATCATGACAAAATGGTGGATGTCGTAATGGGAAATGTCTCTAGACTGAAGGCATTTCATTCTGTTCAGCCTTCTAATCTTAAAATGTGAGCAAAATTACCTTTGTTGTTTTCACATTAGATATTACGGAAGAGAATCATTCAAATACTAGCTCTAAAGTGATGTTTTGTGAAGTAGCATCGGTTCCTGCTGTTCTGACATCAGCTGCAAATGTGAATGAATGGAGGAAGTAGTTCCTCATACACACAAAAAAAAAATTACTTGGTCAAACTACTTAATTAAAACAAACTACTGAAACAACAAAATTCTTAAAATTTTATTGGGACGACTTAATTTTTTTATCTTCAGTCCACATAAATTTGTTAAAAGTGTTAAGTTTAAATGAGGAAAATAAACATGCATTATGGATGTGACAAAAAAAGTCTGCGAGTTTACAGTATATATATATATATTATCTTCTTCCATAATATATATTGTCAGTCAAAATTTGCAGAACTTTTACATTTACACAGCTAAATTGCATAATTATAAAGTGTAATGAAATATATCTGCAAAATCTTAAAAAAACAACAGGCTATTTTTGATTATTTGATTGATAGATTGATTAATTTATCCTGATCACAGAATTTAATAGGCATGTGCTTATGGCAATAATAATAATAATAATAATAATAATAATAATAATAATAATAATAATAATACAAATAATAATAATAATTCCTTGCATTTCTATTCTGATTTTCTAAATAAACACATTAAACTTATATGTTTGATTTGATTGATTTTGATCCATTTTATTTTCATTTTAGCTTAGCAAGTATTTTTCCTCATAGTTCTCATTGCCTCAGCAAATTTTTATTAACCATTATAGTGGTTATGTCATGTCAGAATAATAAAAGTGTATATTATGTTAAAATAAGATATGTCTTTGTTTTTCAACAGCGCAACGTTTAGTTAAGCAATGTATGCACATATATGGAGTTCTCTACTGTATAACTGAAAAGGGAGTTCTATCCCCAATGGTTTGATTACTAAAGTAAGTGTTATTCCACAGCATGACTCACCTCACAAAACTGCATTTATTCTCAAACTACTGAAAAAAACTCACTAGATAAGCTTTAGCATGGGAACCTTTATTTCAAAGTATACACTTCATAAATATTCCTACATTTGGGAAAAAAAAAGAAGTAGCTGAGAGTTCTTGATGGAAATTTAATTGCTGAACTAGCTCTCTTACCAAATGCTGCACATCGGAAGGTATAAAAATCGTGGTGGTTCATTCCTTTTTGTTTACATAGTTTTAAGAACTAGGTCATCCATCCTTGTGAAACTGTCAGATTGGCTCTCCCAAAAGCCCATGACTGGTCAAAAGATAGGATTTCCTCAGGGAACATTTTGTGACCCGATTCTTTCACAAGCAAAATCTTCAACATCTAGAACCGTGTCCTAAAGATGCCCTCATTGAGATAATCAGCCAATGGTCCCAAGAACAGACACAGACAGCACATGATGCAGATAGTAGAGGAGCTATTTCATATTTATTCTCCTTAGTAAAAGGGTTGGTGACACTTAACTTAAAGGGGGTGTTCATAAGAGTGTCATGAAACCTTTATAATCATGGCATGACACATGATATGAGATTTATGCATGCTTACGACAATTATTTTAAAGGTTCATTTGCTCAGTTATGTCATTTTTAATGCAATAACATTGTTTGTTATGGCAACTTGACATAAACACATGGCATCTTTGACATAAAACCTTTATAATCATGACATGATGTGATTTATGCATGCTTATGACAATTGTTATTAAGTTTCATTTGCTCAGTTGTCATGTTTAATGCAAAGATGGCATTGTTTGTTATGACAACATGACATAAACAAACACATGGCAATCAATATGTATCTTTGGCATGAAGCCTTTATAATCTAACATGACACATGACATGGGATTTTTGCATGCTTATGACAATTGTTATTGAGTTTTATTTGCTCAGTTATGTCATTTTAATGCAAAGATGACATTGTTTGTTATGACAACTTGACAAACACATGGCAGTCAATTTTTATCTTTGTCATGAAACCTTTATAATCATGACATGACACATGACATGAGACTTGTGCATGCTTATAACTATTGTTATTAAGATTCATTTGCTCAGTTGTCATTTTTAATGCAAACATGATATTGTTTGTTTTGGCAACTTGACATAAGCAAACACGTAGCAACCAATCTCTCTCTTCATCATGACAACTTGACACTACCAATACAACATACTGTAACTCGACATAACTCTGTCATAAACATGATTGTCATGAGGCTATTATAAATGTGTAGAAATAATCTGCTCTTTTTCCATTCACATTGTGAGTTGAATTGAATTCTGGTGTCAATCCATATTTCCATTCACACTAACAAAAAGGTAAGCATGGTTTTAATAAGATAAGGGTAAACACATTTGAAAACACCCTGCTTTTGCTTTGCTGATTTGGTTTGTAATTCATTTGTGGTGTTCACACATGATCCATTGTTGTTCAGACCATTGAAGTAAAACATTTTGTCTGTGTTTGTGCGTGTGTTTGTGCGCACATGTGTATGTGTGTGCATGTGTGCCAGAGGCATCTTTGGATTACTCCAGTCTTTGCAGTGACTTACTGTGTCAGACAATCCTAAAGGGAGTAATTAACTGATCCAAACAAACTCTCATCATCTGAGCTGTAAGCAAATCCCATATGGTAAGAAATGGTGTACCTTTTAATAAGCTGATGCACTACTAATTGGAAGCTTCTTTAAAAAAAAACTTCTGTTGAGGTTAATTTAGTTTGTCTTCTACAAAATAGATAGATAAATGGACGGATGGATGGTTGGATAGATGGATGGGTGGATGGACAGACGGACGGACAAACAGACCCTAGCCCACAGACAGACACTGGTCAATTAACATATTTCTAGTGCAATAACATAGTGATGGAAAAACAAGGGTTTCATCTTGATTTTGTGGTTCTCTCACCGGCACTAGTTTCTACATTATATGTTGCTAACAATTGCTCTCTTCCCTTGCTTCCTATGGAGAACCCCCACTGCTATTTTAAAGTGTGTTTCATTCAACATGGGAATCTTACATTGACACCCTTGATCATTCATTTTTGACCAAGGTATCAAGTTAGCTTCATGTCCACTCCAGCACCTCTAGGTCCCAGAATGCAATGCATTCCTGTCAAGCTCTGACAAAGTCCTGTAGATGAATAGTCTTTTTTGATCCTTCCTTTAACAAACAGCAGACGAATCCTCCATTGCAGAGTAGATTATTGCATTAATCACCAGAACGTTCACTCGTTAATGTTCACTCATCTTCAGGCGCACAGACACCTGCACTCTGCTTGTGTTTGAAGGGAAAGGTGTGTTCACATTTTACCAGAAATGGCACAGAACATACTTGGTATTGTTTCGTGTCCACGTCGATACGAACAGGCAAAAGATCCGCACAAAGTACAATGCGATCCTAGATTAACTTCTATGTTGACCATGGAACATAATTTTTGTTCGACAATGTAATCCATACCTGTTCCCTACCCCTGAACCCAACCGTAACTAAACTTAACATACTGTAACGGTAAATGTATCCCTTGATTCTGATTGGCTGATTGAAATGGTGTTCCAGGATCAACATAGATGTTAATGCAGGAACATGTACTACTTGGTGAAATCAGGTTAGGGGTACCATTTCAGCATTGTTTTACGATGTGCTGGTCCTATGATGAGTTTTTTTTTTTTTGTCCCATTAAACGCTTTGCATGAATTTGGTAAATATGAATCATTTTATAAAACTGCATACTTTCTGAAATATTTTGGAGCACCTACTCCACACCCAACTCTAAACCTAGCCACTTCTGAACAACATACCACCAGATATCACCGGAATGCTCACTCATCTTCAGTCATGATCAGTCCCACACACCTGCACTCTGCTAGAATTTGAAGGGAAAGGCGCGTTCACGTTTCACCGGAACCGGCACAGAACATATTTGGTATTGTTTTGTGTCGACGTCAATGCAAACAGGCAAAAGATGTGGATGAACAACAAAACATTTAAATGACTGAGCCGAATCTTTTATAAAAAATATATATATTTTTAAACAAAGTGCACTTTCAGATTTAAACCTCAGCTGGATGTTTTCATTCACTTATGGCCCGTTTTCACTGAGTGGTACCGTACGGTTCGGTACGCCTTTTGACAGTGGAAACGGCCATAAAAGCATACCGTACCGTACCGTACCATACCATACCACTTTTTCGGCACCCTTTCGAAAGGGTACCAAACCCGAGAAAGGGTACCAAAAGGTTGAGCTACACGCACAGCTGAACGCTGATTGGTTACAGAGTGACGTCACGAGCTTGTGGAGCTAGCCAGAATGAAAACAAAGGAACCGGCATGTTTTAAATACAGCCGAGACTATATGCATATAATTACGAGTCATGGATGACCTGAGCTCAAACAAACCTTGTCATTGTCTTGATGTAAAGCCACAAAGCCCAGAAGAACTAAATCTGCCATGTCCTGTTGTTGTTTTACGAGGCCGTCTAAAAGTGCAAGTGGTTTTCGCTTTCTCCAGGGAGCTCGCGATCACGTCTATATTTGATATAACTAACTTCTTGAGCTAATTATAATAATGTGTGTGTGATTATTGAAGTGTCTTCGACATCTGATCCATTCAGAAAAGAAAAGGACAAAGCGCTAACAAACACAGGAGTACCCTGACAAAACACAGGAGCAAATTGTTTCAGCAACCTGAATCACGAACAAACTGCCATGTTTATCATCGCCTTTTGGACTATTATGAACTGGGAATGACAGATTTACTCTCTAACAGAGGTTACATGTGCTGGTGAAGATTACGGACACAGATGTGAGGTTTGCACTGACTGTGGGCTATATGTTGCCTGTTGTTTTTGAACCCTAATAAGGACTAAATGTATGCTGTGTATAGTTTTTTCTGCCATTAGTAACATATCGGAGACTGTAAGGGTCTGTATGTTTAAATATGTTCATTTATTTATTTATTTATTTATTTATTTATTTATTTATTTTATATAATCGCAGACGTTACAGTAGGCTGTTACGCACTGTCATTGATCTGCAGTTATAATCAAATTATGTTCATAGAAAAGTTTGTAATAAACATTTATACACAAGTATTTATATGTATAAAGCATCTGTTTTGTGAGAAGTGCTTCTCATAATATGTAAACGACCTGTACAGCTTTACTGTAGACATTTATCAGAGCGAGAATGACGTTGACTGAAATTTTCTGTCATATACCACGCCCACCAAAAGGGTACCCTTGGCTGTAGAAACGCAAGCCTGATAAAGGTGACCCGTACCGACCTGTACTGTACCAGTCAGTGGAAACAAGGCATTAGAGCTGTTGCACACTTCATGGAAGATCATTTTCAAAAACCTATAATAGGGGCTCTTTGACTATTTTTGTAGTTTTAGAAACTTTGCTGTGTGAAAGAACCCTTAGAGGTTCATCTTAAATGTTTGCTGATTTCTGCAGTATTCACACATCCTGATTTGATGAAGGTTCAGTTCTTTATACATACTGTAAACTACTATTCAGACCTCGGAAATGAACCAGATATGTTCATGCAGCTCTTCTGAAAATATCTCATTTAACTTTGGAAACTACAAAGGGGGCCACTAATAAGCAACTTTTACCAAAAAGGATGTCCTAAAATAAGTAAACCAGCTCTACCAAAACTACGACCACACTTTCATCCAGTTTACATTGAATATGCAAGTACAGTAACTAGCTGCTGCCTGTTTAACTGAGCTTTCAGCACACGCACTCCAGAAAAAGAGCCGCTTTCCTCACAGGTGTGGTGAAATGCGTTGTGTATCCCCCAGGCTTGGGAATAACTTCTCCAACTGTCAGTCTCAGCTTGACATCAATTTGCAGACATGCCATACACACACACACACACTACACATCCCTCTAGGAAATATGTGTGGCATTAACAGGAACGTTGCCTTTATTAAGGATATTTTTTGTGTTTCTCTCTTCCACTGTTTCAGAGTCCGTGCGCCTCCAGCTTGCCGGTCTTTTTCTTCGTGCATTGCATCATGATCTCGCATTAACCCTGCAGAAATTATTTAAAACGTGACACTTAAACCACATGCATGGCAAGTGCGATGCTTTTCGCTTTCTGTCAACGAACAGGTAAATTTTTTAACCACTTTTATTATGCTGCGTTGGGGAGCCTACAACTCGGGGTATGTTGATGCATAGGCTGTTTATTTAATGTTTAGAAACCTCTCTCCAAACCATTGCTCATCACTTATTTATGGTGGCTTGTTTGCCTTGTCAAACTGTGGCCTTGCTTCTAGTGCCAGTGTGTGCCCGTCTAGGTTTTTTTTTGCATCTCACAGGGCTAACCCGTATTAATATTTCACATAGGCAACGCAAACCAGCTCAACGTCGGCATTTGATTGGCAGTAAATATCATTTCTTATTCACGTTATTGATGTATTGTTGAGGAGGGCTTGTTGCGCTGAAAATTACTTAACTGCAAGCAGTCCACTGGATCTTTAATGTGATTAAACCTTGTGTCAGTTGAAAGGTGAGGCGGGCTTTCTTTAAGCTAGTATGAATAAAACAATGATACAAAGGTACTATTTGATATCTTTTAACTATACTAAATAATTACTGGAACCTAGAATGAGCTACAAGCTCATCTGGTATCATAATACAAATCAACTCATTCTCACTTGTTACATATTGACGCTTGGCCAGGACCACTTCTTTTTGCTTCGTGACCCTCTGTGTACCCTTTTGCACGTCATGATTTTGCGAAGTACGATGTGATCCTGGATTAACATCTATGTTAAGCACTGTTGCCTCACTGCCTCCTCCTCCCCCTGGCCAGAGCAACTGACGGAAAAATATAACGCGATTCAGCCCCCCAAAACATATTTCTTTAAATCACTATCATTGTTGTGTAGTCGCATATAGCCACTTGTGGTTTTGACCCGCCTCAAACTTGATGTTTAAAGTACCTTAATATGTTCGGGTTACTTTTGTTTTCTCTTAGCATGCGGTCGAGAGTAACGCACATGCAGATTATTTCTGAAGCTGATTTAAACATTGAAATATATGTCCCTAAGGGCTCTATTTTTACTAAAGCTGTATTTTTTTTAATATTCAAGAGTCAATTGATTATAATTAGTTTTATACCACCTGTATTGTGTTGTACAAGCACATCTTCATGACTTACACGTTATGATGGTGGTGTAAATATGATCATTTTGGTAATATTCTATTCAAATGGTCTCATCTCATTTAATAGATTTTCCTCATATGCATATTAAAATTTGTATAAAAATGTGCATTAGTAAAATTTGACTAAATATTTTCCTACTCTTTGTTGTAGTTTTCAAAAAAGAAAGATATTGAGAAGAACAATTGCCAGTAAGGTCACTAAAGTTACCCAATCTGCTCTTTTGGTTGTAAAATGTTCATAATTTAAACTATCCCTTCATTATGTACAATAAGAAACAAAAAGAAAGAGCTTTGACTGCATATACTCTGGGGAAGAGTGTCTGAGTGCATCAATTACATCAGGTTTCCGCTTTCTTGTTGTGCTTGAATGTTAAAGCTGGCCTCCTATGAATTGTTGTCAGTCACTGATATGGCCCCCCGCCAATTTGAGTTTGAGACCCCTGGACTAAGTCGAATGAAAATGAATGAATGAATGAATGAATGAATGAATGAATGAATGAATGAATGAATGAA
>CAIGQZ010035013.1:8783340-8803154 GCA_903798205.1 Danio tinwini | reverse complement strand
TAAGTAAAATATTAATATATAAAATGTATTTATTATGCAACAATACTAATACATGTGATGTCTTAATAATATGTAATATATATATATATATATATATATATATATAAAATTATCAATTGTTTTAACCAGTTGTTTTTTTAGTATTACTATTTGTCACTTTACATTAGTAAGATATATATGCGTGAGTGAGTATTTGATCACTATAGGGTTAATTACGCTGAGTCACCAGTTTCCCATCTGTACTTTCTGCTGTCTGTATTTTGATTACTCTGGCTAAATAAAGGAAGATGGAGTCCTGTAAATATTTATACTCTCATAATGTCTGTGCAGTGAGCAAAACAATATTCTGCCACACTCTTCCTATCTCTGGAAGGAAAAAAAAGGAAAAACATTCCTGAAACAGGGACTTTCTGTGTTTTCTCTGCATAATAAGAGTGAGGAAAAATGTTCTACACACCTTTATTTTAATGCTCTCAATGAGACATTATGTAGACTATATCAGTAACTTGTAAAATATCTAATTTATAATAATTTTATTTTAAGTAGGGATATAGGGATATACTCGCTGACGTTAGTTGTGTACAACAGAATGTCTAAAGTGGACCACTAAAATTAAGTGTTATTGAAATTTGGATATAAATGTGGGCCATTTTTATTCATTTATTCTTTCATTTTCCTTTAGCTTAGTCCCTTATTTATCAGAAGTCACCACCGCAGAATAAACCGCCCACTATTCCTGCATACACTACCTGACAAAAGTGTTGTCGCCTATCTAAGTTTTAGGAACAATAAATAATAATAACTTGACTTCTAGTTGATCATTTGGTATCAGAAGGGGCTTATATGAAAGGCAAAGGCCTCTAGATTATACTTATTTTACCAAATTAAAATATGATCATGCCTTGATTTTTAATTATTTAATTAGGACAGTAAGCTCTGACTTTGCTTAGACAAAAGTCTTGTCACTTATCAGAAATAATGTACAGTATAGAATATAAAGTAATGGGGCAGTGGTATATATATTGTTTGTATGTTTGTATGACCCCACTTTATATGATCTTGGAGGGCTGCATCCATACATCTCTGCAATGACTCAAATCACTTATTAATAAAGTCATCAGTAATGGCAAAGAAAGCATTCTTGCAGGACTCCCAGAGTTCATCAAGATTCTTTGGATTCATCTTCAATGCCTCCTCCTCTATTTAACCCAGACATGCTCAATAATGTTCATGTCTGTTGACTGGGCTGGCCAATCCTGGAGCACCTTGACCTTCTTTGCTTTCAGGAACTTTGATGTGGAGGCTGAAGTATGAGAAGGAGCGCTATCCTGCTGAATAATTTGCCCTCTCCTGTGGTTTGTAATGTAATGGGCAGCACAAATGTCTTGATACCTCAGGCTGTTGATGTTGTCATCCACTCTGCAGATCCCTCTCGCACGCCCCATACTGAATGTAACCCCAAACCTGTACTGCATGTCTTTGGACTGTGGGGGAAACCGGAGCACCTGCAGGAAACCCACACCAACACAGGGAGAACATGCAAACACAGAATTGCCCACTGGCCCTGCCGGGACTTCAACCAGCGACCTTCTAGCTGTGAGGCGACAGTGCTAACCACTAAGCCATCATGCCGCGTAGGCCATTTTATCTAGAATAAGAGAAATATGATACTAACTAACATGCATCCACAACAACAAGCATTCCAGGTTAGTATATTTGATGATGCCTCTTTATATATAAAGATTTTGTTCCTTTACCTTTTAGTTAATCAGGCATCTATCCTTAAAATTCTAGATACTCAATTAGAACCACGTCTAATACAGGAATGACAATTTAATGTGTTAAAAGATCTGTTGGGATTAGTTCATGAATTCATCCAAATTAGCCTTTTGACCAGCCTTTAACTGCTGTCTCCTTCATTACACGGCTGTTTACGCAGTATGTGTGGTCTGTTTACACTGACGTGTGTGGAGAGAGTGAGTGAAAAAACCCAACGCTAATAATTGAGTTCAGTTTGAAAGGAAAATAAGCAAATGCCTGCTAAATTTCAAAGAGTAATATTTGCTTTGGAACGCATGTGCGACTCGAGCCCAGGAAAAGATTGTCTACGTGCTGATGAGAGATTGTAGAATTTATTTTTGGTTGATAGTCATAACCTTAACCCTAAGGATGATTATGCAAGTCAGGATAAGGATAATTTAAAGTTATTCTAAAATTCAAAAAATTTATTAAACGCATGCTAAAAGGAGGATTTTAAATGGTATGGCAAGTTGATATGATAATAAAAATCTGTCATTTTGATAAATATTAATTTATAAACCCTTATTTCTGAACACATGGTTACAGTAAGATTTTATTATTATTATATTATTCGATATTATATTTAATGTTTGTAGTTTGTTTGTAGTTTAAAATTGTGTTTTTAATGTATTATAGTTTATCATGATGTATTATTGTTATTATTAGTCGTAGTATTAATACATTTAATATAAATGTATTTTTTAAATGTATAATTTTCAAATTATTTTAAAATCACACAATTTTTGTATTAATAATATGAATTTTTAATCAACAACAATAATAATAATAGTATTAATAATGTTGAAAATTTAATAATTAATTCAAATGCTAAAATTATAACATCAATGAAATAGTTAATTATTTTTATGTGTATACAATAATATCATATTTTTGGTTGATAGTCATAACCTTACCCTGAGGATGATTATGCAAGTGAGGGTAGGGGCATTTAAAGTTATTCTAAAATTAAGCATATTTATTAAACACATAGTTATTAAATGCTAAAGGGGAATTTTAAATTATATGGCAAGTTGATATGATAATCAAAACCTGATATTTTGATTATTAAACCTATTTTTTTCTGAACACATAGTTACAGTGAGATTTTTTTTATTAATATAATATTCAATATTTTATTTATTGTTTGTAGTTAACGCATTCTAATGTATTAATATTTTTTATTATTATTTCTTAGTTGTAGTATTAATACAGTTAATATAAATTGTAGAAAATATAAAAAATATGTAAAATGTAGAATTTTCTATTCATTTTAAAATCACACAATTATTTTATAATTTTATAATATTTTAATAATAATTATAATATTTTTATAATATTATTAAATAAATAAAATAATACTAATACTACTACTACTACTACTACTAATGATAATAATAATAATGATAAAAATAATACTAATAACATTAAAATAGTTAATACAAATAATAAAATAATTACATCAATAAAGTAATTTTATGTGTAGTACATTTTTTTGTGCATACAATAATATGGGGGAAATAAGTGTTCACGTCACCATTTTTTCTCAGAAAAACATATTTCTAAAGGTGCTGTTGACTTGAAATTTTCACCAGATGTTATTAACAAACAAGAAATACATATATGAAAAGAAATTAGTTTACAAATTAAGTGTAAAAAAATGATACACATGAAGAAAGGCACTGAAAGCCCAGACAGCAGCTGAAATCACTCAGTAGCTCTTCAGCAACCCTCTGCCCTTTGTCATTGTAAAAGAATATTAGCTGCTTCTGTCCAACATTTACATTAGCAGGATGATGAAGATCAAACCAGGGTGGACATTTCAGCAAGACAATGATCACAACCTAGCCATGGAAACTCTCAAATGCTTTCAGAGAAAGACAATCTGGCTGTAGAATGGCCCAGCCAATCACCTGACTTGAATCCAATGGAAAATACAAATAAAGATCAGATTTAATAGACGAGACCCACAGAACCATCAAGATTTTTTCACAGTTGAAGTCTGTGTAAAAGTCACACCTAGGCAACTCATGTGACTTCATTCTCCATATGAAAGGCGTCTTCAAGCTGCCATACATGTGTGTTGAAGAATGATTTAAATATTTGTTTAAATAATAATTATGAAATTTAGTTAACTAAATTAAAACTATATTAATAAAAAAAATATGCTAATTCAAATCATCATTTATTTAAAGGTATAGCCCATTTAAACTACATTCGAAATGTAAATCTAAAAAAAGATTTAGCATTAAGATTTGGATCACCATTTTGTGCTAATGACCTGCTGACTGCACATTATCCGCTGGCGCTACAGCACATGTACACCACAGAGGTCTTTCTTCCATTTGCCAGAAAACCCACAAGTGAACAATATAGAGCGTCCAGATGGAGAAAAAGACTGACAGATATGGTGTGACTGGGACAACCTTTAGCATCCCTCACAGTGTAAAGCTCTTCTATCAGCTCCAGGCCCAAACACACAGTCAACAAGTGCCCTGTAAATGCTTTACGAGAACAGGCATAGTTTCCAGCGCTCTCCCCTCATCAGATAACCAACTCGGTCTGCAAATTCCCATGATGACACGGGCCATGAGAAGTTGATGGCCGCAGTGATATCTGGAACAAGGTGTTGCAACCAAAGAATGCTTGACTAAGGCTGAAGATTTGTCTTGCTCGACAGATAACAGGGCAATTCTGTTTCATTGCTGTCTCTGTGTTATCTACGAGTCTGACAAGTCAAGCAGAATGCCATGCACCATCCGTCTCGCGCAGAGTTCTGTTTCTCCTGGTTTTGTTTTTAGTTGTCTACTCTTGTGCAAAATAAATATGTTTGCTTCCATACTGTAGGAACAATCTGCATATGTAGTTGATGTCATAAATTATTAGCCCTCCAGTGCAATTTGTGTTCTTTTTCAAATATTTCTCAACAGATTGATGAAATTATCACAATATTTCCTACAGTATGTTTGTTTGTTTTTTTTTCTTCTGGGGAAAGTATTATTATGCTTTAGTTTGGCTGGAATAAAAGCAGCTTCTTACATTTTTAAAAAACTATTTTAGATCAATAATATTAACCCCATTTTTTTTACTGTCTACAGAATAAACCACTGTTGTCCAATGACTTTCCTAATTAAGCTAACTTGTCTAGTTAGCACAATTACCCTAGTTTATGTAATGTAATGTCACCATTGTGGCGGCGCAGTGGGTAGCATGATCGCATCACAGCAAGAAGGTCGCTGGTTCGAGCCTCGGCTGGATCAGTGAGGAGTTTGTTCACCCCATGTTTGTGTGGGTTTGCTCCTGGGGATCTGGTTTCCCCCACAAGTCCAAAGACATGTGGTATAGGTGAATTGGGTAAGCTAAATTACCTGTAGTGTACTGTATTTGTGTGAACGAGAGTGTATGGTTTCACAAAAAATTCACACACACACACTACGGCCAATTTTAGTTTATTCAATTCACCTAAAGTGCATGTCTTTCAGCTATAGGGGGAACCCGGAGCACCCGGAGGAAACCCACGCCAACACGGGCACTGTTGCAAACTCCACAATGAAGTGCCAACTGACCCAGACAGAACTTGAACCAGTGACCTTCTTGTTATGAGGTGCTTGCCACTGAGCCACCTTTTAAGGCAACATGTTTACTCACTTTTTTAAAAATAAAGTAACTAATCACTGTTTACAGTGTAGTAGTAACCATGGCATTTCAGTTACTGTTGACATTGACTGTGTTCACACCAGATGTGAATGAAGCATTAAGCTCGAGCGATTTACATGTTAAGTTAATGCAAAGATGCCATTAGACATTCTGCTGTGCTGCTAATGTGAATGAGGCAGTGCGAATGACAGACGCCCTCCCATGATACATTTTATTGCACTATAAAACCCAACAGTCAACTTTACCAAATGAAGTGTAGTTAACTCAAAATTTATTGAAAGTTAATTCTAGTCACTCAGTATTGAAGGTAATGAGTAATTAAATACCTCATTACATCAACTTAAATGGAGTAAGTTAACAGTAATCATATAGATTAGTTTTTTTTTTTACTCAAATGGTTTGTCAAGCAATCGGTTTCCTCAAATGGTTTGAGTTGCCTTAACTTATTGAGTTTTACAGTACTCAGTTGCTTTGAGTTCTCTTCATTTATTGGATTTTACTGTGGTCAGATTGCTTTGTTTACTGAAATAGATTAAGTTCACAAGACTCATTAAGATTAGTTTTTGAACTTAAACGGTTTGTAACTTTTTGGGTTTTACAGTGTGTGAAATAAATTCCAAGCATGAATGAAGCAAATTTGATGTGTAAATGAAACAAATAAACTCAATGTTCAAGCATCCAATTACGCATAAATAGTGCAATCTATTGCAAAGAGGTAGCTAACCCAGGTAGATATTGCAGTGTCATTTACATGTATACACATACAATCTGCCTGTGACTGATTCAAAGCGGGGAATGAGATCTAACATGTTATTCATTCCATAATATACTTTTAGCTTAGTCCCTGATTTATCAGTGGTCGCCACAGCGGAATGAACCACCCACTACTCTGACAAATGTTTTACGCAGTGGATGCCCTTCCAGCCGCAACCCAGTACTGGGAAAATCTAATATGTCATAACGAATTACAATAATCAACACTTGAAGTGAATCAAAACCTTTCATCAAAGTTGTCCTAAATCTATAGAACAACATCTATTGTCTTTTGATCCACTTCAAATGTTAACTACAGTATACAACTGTACTTCACGCCATTACAGCACATTGTTTGACCTTGTATATGTGCCTAAATGCATTGAATTGCTGCCATTGTAAATTGCAAATTAGATATTGTTTGTGCTTACAAGAATTTCAACAGGTATAACTAATAAAGTGTCTGAGGAGTGTATAGTAGTATATCACCAAAAATAAAAATAAATCAATCAACAAACATTTTTCATCAGCATTTTCATTATTAGGCAGGGTTTGGACAAACAAATGAAGTGAAACCTGGTTCCCCACTGAAAGAGTGAGAGAACACAGAAGTGTCCCGGTGAAAGACATGTGATGAATACTATCATGAACTGGCTGGCCCGAGCGCTGTAACCGTACCTTGAACACATGTTTTTTGCTGAGGAGCTGAAAGATGGCACTCCCAGGGCCAGAGTTGACTACTTCTAACCTTGAGCAAATATAAAACTGATTTACCGCCACTACTCCTGTTTTCCGCATACGGAAAAGGACACAAAAGAGACATTGAGGCAGCAGCAAATTGTTTATTTTCTTTGGAACATTCCAGCTGTTGACAGATATTCCCCTTGCTCAAAACGCCTGTAAGATTTCTCCACACGTTTGACTCTTAGCTGTGTCTTTGTTTCAAGAGTTTTACTCTTAACACATTATCTTCGAGTGAGAGTTGCTAGAGCATACAGTAGTGGAAATGCAAAAAAAAAAAATCTACATTTCCCCCAGCCATATTTACACATTTTGGTTTCTTTTGTTTCAAGAATAAAATACTATGCAAGATCAGATTGTCTAAGATTACTGGGAATATTTTAATGTTTAAAAAAAATAGTATTTTACTATGATTTAACTTTAATCATAAGGTAAACACATAGCAAAAGTTTCCATCTAGAGCTCTTTCATGAGACACTTGTAAACACTTGCTCCATCGAGCTTGCAGCTCTCAGCACCGCCCACGCTCGTCAGCTCTACCAATCACAGAGCTTGCGTCGCGTAGTTCCATTTTTTGAAAGGTGTGCGTCAGCGTCGGCCATAGCGAGGGCTATGCGACCATGTGAAAGCTCCGCCGGACCATATGCATGTGCTTGACACAGATGTATAAATCAGCCTAAGTGGCCGCATAGACTTAACAAATGCACATGCTAGTGAAGATTTTGAGTGTTTACAGTGGTTTAATGGATAAATATAAATGTATCTAAATTTTTAACGGTGACAAACAGCATTTCCTGTTGTTTACATCTGTGATTACATGCTTGCTACAACATACCGTTAACGCTAGAAACTGTTCGTATTACATTCAGAGATGTTGTTTGTTTACACATCTACATTACATGTGAACTAAAGTTTAAAATAAAATATTGTAGTGGACCCCCTCTTTAAGCCAGTTTATTTACTAAATCCTATAGGTAAGTTTTCTTATTTAACTTGCACTGACAGATAATTGGACTTGTTTCTAGTCTGTATCTTGTTAAAGCATTCATTTATTTCTCGTACTTAGGTGGATATTTTTTTTTTGCAGTGTATGAGAGTTTCAGAAAGGTGTGCAAATCTATTTTTAAAAATGGCTGAGATTTACACTTTTACTCGCTCATGCTTTTCAAACTCCCGCTTGGCACAGAGCTCTTCTCAAACAAAATGCCACAGTAACCAGATCGTCGCACACGCGAGTCCTGTTACAACTCCATTAATGACACCAGATGACCCACATGCTGCTCTCCAGAGAAAATAACAAAGAAACTCCGGCAAAACTCTGTCTGCATGATGTCATTTCAAGACTAAACCAGACTTGTTGACGATGTGCTCTGGCTCTGCAATGTGAGCTGTATTCTTACAGTTGGGTTTTCCTTTTGCATTATAATTCTTCGAGTCTAAGACACTCGGTTGAGTTCTGAGAATTCAGACTATTTTGGCAGCGAACATGGCGCCGTAAAACTGATCCATATTGGAATGGACTTGTCACTCAGCAATTCCAGGAGGCAATAAAGAACTGCGCAGGTCCCAGAAGGCAATATTTCAGTCAGCGGCGCTCTCTGGAAAGGAGGACAGGGATTTATCCGGCGGGGAGCAGAGGTCAGAATTAATCTCCGCCTCTTTTGAACCCCTGCCTGTAAATGACTTGCATCAATTTGACGGAGATCGATTTAGGAGTTATTAGAGTGTTTTGGGAGGAGGCTAAGTTGTTTTGGGACGTTGATGTGTTGTTAAGTTGTTTTAGCTGGTTACTAAGGGGTTATTATGGGTTCTGGAGTGTTTCACTGATGTCTTTTAAGTAACCTGCCTTTGGTAGACTTTGTGTTCACTGATCAATACTGTGCACAGCTAAACCTAAGGCAAATTTTAAAGGGATAGTTCACACACAAATTTACAAATCCTCAAGTGGTTACAAACCTGTATAAGCTTCTTTATTCTGTTGAACACAGTAGGTGATATTCTAAAGAAAGCAAGAAACCTTTAACCATTGACTTCCATTGTAGAAAAAAATAAATACTATAAAAGTCTAGGGTTACAGATTTCCAACATTCTTAAAAATATATACATTCCTGTTATGTCCATATGGATGTAACACTGTTTGGGGACTGTTGTTTTTATTTTTCATTCTCCTCGACCATTAAAAAGTAACGAAAAGATGTGGCACCTTCAAACAGGTTTGGAACAAGCAAAGGCTGAGTAAATGGGTACAGAATTTTCAGTTTTGGGTGAACTATCTCTTTAAAAATTAAAATCTATTTTAATTTCATATTGACGCATTGCAATGGAGTGGCTTTTCAACAAATTTGTGACTGTTCTTAAATGGCACAGCCAGAACCCTGACTTAAACCTAATTGAGCATTTCTGGAGAGACATAAAAATGGCTGTCCACCAACGTTTGCTATGTAACCTGACAAAACTGGAGATGATCTGCAAGGAAGAATGGCTTAAATCCAGGTGTAAAAAACTTGTTGCATTGTGCTTACCAGGAAAATGTTATATTTTTGACTGAACCACCACTTGTGTTATCATGCATTTACACCAGGTGCAAAATACAAAAATGCAATTGTGAGTCATATATGTCAGTTATGGGTAATTGGATGTGATAACCTTACATACGCCGACCCACATTTATTAAAATGGAACAAAAACAGTTCTATTAGGAATGCATTGCCCCATTTGAGATTGAGGAAAGCAAATACATAAAATGACAAGCAAATATCACATTGCTGAAACAAGGTGAGAAAGAAAAAGCTGAGAGAAACTTGGGCCACGGAGGGAAAACATGAAGAAACAGTTCACGGGGCCAGCTGGAGGTGGCGGGCTGGCCCCTGCTGGGGCCTGTTCCCATACACTGTGTTAATTTGTCTGTTTGACAGACTCAGCGGACAGCCTGCTGGAAGTCTGCCCAAACTGCTCAACTATTTCCTGAATGGGACTCCCTCCTGGCCCCTCCCCCCCCCCCCCCCCCCCCCCCTTTCTCTCTCTCTCTCTTTCTCTCTCTGTGTAGATTTCTTTCTGATCTAACTTGCCTCTTGGACCAATGTAATACCTTATGTAATGTTATAGTAACGGTGACTGCATGATTACGTTTTACAAATTAGCAATCTATAAATTTTTTTGGTAACACTTTTATTTAAGATGTTGTAGTTGTACACATTTCAAGCATTTGCTATAGTAATTACAATGAAGTATGCATAATTACATGTAACTAGCTCTAAACTTAACCCAAATTCTAACCCCAACCATGTAGTAAGTTAATTAATATTACTCAGTAGTTAAATTAATACTTACACTGTAACTATGCCACCTTAAAACAAAGTGTAACCCTTTTTTTTCAAGTTATATAGCTAGTGTAGGGCCATCATGGTGGTTCAGTATTTAGCACTGTCACCTTACAGCAAGAAGGTCGCTGGTTCGAGTCCCGGCTGGTTCAGTTGGCGTTTCTGTGTGGAGTTTGTATGTTCTCCCCGTGTTTGTGTGGGATCATTTGTTACTTTTCTGTGGCATAAACAATAATCATTTCCCTAACCCTAAAGGTTTGGTCACATTACAGTAGTTGCATTTCTGCCAAAATGTAAAGCCAAACATTTTGGGGTCAATTACTTATTGTTGATAGTATGGCAATGCACAAAGAACTGCTCACAGAGGTTGCTTTCAAACTAAGCAGATTTTTTTTGTCAGCAAGGCAAACCAAAGCTATTGGAACACCTATTTAAACCAGGAGTAAAGCTGCAAGCAGCGATGAAAGGGACCTCGCACCTGCCTGGAAATGACTAAAACTCAATTTTTTGGGAAAGGAAGTTCAAAATATCCGACTTCCTTTTTGGTTTCAGATTTCACTCCAAGACTTTTTTGCAGGTAATGGCCTGTTTGATGTTTGGGCTAATTTTTGTACATGTGTGTGAAACGTAGCTCTGGGGTCACTCCGTCAAACGTGCATAGGTGACTGTGTCAAGACATTTTGCCACACCCACTTCCGAAACCTAAATCAAATGTAAATTTTCGTCACTTCTGGTGTGTGTGCAAAGTTTTGTGAGCTTTTGAGCATGTTTAGACCCTCAAAAATTTTATTTATTCAAGAGAAGAAGAAGAAGAAACGGAGCAATTCCATTAGGGCCTATGCACCACCAATTTCCTTACATAAAATTGTTTTTATGCAGGGTTGTGTTTTAAGTGTGGATTATTATAAAGTGACTGGGTTTTGTGAATATTCTGAAAACAATGTGATCTCAGAAGAGCATGGACATTTGTATCAGCAAAAATACCTCTAAAATTGTAATTGTATCTTAGAGTTCAACATTTAACATTGGCATCCACTGATGAGCCAACATATTGTTGCAAATATCCTTAATCAACTCCTAATCACATATTAAGATCTGGTTAGAGCAATCATTTCTCAAATGTGTTGGATCCAGAAGAAAATAGGCAGGAATAAAGATCTGAGCCAAAAGGGTCAATAGGTATCTTAGAAATGTCAAGGTTTATGGGATGCTCTTGTGGTCTGAGAAGGGACAAAGCACAAACTAGTGATGGAGTTTTGGATATCCAAGGTACACAAAGTCAGTGCACAAGGGGACTCCACCACACAACCTACAAGACTTTCTGTCAACTTTCTTTTTGTTGCCTCATTCATGCGGCTAGGGACAATCCCATTCATTTTCATGAGGGAGTTGACAAGTTTTGATTGGACTTTTCTCTAAGATATATAGTTGCAATGGCAAAAAAATGCGTTCTTCACATTAACACGGGAACAACCAGAATTCTTTACCTATATATTACATAACCATGGCCTTAGCTGTCATTCTGACCGTTCTCGTATGATGCCATATTGTCACGTCATATTTACATTCAATTATTATTGAATAGTTCAGTAATATTTACATATATTTGAATAATGATTTTAAATAAACTGTATTTACATTCATATTAGAAGTAAGCTTTGAATGTATGTTGTCATACTTTATGAAGCCATCACCCTAAAAATACAATCTTTTTTGGTAATACAGCCTATAAATGTGTACAAGTAGCCCGACCACCTCTCTTTCAAACAGGAGAGCATGGCTGCACCCGAAATCACCTACTACTGCATTTGAATTTAAACGAACTACTCTACCATTGGAAAAGTATGTTCTATACAGTATAAATGTGAGTAGTATGATTTGAACTCGGACTTACTACATCCACCATTTTGTCATGATTACGTGACCTACACATGTCAGTTGTGTCGATCCATCCATGAAATTTCTCGCGTCATTTCCGAATCTGGCCAGATGTCGTAGGTCATCCTTGTACTCCTCAAATACTGATTTTCGAATTATATGGTCTCGCATACGATTTTTAGCATACTATATAGTATGGAAGTATGCGATTTGGGACGCAGCTCATGTTTTTTTTTTCACTGCACAGAATATGTTGTTTTGACAGACATGTCTAAAGTAAAGTTATGCTTTTGCTATACATTTTTTTGTTTTTATTAGCAGGAAGTTGTTTGGCAACAGAGGCACACAAATTCAAAAGCAAGGTAGTAGACACTGAAATGCAAGCGGTCAATGTGGTCAATATTTGTAATTTTAATAAAATAACACAAAAA
This sequence comes from Danio tinwini, assembly GCA_903798205.1. NCBI lineage: Eukaryota > Metazoa > Chordata > Actinopteri > Cypriniformes > Danionidae > Danio > Danio tinwini. The sequence goes on along the minus strand of CAIGQZ010035013.1, from coordinate 8,790,577 downwards.
GGAATATACACATGTTAACGAAAAATAGGGCACTATAATTAGATGAGTTTTATTTAAACAAAGTTGTTAAATTTGTTAATTCATTCATTCATTTTCCTTCAGCTTACTCAAGTCAAATCAAGTCAAGTTGAGCTTTATTGTCATTTCGCTACATGTGTGGACATACAGAGGTTGTCCCGCAGGACAATGCTGCTACATAAATGAATCATACATACAAACACAACACTGTACATAAGAGCTATTACAAAAAAAAAAACCTATGCATAACTAACATATACTATAAAATACTTAACTATACACATAAAACAGGCCATACAAGTACTTTTACATGAGACTGAACAATGGTGTGCAGGATATTGTGCAAAAAGTAAATATTGTGCAAGAGTTGTTTAGGGTTGAAGAAAGCAGTACAGCAAAATTGTGGTACATTTATAGTAAACATTGTTTTCATTATTAAGTCCTTGTAAGACGGAGTTTAGATAAAGTGTCAGGTGCATAAGATAGAAGAGTGTTTCCTACAGGTTGTTTGTCAAGCCCACTCACTTATGTGAAGCACAAGACATGGAGTGATTAAGAAAGTGCATATAGTGCAAATGTGCAACCTGGTGCAAGAGTCTGAGAGATGAGAGGGTGTCTTTTCTACAGGTGGTTTGTTATGCCCACTCACCTGTATGGGACATATTCAGGAATGCATGAGGTGGGGTTGATGGGATTTCAGAGGGGGGTAAATTAACTGGAGTTGAGGGCTCTAACAGCCTGTGGGAAGAAGCTGTTGAGTAGTCTAGCCGTGCAGGCTCTAATACTTCGAAAACCTTCTTCCTACGGTCAATTTAGTTTATTCAACTCACCTATTCTGCATGTCTTTGGACTGTGGGGGAAACCGGAGCACCCAGAGGAAACCCACACAAACACAGGGAGAACATGACAACTTCACATAGAAATGCCAACTGGCCCAGCTGGGACTTGAACCAGCGACCTTCTATTCAATTATGAAATAAAAAAAATGGTCAATTACTTAGTAGCTAATAGTTCTAATAGTTTATATAATAGCCCTTACTAGTTATATTTAGCAGCAAGAAAACTGATTCATTGGATATAATTGTATATATATATAGTCAACACCATTCACAAACTAGATAACCCACTTGCGACCAATCATCAGCCACTGGCGACAAGCAGAGATAAAGTCACTGGTGGTGTGAATGAGGCTTTAAATAGCCATCAAGAACACTTGTCCACGTCTCTGAAGGTCGAAGTCATTTTAGTAAGCATATTAGGGAAGTGATCATAATGTTTTCACTTGTCAGGCATATTTTTCTGCAGGCACCCATTGGAAATGTCACAGCCCCTTTAGGATGACCAATAATAGTTGTCCAAATCAGCAGAGACCGATCAGCACCAAACCTCAAGTTCCTGCTGGACTTTCCAGCAGGCCACAACCCTACTAACCCCCCAAATGTGTAATGTACTGCTTCATAAAATCACTCCAGACATGTCAGTCCTCATGTCAGGGACTTTGGTCATTTAGAAGAGCATTGTGTTTGGTTTGGTCTGGTAAGTAGATGCACTTTGTGTTGAATAACACAATGAATAGTTCTTGTGGCAACGAGTCTGAGAGGTAATATAGGGTCAGGGGAGTATTTGAGGGTCCCAACATCTGCCATCTCTTAGCGACTATGGAATTAGAAATATTACATGGAACTTTATAGAGCAGAAGGAAATTAATTGGCGACACAGATACTGCAATTGCGGTCCCTGGTGTCTGGTGTAATGCCTTTGGAACGCCCTACTGCACATATTCATGTAATACTAACCCAATGGACTTTATGAAGTGTCTTTTCCCCCAACGGGAGCGACTCATTGCTTAATGACTACAGGATTGACAGTGTGTCTAGGTGAAGCCACAGGGGTCATCTAATGAAGCCCGGCTGACCACCAGATGCCAATTAAAACTTCTTAAAATTATACTCCAACTGACACAGCTCTGCAAATACCCAGACTGCGCTGCATGGTAACAGTTTGTGATTAGAGCTCAGTTTATAATTTTAGCACTTGCGGTATTATGGTTTTTCTGTGGCTAATACAGGATTACAGAGGTTAAATAAAGGTGAATATGGTTGGGAATGGTGCCCGGTGCGTTTTTTACTAGACGGGATGGGTCTTAATGAGTGATGTTTGACCCAGCGTTGAGTTCTGCTGGTGTTTGATTTGATGTTTGCCAGTATATTACATCCTTCACAACACATCACCACTGAGTTTTCTGAAGTCAGCAGTTCAAGCTTGGAGCTCGGAGGAAAGCCGCATGCCAACTTTCAATTCTTATTACTCATCGTAAATAATGAGATAAGTAATAAGACTGTGCCACAAAAAGAAAAGGTCTTAAGTGATTTTCCTTACTGACTGGAAAAAATATATAGAAAAGGGATAGTTTACACCCAAATAAAAATGTACTCACCATCAAGTGGGTCTAAACATTTATGAGTTTCTTTCTTCTGTTACTGAACACAAAAGAAGATATTTTAAAGAAAGCTGAAAATGTGTGAGCATAGTGAAATACTACGACAATCAATGGTTGCAGGTTTTCAGTAGAAATGAGTGTGACAATCAACCTAGCTTTCCCATGTGGTCTTCTATCCAGGTACTGACCTAGGGTGCATTTCTGAAAACCATTGTTAGCTTACTAATGTCACAAGTTCTGTCGTTACAAACATAGTCTGTTGATTTGGTGTTTCTAATGAACATTCACAAACTGTGTCGCAAACTAGTACGCTTGCAACTACACCTCTGGAGCCGCAAAAAAAAGCATAGTTCCTGACTGTGTTCTATTACCAGTTATCCCCCTATATCCTATTCATTTAGAACGTTTCAAGGGCGTAAAACTGGCATAGACGGAGGAGACGTGTCCCCACCAATATCCACCAATTAGTACCAATAATTGAATCGACTTCAAATTAAAATAACGCTCCGTCACGTTCGCTACGAGTTCACCGTAATACTATTAACTAAGGCTGTGCAATTGATCAAAATTCGGTTTTGATTTTGACCTACATGATTATGAAAAACAATAATCACGATAAAACTTAAATTGCGTCAAACACCTCTCTAAATTTCTCTGCATTCATACCTCCTCAAAACTAGACTGTAGTAAAATCATGTAAATTGACTTTTGCAGCATGGGACATGATTGCTATTTGTATTATTAAGTGTTTATTTCATATTATTTAGTACTTTATGTTTTTAAAAGCGTGAAACAGAATTTGTGCTGTTCAATGCATGCACTTTAGGGATGTATGTCCCCACCAATGTCAAGAGCAAATCTACACCCTTGATTAAAGTCATCTCTCTTAGGTGTAATTTGTTTTCAAAGTGTTTTTACAGTTCAGATTTGACGATCTTCATGTTGACAATTGCGCTCCCTTTGCAGTGCACTTTGAAAACATTTATGCCATTTTGACCGCAGCCATGGCTCATGCCGAAAGCTATAGTAGACCTATTATTTAAAAGCTGAATTTACGTTACTTCTTCAAAGCTTGTGAAAACAAAATATATAGCAAACATTAATGTTTTTAATTTATAGCAGGTTATTTATTAAGAAATGTATATATAAACTGTTTATGACATGGGCCTGTTGGTTAGAACATTTCTGCAGTGGTTTGAATGTGTCGAATTGTAAAAGTACACTTTAAAAAATGTATAAAAAAACAATACTACTTAATAATAATAATAATAATAATAATAATAATAATAATAAATTAATAATAATAATATTAATAATAATAGTTATTATTAAGTAGGATTTTTTCTTTTCTTAATAATAGCCTACTGTATATTACAACCATTAACCTAACGATTTATATGATTGATATATGAGATTAGAATAAGTGGTTTTGTGTTTTATAATAGAATATTGAATATTCACAATAATATTTGTTAAGGAAACACATACCCTATATGTGTCGTTAACATATTTCAATTAATATGGAAAACAGAATGTTATAATTTGGGGAAAAAAAGTATAATTATATAATAATATTTGCTCAAAAAAGGTATGGGCATCTTCCCTAAAGAAGTTGTCCACCACGATTAGAGTGTCATTATGGGCATTTTACGTTATAACTAACGTGGTTCAAACGATAGATCTGCGACAAAGCAGCTACGGTTTTGGGAAACACACGTTACTACTTTTCCCAAACAATGCATCGTACTATGGTAGTTCTGTCGGAAGTTATGTCATTGTTTGGGAAACGCACCCCTGCTTAACTTCAGTGGACAACCATGTAAGCGTTTCTGAGAGTTAGCTCAGGCTAGGCGGAATAGCACAATTTACTTAAGTGTTGTTGTTAAACTAAGTAAAAATCTACATTTATTGATGCTGTAAAGGTACCTTATGAATTGAAAATAGTCACATCAATGTTTCGCTAAAAGATTTCAGTGGCTGAACAACACTTCTGTCCATATAATCCATTAGTAAAACCAGTGTTGGGCAGTAACGTTGATACAAATAGTGACGCTGCTAGATTAAATACATTTCTCAGTAGCGTGGCAGCAGCGTCGCTACCTTCAAATAGCTTTTCAGTAACAAAGGTTTTTTTTTTTAGTCAAGTAGCGCAGTTAGTGTTGCCAGATATAGCGGACATTTTCCAGCCCAAAAGCTGTCCAAAACCCGCACAAAAAAGGCCCAAAATAGTAGATTAATATTTAAATAAATTTTAATCAATTTTTATTTTAATCTAGTTAGCTTAACTGTCATAATTTACCAATACAGTAACTAACACCAGCAGTCACAGAACCACAACATAACACTTTTGCTGCTGTCGCTCTCTAGTGTGCACGTAAACGCTGCATGCAAACGGCGGATCTTTCATTTACAAATCTACATTTGTTGACAATCTACAAACTGTTTAAAACAGTTTGGACTACTTATCATAATTATGGGAATTGCCGGCCCGACAAAAAATTTATTACATTTTTTTGTCTTAGGCCTTACCCACCATATAAAAATACATATAAATACAATTATATCACCAGCACAACATACAATTTTTCTGAAGACAATCAACTACTGCACCTTTAAGCTGAATACTAGTATCTTTAAAAATATGTAGTAAAATAGTATGTACTGTCATCATGGCAAATATAAAATAAATTAGTTATTAGAATTAGAGAATTAGGCAGAATTTGAGTTATTAAAACCTTTATGTTTAGAAATGTGTTGAAAAAAAAAAAAAAAAAATGTATCTCTGTTAAACAGAGATTGGGGGAAAAAAATACAGGCGGGCTAATAATTCAGGAGGGCTAATAATTCTGAAAAATAAAAGTACAGTATTGGAGAATTTGTTTCTACTACTAGTTGTTGTATTTCCACAGCTACTATACCACAACAAGTATTTTAGTATTTTTTCCTACTGAATGTATGAAGTTAGAAACCTATGAAATATAGTCTGTTGGTGCTTGGGACTAAAGTTGTTTCCAAAACTATTGGCAGGTAAAGTTGCAGGACTCATTTTGTCCCACGTCTCAAGAATCAGTTTGCTATTTCTGCTTGCTAGGCTTGTCACGTGTGTAGTTTTCTCTATTTCACACAGCCATCTCTGTTTATGACCCCCTGTCAACACAAGCAACTGTCTTCTTTAAAGCGTTCACACACCAAAATAATTCCACACACACACACACACACACACACACACACACACACACACACACACCCACACACACACACACACACACACACACACACACACACACACACACACACACACACACACACACACACACACACACACACACACACACACACACACAAAGATCAGCACTGTCAAACACACACATCTCCTGAACGGTGAGCAGTTGGACGTCTGTGTCAGCTGAGGTTAGCAGAGAGCCCGAGGCAAGATGGCATAGTGAAACACAGATGCACGGTGAGATGTTGACATACACATACAAACACACACGCGCGCACATGCACCAGTTGAACGCCAGGTGTTTCCAATAGGTTTGGTCAAGGATGCAGTTAAAAAACAATGCCATCCCGGCTAACAACAAGTTATATATTATTAATATATATTTTCAATAATTAACATTCAATGGGGTGTATGCACAGCTCGTGTTTTTCAGCCAAGGATAAACTTTCAGTGAAAGGGTTATGTGACTTTCTTCAAATTTATAAGGTTTCTTTTACAGCATTGATGTTGTAATGTAATTCAAATATAATCAATTAAATAGACTTAAGCATTCATTTAGTTGTTTAAGCGTAAAATGAGTTGAAGCAGAGTAAATGCTAGCACCATCAGTACCAGCACTGACTTCATATTTTAAATACATGGTGGGGGGAAATGGAATTTAATGCAATGCTTCTTGTCCAGTCTGAGACCGACTTTATATCGTATATCTAAAAGGCAGTGAAGATCACAGATTTTTCAAGAAATCAGATCTTAAATGTGGTGATTTTATAATAAAAGACTGGAATATTCTTTATAATTTATAAAGAGCTTGGTCTGGCTGACTGAAAATTATTTATAAAAAGTCAATATGTGCATATACCCCATTTAAAGTACTTTTCACCATAATTATCACTCCAAAACAGCTTTACAAAAGGTGCATGTTATTACATTACAATTAAAATAAGAAAAAGTTATGATGTTGAGAATATCAATTTTTAGACATTGTATACTAAAACGACTTATTTAAAATTAGTTGAAAGAACACAATTCTTAAGTATTTTTGGGGACAACTTAATTGTTTTATGCTCGATCCATTTAAATTTGTAAAAACGATTAAGTGAACCTTGTGTTGGGATAGCATAAAGGAATTGTGTGGAACCCAGCATTTTTACATTGTGTATTATAATAAAGTTAACACCATAATATATTAACGTTATCAGAATGTTGTTTAAAATGGTATCAGAATTTTACATTCACATAAAATCAGGGTTTATTTTGTGCTGGAACAAGCCAGATTTGGATCCAGCACCTCTGAAATCTGATCTGGCACCTCATGTTACCGATGCAGGTGGCAGTAGTCTGTACTGTCCTTCCACAAAGAGAAGACATTCTACAAATTTTAAACAAAGCAGCATTTAAATACCATTTTCACAGTATGTCTTAATCTTCTCTGGTTCATTTCCTCTGTTCAGTTTGTTAAAAGTTTGCTTTATAATGGAATTGGAGTTGCAATATCAGTTGAAAGCAATGCTGGCTGCTTTTAATGCTATATATATATATATATATATATATATATA
>CAIGQZ010035013.1:8725768-8747073 GCA_903798205.1 Danio tinwini | reverse complement strand
ATACACACACACACAACAGTTCTGTCTGTTTTTTGAACTGATTGGGCGATATTCTGCAATAACAGCACTTGCACAGCCTCCTCACCCTTCACATTTCACCGTTGTGTATTACTCCGCCCACATACAGTGACAAGCAGAGGACACTTTACAGTTTGACAAATATTGCATAATGTAATTTTAAGGATTTTATGTGAGAATGTAGTTGTTTAGATTGCAACTATGCAGTTTATTTATAAGGATAGTAGCTATTTGAAAATATTTATAATTTCGGAGATTCAGAGTGGCGGCAGCCATCAGCCTGTCAGAGCAAAGAAATTGATGGTTGACCGCCACAAGATGGCGACAGAGACCGCATAATATGTCCTTATAGGGAGAAAAGCTCAGCGTTTTATTTTCATATTTCAAACTACAACTAGTCAAATAATTATAAAAAGATTGGCCTAAGTAACATTTTAAGTTAATCTCACTCTTTTGTATTTTGTAGTACTGTATTCATACCATAGTAATCTGGTAGTGTTTGCTTTGCTTTGGCTTTTTCGTGGTTAATTATTGACATATCCTGATTGCAACAGAGAAATATTTTAAAATCTCAGTAGACTAATGGCATTTCATGCCGTTCTGCCTTATGATAATAAAATGTCAGCAAAATCACCTGTTTAGTCATCACTTTAGACATTACGCTAAAGAATCATTCAAATACTAGCTCTAAAGTGATGGTTTCTGCTGTTTTGACCATCAGATGCAGATGTGAATGAATTGCAAAAGAAAGTAGTTCCTCTTACAAAAGAGTTTTTGAGACTCTCCGTGTTTAATTTTATTTTTTATACACAGGATTATGCTGTATATCGTCGTTGGTGGGACACTAAGGCACTCTGCCTGTGGCCCTGAGCCAACACATGCCTCCCACCAGTGCCGATATACAGCCATATCGCACTGCTACTCATCTGATATTGCTCATATATTACATTTTTTTTCTGAATCAAATAAATGAATATAAATATTTTCATAACATATTTAGCATAACTCGATTTTGCAACTAAAGAAGGTTTTATATTTCCGACAACTGCACATTTTTAAGAAACATTTACATATTTTAGTAATGTGTCAATATATGATGTGCGAAATATGGTGTCATTAATTTGTGTGTTTTCAGTATTTTTCATTTCTTTACGGAGAAACTAAGTTAATTAATTATTTTTATGAAGTAACTTACCCAGCCCTGGTTGCAGCTCTTATAGAATAAATTAATAATTTGTACTTTCCCTTTACCTGTTAAATAAATAAATGAATACATAAATAAATCAAAAATGTATTAAAATTACACAAAATTAAGATATGTTGCAAATATAGAAATGCATCTATTATTATTTTTATTTAATCAAAGAACACAAAGCACCCATTTGCAATATAAATATCAACCGACACTTTCAGGTGTAACAAACTCAGACTATCTCAATGATTTATGGATTGCTAAAACAAGGGGTTTGGATCTGTCTACACGTATAAAATCAGTGTTGACCTTGTAGGCTAGCTAAACATTCCGTGCGGTTAAGTTGACCTTGGAAGCTGTGAGGTTGGATAGAAATGTATGTTCTTCATGTGATGGATGGGAATGGATTGCCCGAAGTGAAACAGAGAATGAGACATCACCTGAGGGAAGGTCTGCAAGAGCCGGAGATAATAATTGTGCAGAGAATTTCTGTCAGTCAGAATTTCTTCATTTCCTGCAGAATTTCACAAGACCTTTATTTCAACCACATCCCAGGCAATCAAATTCACAGTTGTAACCCTGTCCCTCCTTTAACAGACTTATGTATAATCTGGAATATCTTTATGGGATTAAAATAGTAATAATAATAATTCAGCCCATTATTTAAGTCTCAGCTCAAAATACCCCTCACATAATGTTTAATATCTCTTTGACACTGCTCCTTTTAGGGTTTGATCCTAATTGTGCCATTTTGGTGACTGTCACTTTAAATTTAAATGATATCATGTTCTTTTCAAAAGAGGGCAGAGCTACAAGTGCCTATGTGTCAGCATAGTGGCAGATTCAAAAACAAAACTAACGTTCTATTCTAATGAGGGAGAGATGGTCACTATTGGGCAGGGCTTTCCACCTCTGATGACACGTAAATAAGGAGAATGTCAATTAAAGTGTTTCTGAAGAAATGTGACTATAAAAAATGTATTAATACATTTTAATCTTTAGAAGCTGGTTATATTCACACACTGTTGCCACATAATAGGAGCCCTTTAACTTAAATTCTATGACTTGCTCTGTTTCAAGGATCTAACCGACTTTTCACATTGAAATAGTCTTACCTTTATTATTTTGGAGACCTGTGTAAATTATAATGTAATAATATGTCTGTGTAAAGAATAAGTAAAGAATAACCCTGCAGCTAATACTGAAATTCTGAGTTTGAGTCTGTGGGAGTGCTGATGCAAATATATGTCAGGTATTACACTAGAACTGTTTCTCCTACTGTTTAGTCTTGGCAATGTAACATTCGTTTTGTTTCACTGTCAACTTTAAGTTGTAACATGTTACAATGCAATATTATATTTAAATGAGCAAAGTCTACTCATTCCCCACAATAAATTGATCAACGCAGGCTCATTATGGATACATACTTAGGTCTACATTTCTAAGGATGGCGAAAAACATAACTGGAGGTACGTCTGCTCGCAGTTTTTGTTTTAGCAAATCCATCAGAGTATGCATAATAAGCCTGGGTTGTGATAACGGCAGCCAGAACAGAGAAAAAAGTTGACTGTCCTGCACCCATAGACTGTGCATTAGCAACACCTCGCACAAGCAATAATTAATATTTGTGTAATTTGATGAAAAGATGATATAATACATATGTAAATACATATTAATGGACATAGGTTTAAAAAGATTATATATATATATGGATCATAACAGTCTTGTAAAAAGGGTCCATGGACAGCTGTGGAAATGCCGGATGCATTTGCAGGATGTTAGTCTTTGATGAGCAGGATCATGATATTGAAGTGTCATAATAGTTACAATAATAAATATAAACTTTTGTCATGAATAAGTAATTTAACAAATATTCATGAGTCTGACACCCTTGAAGGCCAACTTACACTTCAACAACAGATAACCAGCTTACAGTATGTCACTTTTCAGATATTTCAAGACACAGCAACAAAAAAAACTAGGCCTCCCTAACAGCGGTAGCATGCTGATCCAGCAACCCCATCTGTCAGTGCAGTGTGAATTGGCCTTAAGGGGCTGTTGCATATACGTACGTGCTTGACATGTCAATAAATCTGAATGCTAACGTCAGGTTTTAGGTACTTCTTTCTTCTAGAAGTGTCTCCTCCCTTGTGCAACAGTGTCCCAATATAATTCCTGGGCCCTGAGCAGTGCTTGAGCCGGTCACCCACTTGTTATATTGAGGTTGGGCCCTGTCAGGAGGGGTTGACAGCCCCCCTGGGTCCTGCGGCCTCTGCCACGCTATGATTCATGACTGGCTGGGAGACGGGGGGGAAGTTCAAGTCTGGCCTAATCCAAACACTGAGAAAATGGAACAGAGGAAGCAGGGTCGAAAAGAAAACACAGCTAAAGACGGAGAGAAAATGTGGAGGGATGTAGTGAACTTGCAGAATGCCGCAAAAAACTTTCAGTGGCATGAGTGAGCGATAAATCTACTCTAAGTTCTGTTTGGAGGGACTGCTGCAATCTAGCATTTAGTTTTCGGTTTAGTTTTATTTGCCTTGCTTTCATTTGAAATGCCCCACACATAGCACCTTACTCTGACCATCACTTTGGAGAGAATTAATAAAGAGACAACCCGAAATGTTTTGCCTCAAAACTGATAGTACTGAGGTAGCATGGTGGCTCAGTGGTTAGCACTGTCACCTCACAGCAAGAAGATCGCTGTTCTAAGTCCCGGCTGGGCCAGTTGGCATTTCTGTGTGGAGTTTGGATGTTCTTTTCGTGTTGGCGTGGGTTTCCTCCGGGTGCTCCGATTTCCCCCACAGTCCAAAAACATGCGGTATAGGTGAATCAGATTAAGTAAATTGGCCGTAGTGTATGAGTGTGTGCATGGATGTTTCCCAGTTCTGGGTATGCGCAGGAAGGGCATCCGCTGCGTAAAACATATGCCAGAATAGTTAAGGGTTCATTCCACTGTGGCGACCCCTGATAATCGGAGACTAAGCCAAAGTAAATTGAATGAATGATTGCACTGAGGCAGAGAATTGCCAGCAACAGCTCTGTCAGTTAAGAAATGTGTTGATCTGTTGTTTTGTTAACACTATTACACTCATTTCCTTTCTGGTACTCTATTAAGGTGGTTTACGAGGACAAGCCTTGTGTCCTCATAATTCGAAATGTTTAAAATCATACTTAACAGAGTGTTTTGAAATTAAAACATTTGCCACATGTAACATGTGATGGTTGGGTTTAGGGGTAGGATAAGGCCATATAAGTGGTTTTTACTGTATAAAACACATTAGACCTGTGTCCTCATAAACCACCAATAACAACGTGTGTGCGTGCATGCGTGCGTGCAGAATGCAACTTTACCGCACACTTTTTTTTTTTTTCAAGCATTCTTTATCCGGGGACTCAACAAAAACCTGTGCAAAGAGCCCAGAATTTCTAGCTACCATTTAAAAGAAATATATTGTAGATTACCTTAAGACTAACATATTGATACAATCACTTAAAAATTCACTTTGATCAATGGAGCATTTTAAAGCCAAAATTCATCTGCGAATCGATCTTATGTCAGCTTATAGATAAACCAGCTGATCGACATGACTTGTATCTGTGGTTACACTGTAAACAGCAGTGAGTTCAGTAAACCGATGACCTTCACGGCCAATCACAGTCATTTCTGTTGACCACGTGAGCACAATGCTTACTGCTTAAATGTTCGTGGGAAATGGACATTTTTTTTCATTTTAGCACTGAATTCCAGTATCGTGACAACCCTAATTGGCCATAGTGTATGAGTGTGTGAATGCAAGTGTGTATGGGTGTTTCCCAGTACTGGGTTGCAGCTGGAGGGGCATTCGCTAAAACATAAGCTGGAATAGTTGGCGGTTCATTCCGCTGTGGGGACCTCTGTTAAATCAGAGACTAAGCCGAAGGAAAGGGAAATGAATTGATCAGCAAGAGCTTGATTTTTTTTAACCAAGTTCAATTGGCTATTTACAATGATCCAGCTAACAATTAAAGAGGAGAATGTGGGTGCGCAGTAATGAGAATGAAAGTTTTACATTATTCATCAGGATAAACCATCTGTCAAGACAAAAATTCTAATTAAATTAAAAGTTTAAAACAACTTTACAACAAACTCCGATATCAAAACCCCCTAAAAGTCTGAGAGAGACTCCATGAAACTGATAATTAAATGTCTCACCCCAGCAAAAGAGGTTTAGTCTGAGATCCCTGGTTGAATTTCCCTTTAATTAAAGCCAAGCTGAGTTCGTAGCATCCAGGGACTTCAACTCTGTAACACCGAATCTATATTTCCTTTTCACTTCATTCTTAGGAGTTCCGTCTTCCTCGATTGGAGTTAATAGTTTTAGGAGATCACTTGATATTAATAGGAACTGATTTTCAATATCCGCTTTGCCCTGGAGCTCTTGTGTATGTTGGTGCAGAGCTTGCTGTGAGAAGTTGCTAAGAGCTGTAACTTACAAACAGACTTAGCATGCTAATGAATCTACTGCATGTTTGGGCAGGTCATTTCACTGCCATGCTGATTGTGTAGTTTTTGTTTCCACTGCTGGGGTGTTAAAGAGCTTATGGAGTGCTGTTGTATTTCCTCTTATAACACAAAGTTTAAGAAACACAGTATGGAATTATTATTATTTTTTTATTCAATTAATCTTTAATTTTATAGCACTTTTACAATGTAGATTGTGTAAAAGCAGCTTAACATAGAAGTTCTAGTAAATTCAAACTGTGTCAGTCCAGTTTTCAGAGTTAAAGTTCAGTGTAGTTCAGTTCAGTGTGGTTTCATTTTCACTGCTAAAAGTAAAAACACTGAAGAGCAAATTCATTGATGCGCAGATCCAGAAGTCCCAACCAAGCAAGCCAGTGGTGACAGTGATGAGGAACAAACTTCAGCAATAGACGAAAGTGAAGGGGAAAAAAAAAACCTTGAGAAAAACCTGGCCAAACTCTGGAGGCAGGAGAACGTTGGACGTCCATCGAGGAGAAGCTGCAGGTGTGAGTAGGTCACCGGCAGGTGTTCAGGCTGGCACACAAGATCAATGCAGAGACTTGTCTGTCACTGGAGTATTTCAGGATTCAGCCTCATGCTCTCCACTCCTTCATGACTGCTCATCTACTCAGGATACGGCCTGGTTCAGGATTATAGAGACCTCTAGAAGTCCTCTATGGTTGGCATCATCTCTTCGTTTGTGTTGTCCTTGAGGTCCTTGATGATTGGCATCATCTCTTAACAGGTCTTGGATCACATCAATGGCGCTGCACAATCTCTAGAGGTCTCGGGATGAGTATTTCCAGGTAGATTTTGTATTTCTTCTAAAGCTTCATAGTGAATGGCAACTTTTAAACAATTAAGTAAAGGGTTTTACATGTTTAATTATTAATTTATTTTAAATAAATTATGCAAACTCCAGACAGAAATGCCACCTTGACCAGCTGGGACTCGAACCAGCCACCTATTTGGTGTGAGGCGACAGTGCTAACCACTGAGCCACCATGTCACCCCATTTTTAATTAAAAAGTTATTTTATTTTATTTTATTTTTTTTGATACTTTCAGCCAAATACAATCATCCTTGATGATGGACCCAAATCCTAAAATGTAAAAAATGTAGAATATGTTTTCAGTATTCTAGACAGTAAAATATATTTAAAAAATAATAATAATTACATGTTTAAAGTTCATGCGCACATCCTGATCTAAGTAGATTTTCATGCTGTACAAAATGTAAAAACTCCACAAAGCAAAAAGTGAAACATCAGCGGTGTGTTTCTGTTTCTTTTGGTCTAAAGGATCAAAAATGTCCTCAGCTTTGTTTTTTATCTAATGCATTTTTTTCCAGGAGGTCGTGATTAGTTTTCTCTGCTATTCTGAGATGCATCAATGACATATGTTTTTCAAAGCCTAATTCACTGCGGAGACTCTCGAGATCCATTTTCAAAATGACCCTCATTACATCCACCCTCATTGAAGCTTTTAGAGCTGTTTCGATGGTATTGAAATGATGCTCATAAATTATCATGCGAGATCACCTTGTGTGATGTCATTGTTGCAAATGCTACAGGGTCTTGCATTTTGTCCCTCTGGATGGATAAAATGGGCATTATAATATAGATCGTTAACCTTTTACTCCTTTTAGCATATCAAATCTAATTCAATTGTCAAAGATAGATGCGATTGTTTATACAATAAAAGGAGAAATTAAGTAAATGTAAGCCAATAAATATGAATAAAGTATCTATGTTACTGCATATTCCTCATCACTACCAGAAGAATGAACATAAAATATTCGGGTGCATTTTGAATGCCCACCAGGTTTATTATATAAACTCATAATGCCAACCCAGGCTCATTCTGATAACGTACCACTATACAGTATACATTTCTGAAGAGTGCCAAATACGGCATGGAGAGCGACATTTTTTGCAGTTTTTGTTTTCACGAATCCACCAGAGGCCGCTGTGTATGCTTTTTCAGATCTCAAATTTCTCTTATGAGTGCCATTCGTACCTGCTGTTATCGCGTAAATACACCAGAGGTTCGATGCCCTTCCAGTTGCAACCCATCACTGGGAAACATCCATACACACTCATTCACACACATACACTACAGACAATTTAGCTTACCCAATTAACCCATATGTCTTTGGACTGTGGAAACTTGAGCACCCGGAGGAAACCCATGCCAACATGGCAAGAACATGCATACTCCACACAGAAATGCCAACTGACTCAGCCGAGGCTCGAACCAGCGACCATGCTACCCACTGTGTCAACTTGACACCCCAAGTTTAACCATTCACTGCATTTTAAATGATGACAGTACCATATATACAATTAAACTCAAAGTTATCAGCCATCCTGTGAATTTTTTTCAGTGCAAGGAAATTTTCACAGTATTTCCTACAGCATTTTTTCACTTTTGGACAAAGTCTTATTTATTTTTAGTTAGAATAAAAGCATTTTTTAATAAAAAAAAAAAAATTTTTAGGTCAATATTATTAACCCCCTTAAACTTTTTTTGATTGTCTACAGCAGGGGTGCCCACATGTTTTTAGCATGCGAGCTACTTCTAAAATTATAAAATGAAAAGTCAAAATGATCTACCTTTTATAAAAATGCAAAACATATATTTGTTCATAAGCATATTGAGAATTCTGTATTTAATTCAATTAATGTACCTTGCATAACCTATATTGTGAAATAGCCTACAGCTCTCATATTTTTGTCATTACAATGGAATAAGCCAGGGAAGCATAGTCTGGACAGTAGCTGCTGATAGCCAGTCTCAAGCGCACTACCAAATGATCATCAGTCATGGTGGAATGATATTTGGGTTTAACCACGCCAACTTTGCTAAGTGCTGCAAAATAGTTTTGCAGCACTTAGCAAAGTTGGTGCGGTTTTACGTGCGTGCGTTACCCATGCGTCAGAAAAGGTCAGATATCAGACTGGCTGCCCTGTATATCAATCAAGCGATACATTTCAGTGAGGATAGATGATAGGCTGACGTTTATTTGTTTAATGCCATGCAATCTACACACGCTACCTTTGTGATTGACGTATTGGGCACCCCTGCTCTACAGAACAAACTATTATGTTTAGAAATGTGTTGAAAAAAAATCTTCTCTCCATAAAACAGAAATTGGAGATAAAAAAATATACAGGGTGACCTATTAATTCTGACTTCAACTGTACATTTTGGTCATGCGTGACTGTAGAAATGCAATGTTATGTCAACAACCCATATATATTCACATGCACCTTTTAGTCTGTAACCCCTAAACATATATATCTACTGTTTGACAACTTTGCATTAGCATCAGTGAGCAATGCATACTATTAATCCAATCTATAATTTAATGTGTACTTTTGGCCTACTTGTCAAAAAGTACAGTAAAGTGAAAAAAAAATCATGTTTTTTAATGCGCATAAACAGGAACTTTCCATTAACCAACCAATATGCTCTTTTTTTCACCTTTTCATAAGATAACTAAAGATATATTAGTCGAAAATGTGACAAGTATCAGGAGACGATGACTGTTGTTTTCTTTCCCTGACACAACTAATGCTTACGATTTCCCTTTCTTCTGCAAGGATGCTGGGTTTTTTGGTGTAAAAACAGCAGAGGAATAAATTTGGAATAATTGCAGCCAAAGTGCCTGCCGTTCTTCGCCGCAGCTTCAGGGAACGAGGAGAAATCATCTGCCGCCTTTTTCCTCCTCCAGCTCTCTGCGCACTGGTTCCCTTGTCATTGCCGAGCAGAAGTCTTGCCTGTTTAAAACAGACGTAATTAAACCTCTCTGCTCTCATTAAATATACAGCTGTCTGCAGCAGAGCTCCCCGGCACCTCTAAGTGAATGTAAATTTCCATTTCATGGTGCGCGCAAAGGGAGCGAGAGAGGAGAGTCGTTCTAGCAAGCCCAACTATCCTGCACTGCTGGCAGCACGTAAAAAAAAAAAAATTACCGCACCCCTAAAATAATTGCCCCTTTGTTTCCAGTGAAGCCACGTATGGAACAGCCCTTGCGTTATATAATTCATGCGTTAGGTAGAGTCACAGGTCTCCTCGTCATAGGAAAATATGGAGCTTTGCGATATGAATAAAAGTGCACTGAATTTGGTAGGGGGTGAAATTTTAACAGACTCCATAATGACTTCCTCTCCGGTTTGAATGCTTATGCAATCTCTCTACCAGATGAAGGGACACTGGAGGAATTGCGAGGTTAATCACAGACTTAATGAACTTTCTTTTTATATTGCTCTATTCAGGAAGGGAAATATAATTGAATATGAATATTCTCAGGATTTATAGGTAAAGGGTGTCATTTATGCCAAGCAAGTGGCTCTCTAAGCCGCTGAGTTTTCATAGGTTGTCTGAACTGAAGACCACGGCCACAAATTGACACCATTAGCTGAGACTTTGCTGTGCCAGACTGATTGGCGGGGTTAACTACAGAATGCAGGGTTTATAATACATGTTTACAAATAGGTTCCTCCAGTAAACTCTGACTGTCAGCCATTGGTCAAACAACAAATAACTCTGCTTGCAAGCAAATGCCATTGGGGTAGCCAGTGTTACTGTATTGGAGTAATGTTAAAACTACAACAGGGCAATTTTGGGAAGTAACTTCTTTTTATATTGCTCTATTCAGGAAGGGAAATATAATTAAATATGAATATTCTCAGGATTTATAGGTAAAGAGTGTCGTTAAAGCTAAGCAAATGGCTCTCTTAGCCCCTGCCACAATACTGTGAGTTTTCATTGGTTGTCTGAACTAAAGGCCGAACCCACAGATACTCACACCATTAGCTCAGGCGTTGCTATGTCAGTCTGATTGGTGGGGTCAATTACAGAATGCGGTGTTTATGATACATGTTTACAAATAGGTTTCTCCAGTAAACTCTGACTGTCAGCCATTGGTCGAACATACAAATAACTTCGCCTGCAAGTAAATGCCATTGGTGTTTTTTCAGCTATATAAGCATGATGTTAACACTGAAACAGGGCCATTTTGGAAAATTATTTGGTTAAGTTTTGACTTTAGACATTTGACTGGCTGGGGTTTTATAGTTAGAGCTAATAATGCAAAATGTCAATTTTGATTTCACTCCAACTTCAGTGCTAATTTAAACGGGGCTAGAAGAAAGCAACTTAATTCTAAATAAAATTGCACAGCACCTTTAATGGATCTTAGCAAGACCTCTCAATAGTTATGCCTCTGATGCACAGATACAAAAACTGACAAAAACCTAAAATTTATAGAAGATGACAATTTTAACATATGGCACAGATAAATATATTATATATATTTATATAATATATATTATATATAATATATATATTTTTTTTTTTTCCCCAAACTGATATGCGCTTTTACTGATATGTGATGTTCATGACACAGTTATCAACTTAAACCTGAAAAACGTGTACACTTTTCATTTACACAACAGCAGGGATATGGATATGTTTACATAAGCTCTACAATTTGCCATCATTATGATTTCAACCCATATATTAGTAAATATGTCCAACTTAATTTTTTTTTATCAATTTTAAACCAAATAGTTAGGTTTGTCAGTAATATGCACATAATTATATTATATTATATTATATTATATTATATTATATTATATTATATTATATTATATTATATTATATTATATTATATTATATTATATTATATTATATTATATTATTTTATATTATATTATATTATATTATATTATATTATATTATATTATTTAAAAATTATGAAATAATATATTCAATTTTAATATTCATTCATTTTCCTTTGGCTTAGTCCCTTTATTTATCAGGGGTCGTCACAGCAGAATGAACCGCCAACTTATCCAGCATATGTTTTTACAGCAGATTCCCTTCCAGGCGCAACTCAGTACTGAGAAACACCCATACGCTCTCACATCACTACGGCCAATTTTACTTATTCAATTCACTTATAGAGCATGTCTTTGAACTGTGGGGTAAACCTGAGCACCCGGAGGAAACACACATGCAAACTCCACAGAGAAATGCCAACTGACCCAGCCGAGGCTCGAATTATATAAGTATATATGCAGCTAAAGACTATATATAAAGAACAGTGGTATAACTTCTTTAGCTTAGGCAGCCTTACATCACATATATAAATGTTCTATTTCTAGCTATTTTTCCTTCACTTTGGCATCCTGGTTATATCTTCTCCTTTGAAATGGCAGCACAACAATTCTCCATGACATCCAGCAACTAACGTCTGACTTTTTTGCCTTAAGTGTTGTATTTCTTAATGTTCAGTTTGTCATCGTTGCACAGGTGAGTAAGCATGACGAAACTATTTCCATAATTCCTTCACAGTACAGAAAAAAACAGTGTGGAAATACACCGTCAAGTCAAAATGATTCAGACCAGTTCACTAGTAACTCAAACAGCTTCAGGCTCTTTTTTTAAATCTCTGTTTCACATATTTTAATACAGACGGCAATGAAAAATGGTTCAGATTACATCAACATACATCATTCTAACAGCAACTAAGGGTGACTGACAACCAGAGTTGAGTAAGAATGGCCATATCACCAGTCCCAGCAGTTCAAGACCCAGGGGATGCTGGGACGTGAAGCATTTCTGACAAATAAGGGAATGCAGTGCAATCCTGGGGACAGATATTTCTATATAGGGGGAAAAAAAACAAGAGGGTGACCAATCGTAGTCGCTCTCGAGCCTTAAATAAATGCTCATTGCTGAAACTCGAGGTCTCGGGATCTCACTGCCAGTCACTCACCCTGCCAAAGCACATCTATAATTCAACTCTATAAGCCCTCATACAATTCATAGAGCCGGTGTGTGTGCACATGGGGGAAGGCATCCTGTCCTTAATATACGGTGTCTCTTCTTTCACCTGATCCTGTTGCGTTTACGTTTTAATTTCATGGCAGAGTCCTGACCACCCGTCCTGGTCTCTCAGCGTGAAAGGTCGCTTCACTCGCGCTCACAAATTCAATTACCTCCATGGCCCTCGCCTCGCTCTGCCGTGCCCTCCGCTTGATGCAGCTGTCCACAATTTGTCCACTTCACTCTTCATTTTCACTAATATCTTCCGCACGTAAGAAATTTCATGCCTATCTGCAGATTTTCTGCATCATAAAGACGTCAGCCAAAAGCCAGCTGTAAATCAAATGCCATAGTAGTGCATTCTCTCTGAGTTATTTACATGGTTTAGGGGAACACACTGAGGAGGAAATCTGATGTTTTTCCCAATTGCTTTACCCAGCAAGCATTTTTTTGTGTTGAAAAGTCTAGCTTACACTTTGTTTTCAGTTGACGTAGTTACAGTGTAGGGGAGAGCGGAGACGAAAGTTTGCTGTGATTACTAACTCGCCGTCATGTCACCTTAGCTGATTGCGGCTGATTAGACGCTGAACTCAGCATATACATCGTATTTTTGTTTTATGTGGCTTTACACAGTCAATTGCCTTTTGGAATTATTTCCTACAATTATTATATACTATGGCACACTGTGTGCACTTAATTGTGTTCTGAAACTATTCAAGTTGCCTCCATTTCCCAGGTATGTGCAATTCTTACATACTTATATACCATATATATATATATAAATGTATTTTTTTTTAGGATAATTTATCATTTATATTTTTCTTTAGACCTGTAATGCACTCCAGAATCTGACAGATTTATTAGCTGTAGGCTCTAAAGCAGTCATCTGAAACCCTATCATACAGTGTTATGCCTGGATTTCATAAATAACCTTGCATTTACTAACACAGACTATATTTAAAGTATTTGGAAGTGATTTGGTTTTCCTTCTAAAGAAAAACATCATAAGAACAATGCTTAGTGGCTTAATGTGTTACATCAGTGTTTTTAAAGTCTAAACACTTTTTCATATAGATTACAATTAAGCATAAGTGGTCAGAACACAAACAAGTCACAGGTAAGTGTTAAGCATTTCTCCCAAAGAAAAGCCTGTCTAAGCAACATTCTAGCAGGCGTCCGTAGCTCCACTGACACTCCACCTCTTTTCCCTTGTTTGGTATCCCCCGGTCGATGCGATGACGCGTGAACAAAATGCAGATGATTGGCCACGCCTACTTGTAGCTTCATTTGCACTCTTCAGAAACTTATGGGTGACATCATGGATACCATGTCCATATCCTTTAAAGTCTGTGGTCAAAACACTGCAAACTCTAATGTGGAAGTGAAAAATAATGCATGGCTATTAGCAGTGAGACATAAATAACAGTTTCAGTTTCGTTCATCCCCACAGGAACTCTTGCCATTTAAACCTGATACTTTTAAACTGAAAAACTCAAAGATTGCACTTAAGGATGTGTTATTGCACTAATTAACCTGTAGATTGGTCATTACTCTAACACATGAAAAGAGAAACACAACTTGTAATATGAAAAAAAGAACTGTTACAATAATTTACATTTTGCACTTAAAAACAGAAATTTAGATCTAACCGTGGGACACGGTACCAAATCACATGATATTTGGCAGCTTCATCAAGGGTTGCATGCTGAATGTGCTGTTATAGTATGGAAATTAAATGTTGTCAGGGCTTTGAGAAAATTGATTTGTTACTTTCGTCCCACGTTACTTTCATCCTCACTCTTCCCCAACTAGTCATTTAACTACTGAGTAATATTAATTAATTTAAGGCAAAAATGCCCAGTAAAATGCCACACACGTTCTTTAGTGGATTGTGGATTGAACAAAACATATAAGTTGTCCCAATAAAACCTCTAGAATTGTGCTGATTCGGCTTATTTGAAATAAGTAGTTTAAACAATTGGCAAAAATAACTTTTTGACTGCATTGTGGGTCATTTTAAAACTTTTTTACAGTAACTTACTGTGTATTAGGAATTTGCGGTATAGGTATTCTACTGTAACCATAGTAAGCAAGTACTGCTACTGCTCTGAAAAAAATGATGACTGCAAAATTGATGCAAACAATTTATGTGTTGAATTTAAACAAACAAATAAAATTGAGTAATGTTCAACTAACTTTGTTTGTTTAAATTCAACCCAAATTAATTGTTTACAACCACTTAGCTTAATTTTTTTTGTCAATCCAAGTTATCTTTGAATAATTTTTTAGTGTGTAGTTGAAAACAACTTAAAAGGAAAAAGCATTAGATAACATATTGGGCGCAAGATGTGTATGCTGTGATTTGTTGCTATTTTCAGACCAGCGCAAGCCTAATTTTAACGTTTTGCGCCACGTTGTTTAAATAGCAAATCCATTTGTGCTACTTTGTGGACTCATGGGGTTGCTGGTCTATAAATGAGGTGTATTAAGGTGCATTTTTGGCATGTTGCTATTTTGAGGAACTGAAATAAACTGTGCCATTGACCAACTAAAAGCTGGTCTAAAGTCCAGTGCAGAGTGCATTAGTTATGCACCTAATAAAGGGATTTAAACATAAAAAGAAGTAGTACTGGTTTTTACTATTAAAAAACAACAACAAAACGAACTATTTGGTTTTACTGTTATGGTCAAGAACAGTTCATGTGTTTTTTTTATTTAATTTTTTTATTTTATTTGTCCTATGTGGGAGGGTTTGAGAGTCTATTCCCAATTATTCATATAAAAAAGATGTCAGAAACAACCTAAGCATTTTTTAAGAAATAGAGTAGTGTTATTTAGACACAAAGTTTTCTAAGCTTTCCTGACCCCCTTGATTTGATATTCAGTATGCAAATATAACTCATAAACCGATAAATAAGACTGAAATAAATTGCAGCGTGAGTCAGGTCCAGCTGTCAGCAGGAGTTTCCAGGCCTAAACAAACACAGGAGCCCTCGAGAGGTCAGTGGTCTGAAGAGCTCAGCAGGGGTGGCCACAAACAGGAAGAAATCCTCTTCACCTTCACATCTCAATGAGGACCGCCACTCTTCCTGGACAAGCTGGAAATCCGAGAGTTCCTGGAAGTTCTGCTCTACCTACCACAGCTGGTTATTTAAAGAGCTCAAAACCAATACTTTAATGTCACTGCATTCAGCCAGCAAACCACAGAACCAGGCCTTTCACTCCAAACCGACATGCTATTCTCTGTGTTGTCGAGGCTTTGGTTAAAGCTGATGGTAGAAACGCCCCTCTTGTTTTTTCTTTCTCAGTCTTTAACTAAAACTCTGTCTGGCAAAGCACATTTTCTTGTAAGTGTAGTGGCGAATGAGCCGTGATGCAGGTACACACAGGTCTATTCATTATATGTAATCATGTCTGGGTCCTGACTCTATACATGTGGGTGTGAAGGTTTAGAAAGCATGCTGTCTCCTAAAAATAACATCATCCGCAAAAGAAACAGATTAAATAAATGGAAGCATTGGTTACACTTTATTTTTGGTGGACCATTTTAGACTGGGTTAGGGAGTTAGGGTTACCCCTGACCCTAAAATGGCTAATTCATATGAAATCATACAATGTTTTACGGGAGAGTTATTTTTTTACATGCACATTTAAAATAGAAATACAAAAACAGTATGAGTAAAAAGTTGACTATCAAACTAAAGTGTGTCTGATACATTACAAAGCAAGAACAACGAATAGACAGAATTGCTTATCACTGCTCACAATTGAAGATCATCATGCTGTTTATGTTAGGGTTTAAAGATGAACTTCCGGTTGCCAGATAAAGTAAGATTCCACCACGAGCTCCTAGATCTTGTTTTAGATTATAAGCGAGAGGAAAATACGTTCTATTAGCATTTCGTCTTTACTTGGACAAAACATCCGACAGGCACAAGAAAGCAGGCGCCAAGTGTTTATGTAGGTAATAAAAACAGGAACTAGACACCTAAAGATGAAGCCCTAATCCTGACACCATCTGAAGCAGCGTGAAGTCTTTATTATGATTGCAGCTATTGACTTTACCTTTGAATCCAACAATTATTGTTCATTTATCATATCCAAACGTTTGATGATGTGACAAATGGAGAAAATATGTTGTACTTAAGGTAAAACTGTGGTCATATAACAAAGCAGCTTTGCCATTTATTATGCAAACACATGCAGAATCCAGGGGATTTCTTTTTTAAAGCGGTTTGTTTTAAACATGACCTCCAGGTATAGTTTGGTTTATTGTATATGTCAAATTCAACTGAAGTTGCAGTTCTTCATCATAAAGTTTTCTGTCTGCGAGCATTTCAATCTATCAATTAATCAGTTGAAATGCATTTGAAAGGTACTGTATGTACATTTTTGACTCTTCTAAAATATGTTTGTAGATATTTATGAAACATGCTACCTGAACCCAGCAGGCGCACAATGTCATATGACGATTATCTTTAGTTTTATTTTGGTTGCAACGTCAGGTGACCAAAATTGACATTGATTTGCTGTCTGTTATTGACGTCAGCTGACATCTAATACTGATGTCTTCTGGCATTAATATTTGATTGGTTTTATGCTGTGGGGTTAACTAACTTAAATCCAACATCATTTTAACCTCATGATATGACATCCATGCAATGTCAAAGTCTAACATCAGTAGACATTTATCTTAGGTAATTACACAACATAAAACCAACCTCTTTAAAGTCTCTTTAATGTCATAATGTGACGTCCATATGTCAAAAGCTAACATCATTAACCGTTGATTTTATGTTGATTTTATGTTTTGTCGTTAACTGACTAAAATTCATCTTGACGTTGAAGTCTGACCTCTAACTGAAGCTGAGTTCTGACGTCAACCCGATTTCCATATACAGCCAAAATTCAAAGTTAGACTGACGTCAGAGTCCACTGTCAACTTTACGTCTGTGTGATGTCCAGTGCCTGCTGGAAACATACTTGTTTATCCAAAAGAAAGAGAAAAAAAAATCTAAAATCAGTTATTCTCCTTTTAAAATGTCTGTCTTTGGTTTGTTCTCTATAACCAGCCCACTGCTAGTTTAATCAATTATATTTCAGCACTTATGGGTTGCACATAAAACACAGTTTATTTAACTTCAGTCATACACTTAATGAAAATGTGCGAAAATGCTGGAGGACTCATTTGACAAGTAGCAGTCTTCGAAATTTATTCAGAGTTATAAAAATACACATTAGGTTGTCTTACATTGTAATACTGTGTCCTAATATCACACGATATGACACAATTTCAGTGATAATCTGCACCGTATCTGCAACACAACAGAAATATTTAAATACATCAGCCATTCAGAAGCACAGAACAATGAACACACTCCAATAAAATTAGTCTAATTCATACATATTAAACCTCTTTAACATTATTAAAAATACACGCTGATTGACTGATATTTGTAGGTCAGTTGTAACTTTAACTTTCAAACTGTTTGTTTTTTTAGATCTGAGGTAAACTATCTGCTGCTGCTTTCGGTATGGCAATAAAAGTACGTAGAATTGGTAGCATTTAACACTGAAAAAAGCACATAATCAGTACCTGAGGTAATCATTGTCATAGTAGTTTATGGTGTTGTTCAGCTGCAATGTCACAGAAAAATATACTGTTACATCATGCAGTTACTGTTACAACATGTAGTGAAGACACAGTGTAGGCCAGATTGTCAGACACACTTGCTTCTGTTGCAATCTGGCAACCAGCATTTGAGTGTTGGAGGAGGGGCCGGGTTAAAAAAACTCTCTCCAGTGTTTTGAATTTGGATTGCAATACCAAATTCAACCACTTAAATGACGTTATACCACTTAAGTGAGCGTTTTTGAAAAGCTCCATATTTGTGTGTCGAAGATGCCGGAGTAGTGTGTACACCGCAGGCGAAACTGGAACAAAACGTATGCTTTAAAATGACAACACATTAGTGCAAAGAGTGTAGTTAGAGTGTCTACTAAAACACCATGTGTGCTGTGTGATTTAGTGTGTGAGCAGTAATCAAAACTGCATAATTAATTCAGAGAATATGCAGGATTCTAATAGCGGTAGAATTTTCTGAACACAATGTCAATACAATGCGGCTCCGCAAACATCACATTCAAAATCTGCAGAGAGGGGACTCCATGTCCTACAGCCTGCAGCCATATGACCATTACACCTCCACTGGAAAAATGTGTTAGCTCACATGAGATTACACGTCCATTACGTCACCTGGCAGTGCTGAGTACTCAGATATTTTCTATTGTGATTGTGTTGTTACAGGGGCCTGATCTGTTTTCACACTAAATCACCTGCGAACCTCTCCGTCCTCACCTCCAGACTCAGAGGAATTACCTCACTGTCATGTCCGGTTCTTTCAAACATGTGGATTAATAAATGTTTTACACAACTTTTTTTTTAGCTACTATCTGAGGCCCTCTTAAGAAAAAAAAAAAGAAAATGAAAACAAAGACTACACTGTAAAAATAATACAGTTGTGAATTGTATTATAAGATGTTGATCTCTTCTTTGTTGACTTTTGATGTGGAAAATTCATTTCTACAGTGACTCTTATTGATATTTGAATTTGCAATAATACCATGTATAAGAAACAATTTATAGGGAAATAAGTCTGTAAAATAACAGAACATGTACTGGCAGTTACTAGGTTTTTGTACTGTAATATACAACAACCCAGACAATATATCACTTTAAACTATAAAAAAATACTAATAAAAGTCACTTTTTCCAACTTTGCAAGGTTAAAGGTTGTTGGAAGAACACAAAAATACTTTTGCTGCTTGTTCAAACTATTTATGTAATATAAGTTGAACTAACACAATTCTTAAAGTTGCTGTATAATAAACAGTTGGGTATACCAAGGCATACATAGTAGAATAATAGGAAATCAGTATAAGGAAATGGACTCAGACACCAGTTATCATGTAAATTCCTCGTGAGTAAAACCCTGGTGGGAAATGGACCTACCAGAAGACAAAACAAACTATCACGAGACTCACGAGCCACGCCCTCCACATTTGTATGTATGACTACTTTAGGTTGTTTATCCGGACCTGACGCCATCAAGAGAACATATACTCATATGCAGCTCTGAGATCATTAATATGCATGCCTAAGGCTGTGTTTGATAAGAGACAACCTTTTCTAATGAGAAAACAATAATAGTTTCCCTCCATTAGTTATTTTGAGGCTTATATTCAACTTACTAAATATGCAGGACTTTTGACTTAAAAAAACAACTGTAGATTGTTTACTGTGAGTTACTGGGCAACAACTGTGCAAGACATGTAGGTCAGGATGCAAAGTGCAAGATTTACAGATTATCCATTCATTCAGCTCCCCTCTGAAGATACATAAGGTATGTTTAATTGTATCTTTTGTTAATTTAACTTACCGTGTTTATTGTGACACCTGTAGAACAGTAGATCACTCATCTCAAATGTCATCTGTTCATACAGGTGATATTAAGTCCTGGCTGTGTTTTCCTTGACATTATAGCTTACAAATACAACCAGATACATCTCCATCGGTCTCTTTTGTCAAGTTCAATTATAATTTAGCCTTTCTATATCTAATTTAGCCTTTCCATATCCATGTCTCTTGAGCAAAATAGGTGAATGTTAATCTGATTGGGTTTATATTTGTCCATGTTCAGCACGCAGTGTTTGCGAGAGAGCTGCACATCAGAGCGGATCTTATTAATATTTATGACACAATCCATATATGGTCAATCATGGACCTTCTGATTCTAGGAGTATTTTATAGAGTAATAAATGAGCTTATTAAACCATCTCTGGAGATTTTTGTAACTTACTGAAGCCATAAGATATGATAATCGAAGATATATTAACTTATTAAACCAATGAAGTATATGGCACCTTTAAGTTTTTTGTGGGAAAACTTTATTGTTTTATGTTTAATCCAATTAAATTTGTAAAAACACTTAAGTTAACTTAATCAAATTGTGTTGGGACAACATGAGGGAATTATGTGGAACCCAGAATTTTTTACAGTGAGTTATCAAGGTCCTATAATGTAATTGAAAAGCATAAATAAATGAGGAAAATAAAAACATGAATCACAAAATACAGAAAACTGCTAATATACAGATTTTATTTTACAGTGTAGGCAAAGGAGGAGTAGATGTACTTCAACACAATTATCCAAACAAAAGCCCCTCCATGCATTCCCCTGTCTCACAGCGCTTGTCCTGGTTTGGAGCATCACCCACCTCCAGCCTTACAATAACAGTGGGAGCCTCTGGGATATTTTGGGCTTTCCCAGATTTCCTTGTGGGACAAGAACAAACAGTTAGCGGTTTTCGGCATGACCTCTCACACTCTCTTTCTCTGCCTTGGTTCCTTCTTCAAGCGGCCTGTGTTTGTTGGCATAGCTTATAGCTTTATTAAAGCTGAGACTGATTGGTTAATAAGAATTTGAGGAGGGCTTTTTTATTTAGCTCGGATGGGTTTGATCTATGTTGGCGTCCAATAGGGAGAGATCTTTTTTAGGATAGTTTTTTTTCTTTTTCTTTTCTTTTTTGGTGAGAATTGTAAACACAACAGGCTTGCCAAAAAAGAAAAAAAGAGGGAATCTTCTATAAAAATGGTCTTTGATGGCAGGCCTTTTCTTTTGCATGCTGTAAAAATACATATAGGATCACTATTTAGTGGCACTTAATAAAAAAAAAAAATATATATATATATATAT
>CAIGQZ010035013.1:8689388-8720302 GCA_903798205.1 Danio tinwini | reverse complement strand
AATAAATAAATAAAAATTTGGTCATAATGCAATATAATGTATTATTATTATTATTATTATTATTATTATTATTATTATTATTATTATTATTATTATTTAAATAGTATATTTTTTTCCATACAATTTTTCCCAATTTTTTGTAACAATACTATTTTTTTAGTAACAGTTTGATCTCTGATTTTTTATTTTATTTTATTTATTGATGATAATTGTAAACAATATGTTTGCCAAAAAAATTTATAAAAATGAAGTCAAATACAATAGTCTGTCCATGAAAATGGTCTTTGATGGCAGGCCTTTTCTAATGCATTCTCTTTTCTTCTGAAGCAGGTAAAAGGCTGATTGGGGTAAAGGAGGGCAGGGGCGGGCTGAAATTTAATCTGTGTACCTAGTGGAGGCATCAAGCACAGGTGTTCCTACAAAGGCATTGACAGCTTTCTCAACTGGCCCAGGAGAAGAGGTCAGACAAAATGGCAAATTCCTCCTTGAAAGAACGCTGGAAAAACATAGCGGAGGGTCACTTTTTGACAGTGGACGAATATCAGGGAATATCTTGTCAGGAATGAGTTATGTATAATTTTAAATGAGCTGTAGGCAAGAAGAAACATTATTTTAATCAATAATTGTACTTCAGAGTGACATAGGTTATTTTAGAGAAACTTTGAAGTGTGATCATTGTAAAAAAAAATGCAGGGTTCCACACAATTCCTTCATATTGTCCTAACACAAACTGATTAAGTTAATGTAATTGTTTTCACAAATTTAAGTGGATTGAACAAAAAACATTCAAGTTGTCCCAAAAAAAATCCTCCTAATAAAGTCCCATTTTAAATTTGAATAAGCAAGAATTTTTTTTCTAAGTGATGAAATTGATTAAATTTTGTGATGCAGATAAGGATATATTATAATATATTATTATAATGAATCATTATGATTTAATGATAAATATATACCTACCTGATCTTAGACCCTTTACATGCTAAGTGAGCAAGGATCCCTGGGCTCAATTATCTGGGAGCTCAGGGATCTCTCCTGGGAGCATGCCAAACCTGCTAATAGCGCCATGCAATATCTAAATGTGAACTCTTGAATTTACAACTAATACCTCATTTCTAATAACCTTTTTTTTGTCTTTGCCATGATGACAGTATATAATATTTCACTATTTTTTTTTTAATACTAGTATTCAGCTGCAATATAAAAAGTGCAATTTAAAGGCTTAACTAGGTTTATTTGACAAATTATTGGATAACATGGGTTTGTTAGACTATTGAAAAGAAACTGTAAGGGTAAACCTTAAGTAAATAAAACTATAATGATGTTAAAATGTTTAGCTTAAAATGGTTTTATTCCATACAAATAAAACTATTGAGAATTTCTCCTTTTTTCTTAAAACTTAAAAAGGTTGTCATAAATTGTATCCATTTGTCAAATGTCATTTCAAGAGTTCACACTTAGCTGATGATTGATATTAAAGCTTGTTTGGCATGCTGTCCTGGTAGAGAGCCTCGAGCCCTGGGCTCCCTCCTGTTTGCAGGGTGAGAGGGAAGTTTAAGCTCAGGTTGATCTCGATAAACTCCCCCTGGCTTATTTCTGGCTAATGACGGATATGGTTGACTGAGGAGAGGTGTATTCACTAAGAACTTGGCTATGGTATACATTTTTGTGTGTTCAATTTACTTAGGTTGTGTGTTTTTGGACTGTGGGAGGAAACCGGAGAACCCGGGGAAAACCCACGCGGGCACGGGGAGAACGAGCAAACTCCACACAGAAATGTCAACTGGCTTGGTAAGGACTAGAACCAGTGACGTTCTTGCTGTGAGGCAACAGTGCTAACCACTGGGCCACCATGCCACCCATCTAGGAAAGAAGGAGGAGTAGGCGTGGAAGGGGGGATTCTTCAAAATGAATATGGCTGTAATATGGAACTTAGGGTATTTATAGTGGCTTAGGAATAATCTGATTGGTGAATCATAAATTGGCTAATACTTGACCAGCTGTGTTCCATCATAAGCACTTGATCCTGTCGAAATTAGTTTATAAATAAACTTCACTTAAAAGGAATGCAATACTTAGAAAAGTAATATTATTCACATTACTTGTAATGCGTTATGGCCCATTCACTTTGAATGGGTGACGTCAAGCGGTGCCGAACTGAATTGTGGGTCCGTCAGTGCTGCTTCAGTGGCATTGCTCGCTGTAGAAGTTGGGAATTTCTCAAGTTTTCAAACATCGATAAAAGCGTCAGCCGATCAGATCGCTTAATGCAAATACCCCAGCTCATACAGTACAGTAGCTGATTACAGACTTACATCATTGGCTGATGCTGCTATGACAGCCCCAACTTCAGACACGCCCTCCATCAAGCGTTGACGCTGAAGCCCCGTGTGAATTGGGTGATACCTCAAACACTGGTCACAACACAAATCTATTAGGTTAACTTAATTGTTTTTGCAAATTTAAGTGGATTGAACATAAAACAATTAAGTCGTCCAATTTTGATTTTACAAATTTTGTTGGTGCAACTCATTTTATATAAGTAATTTGACAAAAAGCAAAAGTCAGTTTTTGAGTGTATAGAACTGCATTTGTGGCCTTTGTGCACGTGGTATCCTGGAAATTTACAGACACCCAAACTTAAATTGGCAGGATAAGGAGTATACTGGCGAGAAGACACTGACTTGCTTATTTGGTGAGGTACAGACACATTTTTCTTCTTCTTCTAAGGTTTGCCTCCAGCTTCTTTGCCTGAATAGGGAGACGGATTGGGCACTATTGATAGGACATTTCTGTGAGAACACCATTCAGTGTAGAGGAAGCTGGGAAATACAACCCAGAAAGCAGCAGTGAATGGCCACTCTGAATGGCCGGCTTCTTCTGAGGCCTGTGACTTTAAAAAAACACATTGCTTTTGGCTCTCCTTCTCCCTCAACTTGCAGTTAAATCAGGTTTAGAAAGAGTACGAGTTGGGAGTAAAAAAAAAATCACATCTTCCTTTAGACCGAAGGTCTTATTGTTATTTTTTTTTAGGCAGAATTAAGATGCACAAGGGGAAGAAAGCAGCAGCTCTCTTTATTGACTCTGGGTAATCTTGACTCCACAGAAAATCCTTAAGCAGCTGGCTGCAAACCTTTAGGCTGAAAGCACAAGCGTACAATATGTCTGTGCAGCCCCGAGGCTGTATCCCCGTCTCCCCGGCACACACATACACAAACACAGTCTCCATCCACACCCCTCCAAGTCTTCCCTTCATCCCTCTGGTGACTCTCTGAGCCAACTGGTCTGGAAAAGGCAGGATTTGTTGGCTGGGAGAGGCGACCGGTGCCAAGAACAACACAAACTCTGGGTCCTCCGGGAGAGCAGCAAATTGGTCTTCAGAAAGATAGAGCTCGGTCAGTGTCACTTGGGTCCAATTCCAGGCCCGAGACTTCTGGAGGTGAAACCAGAGTCGTTTCTGCACAAATAGACAAACTCGAGCATGAAGCGAGATGGGAATTTGATTGAGCTCTAAAGTAATTGATTTCCTTTGTAAACAAGCAGCTGGTTAAGGATTTGTTTTAAAAGTGTAAAGCAATAAGTGTTAGTGGTCAACCTCAACTTGGCTACTCGCATGCCCAAAAAGCGCAGTGTTGAAATGTTGTACTTACAGTAGCCCACACTAGAGGTAGGTGGTATAGCCAGAACTGGGTACATTCAATTTAATTCAACTCAATTTATTTGTATAGCGCTTTCCACAATAATTATTGTTTCAAATCAGCTTTACACATTATTGCATTACAATCAAATTTGGAAAAGTTAAGGTTATTAGTTACCATAACTTTATCAGTTACTAATAACTTTAATTTATTTTTGCTGGAAATATATTTAATACAATATAAACATTTTGCAACTGAAATATACTTCGCATTTTTTGATCTTTGCTTAAACTTTAATCAAGATTTTGACATAAAAAATAAATCAAATTTTGACTACCCTTAGCAGAACACACTGTTTAAATGTGTGTGTGTGGTCATTCTACTAGTCCTCTAGTCCTGTCTTGTTTAGCATGTTGTTGAAAACTCGAGCTGAGCACTCATATTCCTCATCATTGTCTTTGTCATTGTGTGAGCGCCATCTTGGTTGCGTGCTCGGGATGCGGTCTCTCATCCTGGTGTGTTTGTTGTTTTGTTTGCAGCATGGTGTTTTCATTCTCAGCGCTCCAGTCTATTTGGTTTAGGTTTAATGTCAGAATTCTGCCATTCGCTATTATTAATTATAGTTTTAGTGTCAGAGTCCAGACACTAGTCCTGTCTTGTCTTGTATGTCATGCTCAGCTTGAGCTTTCTCAGGCCAGGCACTCATCCCGTCTTGGTCAGTGTCTCGTCATTGTCATGAACACGCAGCTTACTCGAGACCACACGTTCACTGAAGTGGCAAAATCCCGACACTCCCACTTGTATAATTGTATAACAGTTTGAAACATTTTCACTGCATTGCTTCTAAGATTGGGTCACAGTATATATCATTACCACAGGAAGTAATATAAGTCACTTTCCAGAACCTTTTTTCATTTAGCGTTCAATGCTGGTGTATCATTCAAAGAACAACTAAAAACCCATCACTTCCGAGATCACCTGAACCCCTGTGAACAAAACCAAGACCCCCGCTTCTTTCCCCCACCTCACCACATGACAACCCAAAATATTATAAATTCAATAACATATGTGCAAAATTGGTGGTTGGTTAATGTGTCAGAGAGAGCACAGTTTGCCTCACACAAGTGATTAGGCTTCACTAACCACCTGTAAAAAACAAGTCTTTAATCAACACTTGCACCAGTTTTGCACTTTTGCGCCAGACACATTCTTGCAATCACTCCATATCTCAAAAAGCAATTGTGCATTTATGAAGTGTGCTTTACACAAGTGAGTAGGCTTGACAAACCACCTGTAGAAACTTCTCTCTATCTCTCTCAACCGACCCCCCCCCCCCAAACTCTAAACTCTAGCACTTAATTATCTGAGCACAAACAGTTTCTAAGTATAGACCGTTTTGAAGGATGTAAACAAAAACAATAGTCCCATCTCATTTTCTGTTTTACATTTTGAATTACTATAGCTTCAGAGAATCCAAAAAAGAGCCACATATTGATAATGTTAACATTAAGTAATGATTGAATTGCCTCTGATTACAGTTATGAAATAGTTTGGTAACAAGCAGGAAATGTTCATGGGCCACATTGAAATGGTCTATAATTAGCACTTCTTGTATGTATTGCCTCTTCTTGTTGAATTGCTGATTGCCTCTTCAAATTGTAAATAGCTTTGGACAAAATCATCTGCTAAATGACTAAATGTAAAAAGCAAATGTAAGTAGGGATGGTAAGTGTGGAAAAAATGAAGTGACTTAAGGGATGTGGCGATTAAAAAAAAACAAAAAACAAATTTTTCATGAGCTCAATTCAAGGATCTGAAACTTAAATCTAAACCTAAATCGATGTTAGTGAGCACTTCTTTGCCGAAATTTTCATCTCACAGGTGTGATATTAAGATGCTGATTAGAAAGCATTATTATTGCACAGGTGTGGCTTAAGCTGGTCATAATAAAAGGCTAGTTAAAATGTGCAGTTTTATGACAGATCATGCTGCAGATGTCGCAATTTGATGAATTTGTCTAACAAAAGCCATCTCCAACAGCATTTTGGACAGTACATCCAACCGGCCTAATAACCACAGCCCAAGACCTCCAGATCCAGCATCTTCATCTCCAAGATCATCTGAGACCAGCTACCCCTCACAGCTGCTGCAACAATTGATTTGAAGAACCACATAATTTCTGCACAGTCATAAACTTTCTTAGGAAAGCTCATCTGCATGGACATAATCCTCATTGGGGTTTCAAACTGACTGCAGTTCTTTGTCGTAACCAATTTGAGTGGGCCAATGCTCACATTCAATGGTGTAAAGAACTTTGGAAACGTGTACTCCTCATTTGTGATTCCCGTTTTTTATTGTACACGGCTGATGACAGACAGCACGTATGGCATTGTGTTGGTGAACAGTTTGCTGATATCAACTATGTGAATCATGTGGCCCATGGTGAAGTTGGGGTTATGATATGGGCAGGCATATACTATGGACAACAAACACAGCTGCATGTTATTGATGATATTTTGAACACACAGAGATACCACGATGAGATCCTGAGGCCCGCTGTTGTACCATACATCCATAAACATCACCTCATGTTGCAGCATGATAATGCACGACCCCATGATTCAAGCATCTGTACACAGTTCCTGGAAGCAGAAAACATCCAAGATATTAGCATACTCACCAGACATGTCAACCATTGAGCTTATTTGCGATGCTCTGCATACAACTGCAGGTTCCAGTTCCGGCCAATATCCAGCAACTTCGCACATCCATTAAAGAGGAATGCACCAACATTAATCAACAATGTAACTGACTCGATGCAAACTAAGGATATGCATTGATTGAGTTAAATAATGGTCACATCAAATACAAACTAGTTTTCGGACCATAATAATTCTCCTTTAACTTTGTTTAGGAAATCGCCTGTTTTCAATGTTTATACAACTAATAATATCATCTCGCTTTTTAAGGTGTTTTTGCATCTGGCATTTATTTATTTTATTTTATTTTTTTATAAAAATGTTAATCACACTCATATCTAAACAGTCTGAGGTACCAATCTGGGGTGCGTTTCCAAAAACCATTGCTAGCCAACTAAGGTTGCAAGTTCCTGTCCTTACAAACATAGTTCGTAACATTCACAAACTGCGTCGCAAACTTGTATGTTTCCAACTATTCCTCTTGAGCTGTAGTTAGAAGCATAGTTCCTGGTTGTGTTCTATTCTCAGTTATACCCCCCAGAGCACTATTCAGTTTGAACAGTCCAACATTTAAACTTGGAATGATAAAAAAAAAAAATTATAGTCATCTCTCTTAGGTGTAATTTGCTTTTAAAGTATTTTTATAGTTGTCTAAGTGATCTTTATATTGACAATTGAGTTCCCTTTGTAGTGCACTTTGAAAACATTTATGCCATTTTGAATGCTACCTTGGCACATGAGAAAAGCTATAGGTGACCTATTATTAAAAGGCAGAATTTACATTACATTTCCAAAGCTTGTGAAAACAAAATATAAAGTATAGGTTAATGGTTTTAATTTATGGCTAGTTATTAAGAAATGTATGTATACTGTATGTGACACAGGCCTGTTGCTTAGAACATTTCTGCAGTGGCTTGGATGTGTCAAAGTTGTAAAAGTAGACTTTTTAAAAACTATTTTAAATTAATTAATTAATAAATAAACAATATTCTTTGTAATAATAATAATAATAACAATACCATTAATAAAAACTATAAATTAATATTTTTAATTCTTAATAATAGAGAATAGAATCTTAATAATAATATTTATTTATTCTTAATAAATGGCCTACTGTAAATTACAACCATTAACAATTTATATGATTTATATATGAGATTAGAATACATGTTAGCTTTTGTAAGTGGTTTTATGTTTTAGAATAGAATATGTAATATTCTCAATAATATTTGTAAAAGAAACATATTGAACCTATATATGTCATTTACATTTATTTCAATTAATATGGAAAGCGAGTGCATGTTTTTACCAAAACTAATATTGATTTTTTTTTATAATGCGTGTAAAACAATATAATTTGCCCAAAGAAATTATGGGGTTTAAAAAAGTTGTTTCTCCACCTTGTTTAAAGCATCATTATGGACGTTTTACGTTCAAATGATGAATCTGCAACAAAGCAGCTACGGTTTTGGGAAACACTCGTCACTACATTGTTCTTTTCCCAGACAATGCATCGTACTACGATAGTTCTGTCGCAAGTTACATTGTTGTTTGGTAAACGCACCCCTGCTTAAAAACAAACTCTGGAGCAGTTTGATTCTGATGTCTGATATCAACAGAATCCCAAAACAAAAGCAGGTGCACTTGGACCAGTACTATTGCTGTTTACGTACAAGACATGTATAAGCAAATCCTTGTCAGTTTATATATGTTACGAACTAAACCAGCATTGCAACAGTTTTAGTCACTGTTTCAAAACTGCCTACACACCCTGTGAAAACACCCCTGAAAAATCTCTAAAGTTGTATTTCTGCTTAGCATATTTTATTCTATATTTTAATGTGCTTGTTTCTATATACCTGAATCTTGTCCCCTTCATAGCATAGTAGTCAAATGCAATTGACCATGTTAACTATTCAAGATGTGCCTTCTTGTTGACATCACAAGGCAGGCCACTCAACGGGATATTATTATACTAGAACATACTGACCATATACTGTATATGATGTGCATTATTACCATCTCCACATCAAATAGTGCTAGACGCTGGATGACATCTTGTTTGAAGTTTTGATGTTTGATCGAGGTGTGTTTGATGCTTTCAAAAGGGAGGGGGGATGTTGGTCATAAAAGAAGGGAGAAACCCACTTTGCTCATGTTGTGAGGTGTCTTTTGATGTAGCAGACCAATGGGAAGATTAATCAACAGACACGTGCCTGCTTAATGAGTTGACACATTGAATAGCATGTTGTTGATATTTATGAATGCAATGCTATTAGTTATTTTCCTTAAAGTGAGTAAACCTGTTATAATTATGCACATAGTTAATATACATAATATTTTTGAGGCAACGGGCTTACTCACTTTTTAAAGTAAAGTCAACTAATCGCTTTTTAAAGCAACAGGTTTGCTCACTTTTATCAGTAGAGTACTTGTACTAATCGCTTTAAATGCAAAATATTTACTTACTTTTTTAGTAAAGTCAACTAATAGCATAAAAAGCAACAGGTTTACACATTTTTGGGGGGAGTAAAGTCAACTGATTGCTTTAATTGTAATGGGTTTACTCACTTTTAAAAGTAAAATCAACTAATCACTTTAAAAGCAACAGGTTTACTCACATTTTAAAGGTAAAGTAAACTAATCCCTGTTAAAGCAATAAGTATACACTGTAAATCAATTAATAAATCGATTCATAAAAAAGAGAGTAAACCCATTGCCTTAAAAATGACAAGTTGCTTTTATTAAAAAAAAGTAAGCATTTCTGTTTTAACTTAGAGCTGTTAAGTTAATTTAACTTAATATTTAACCTAATTATGCACATAGTTCATTTAGTTAACAATTTGGAGGCAGTAAGTTTACTTTTACTGTGAGTTTACTGTTTTTTACAGTGTACTCGCTATTTAAGTAGTCAACAAATGTCTTTAAAACCAAACATTTCCTCACCTTTTAAAGTAAAGTCAGCAAAATGCTTAAAAAACAACAGGTTTACTCACTTTTTAAGTAGAGTCAACTAATTGCTTTAAATGTAATGGATTTACTCACTTTTAAAAGTAAAATCAACTAATCGCTGTTAAAGCAATGGATTTACTCGCTTTTTTAAGTAAAGTCAACTAATAGGTTTAAATGCAACAGGTTTACTCACTTTTTAAAAGTAGTCAACTAATCGTTTAAAAAAAGCAACCAGTTTACTCATGTTTCAAAAGTAAAGTCAACTAATCGTTGTTAAAGCAATGGGTTTATTCCTTTTTTTAATAAAGTCAACTAATAGCATAAAAAGCAAGAGGTTTACAATTTTTCTTTGGAGTAAAGTCAACTAATTGCTTTAAATGTAACTGGTTTACTCACTTTCAGTTTAATCAACTACTCACTGTTAAAGCAATGCATTTACTCGCTTTTTTTAAGTCAAGTAATTGCTTTAAAAGCAACAGGTTTACTCGCTTTTTAAAAGTAAATTTAACAAATCACTTTAAAAGCAACAGTACTCACTTTTTTAAAAGTAAAGTCAACTTTTTTAAGTAAGGTCAACTAATAACTTAAAAAGCAATAGGTTTCTTCTTTTTTTGAGTAAAGTCAACTAGTTGCTTTTTACAATCTACCATTTTTAAAGAAGATCTTACGAGCCATTTTCAGTCACTAGTTTATACATAGGCATATTAGTACAGTGTTCCCAGTACTGGGTTGCAGCTGGATGGGCATCCATGCGTAAAACATATGCTGGAATAGTTGGCGGTTCATTGATAAATAACCCCTGATAAATAAGGGACTATGCCAAAGGAAAATGAGTGAATGAATGAATAAACTACCTTCAGTGTTGTCACTATGTCAAAAAACTAAAAACATAGTATGTGTACTATGTGTAGTTAACTACTCCCCAACACTGAATATATCACTCACTATATCATGCTACATAATTTAGTGCATGTGACATCCTGTCAGGGTTATGTCTACTTCAATCCTCTTTACCTTTCGCCTCAACAAAACAGAAAAAAAATCTGTCTGAAAGGCTTTAAAATGTAAACACGAAGATGGATAAATGTTGAACATAGACAGAGGTGCTGAGAGAAGCGATAGAACTGATTTTTTTTTCTGCACACATGGACAGTAGTAAGTCAGATGTACAGATGGTTAGAAGTCAGACATGGGTGTTTAAGATAAGCCAGCATGATTCTACTATACATGCAAATCCTGCTCAGACACGCAGAACGCACAGACATGCTTTAACTCATGGCGAGCAGAGCTTGTTGCGACTTACATTTCACACTCTTTGAAGTGTTTCTTTAGCACACATGCAGAGTAATTGGAGGACAGGGGACAGCTTT
The DNA here is from genome assembly GCA_903798205.1 of Danio tinwini. Taxonomy (NCBI): domain Eukaryota; kingdom Metazoa; phylum Chordata; class Actinopteri; order Cypriniformes; family Danionidae; genus Danio; species Danio tinwini. The sequence goes on along the minus strand of CAIGQZ010035013.1, from coordinate 8,709,646 downwards.
CCAATTAATAGCGGAAACCATTGGCTTCTCAAGTAAAAGCAAAAGAAGTACAATTAATGACACAAAATGTCAAGTATTCAAAGCTATTGTAGAAATAGGTTTAATCTCCTTCGCTTCAAGAAAAGTGTTTTTTTTTTTTGTGAATGTTCGAATTGGGAGGGTTTTAAAGGAGGACACAAAGGTGCAGTGAGACGTATGAGGCTAAATCTTTCATTCGACACAGCTGCCAAGTTTGAATATATTTTCCTTAAATGATTCATTCGCTCTAAATTGAAAATTCCCTCATTTGCTCAGTCCATGCAATTCCCGCATGACTTTCTTTCTTTGTTGGAATACTAATAAAAAACATATGATTGTTTTCTCAAATGCTGTTGAAATACCAAACATAAAATGTCAACCTCCAACATCTAAACGGACCATATTGCTTGCATTAAGCATACATATTTTGTATTTATTTAAATATTCAACACTGTTGCACCAGGTTTGATATTAGCTGCCAAATCCCAAATGGCACACTTCATGTGCACTTACAATCTTGCAGACTTACTGTAAGGGCTTTTGCAGAAGGTACTGTAGCTAGAGGAACTCCTACCTAACTTGTGTAAAATATATAGACACACCCGCCTGTTCAGTTCATAATGAATAAAAATGTATCCCAAGCATTTGTGATGATATGGGTTCATGTATATTACTGTACAAGGGGCTGCCAATATCAACTCCCCATTGGTTACAAGTTCCCTTGAGAATTAATATGCTTATTGGTCATTGTTCTGGTTCAATTCACACCATCACTAGGAACTCTAACATGATGGAAACCAGCCGAGATTGCCATCAAGTGCTGTATTGGACAAAATCAAGAAATGTAGGATGGAGGGCACTGTGATTAATGATGTCTTTGATTGGGTTTTATTTGTTTTGTGTAGTGTATGAACTGTTTTCCTTGTCTTGCCTTGCCTTGTTTTGACCTTTGCTTTGTTTTACTGTTTATGTTGTTTTGCCGCCTGTCCCGACCTGTATGCTGACCTTGCTTTGGGATTATCTGCATGCTCCTCTCTGTCCCTCTTTTGACCATTGCCGGCTTGACGATTTTCTTAATAAAGAGAATCTCTTTGGACCTTCACCTCTGTTGCAACTCGACTCAATACTACATTATTATAGTTTGTAATTTTTTAAGGTGAAGTTGCAGCTTCAGACTGTTGCAGGTTCACAAAATCGAATGTTGCCGTTGCCAAGCTACTTGCTGGAAAAAGTAGCTAGCTACTGGAAAAGCTTTCTTGTATTATATATTATTAATCTGCTGAAAAATGTGTGTGATCTACTTGTAGATGTCCATTCATTTTGTGATAATGGAAATTGAATGTAGAAGTATAAGTTTGGAAGCTGTTCCCTAGCTGTTCCTGTGGTGCGAAAAAGCAGGTACTATTCGTTCATTAATCATTTTCCTTTGGCTTAGTCCCTTCCAGCCGCAACCCAGTACTTGGAAACACCCATACACAATCTCATTCACACACACACACACACACACACACACACACACACACACACACACACTACGGCCAATTTTGTTTACCCAATTCACCTATAGCACGTCATTGGACTGTGGGGGAAACCGGAGCACCTGGAGGAAACCCACACGAGCAAACTCGGAACTCGAACCAGTGACGTTCTTGCTTTAAGGCGACAGTGCTAACCACTCAGCCACTTTGTCGCCCTAAGCAGGTACTAAGACAAGTCATTTTGGGAAGTGTGAAAAAGCCCCAAACTGCCATCACATACATGTGCCCTAGGGCAGGGGTGTCCAATTCTACAGGGTTTGGTTCCAACCAACACCAAGATGCTTGTAAGTTACTCAAAATCTTGATCGGCTGATTCAGGTTTGGAGCTAAACTCTCTTTGGCCCCAGAACAGGTTTGGGCACACCTGGTGTAGGGTGTCCCATTCATCATTTTAATTTTCAGAAAGGTGCTCATGAGAGCCCCCTTTGTGGCAGTTACGTGCAATCAAAGCAGCCTTCTGCTGAGCCTGCACTGATATGAACTTCGCAGCAGCCTTGAAAGTCAAAAGCGACATTACGTCATGGAAGTGCAGACTCAAAATAAGATGGTGCCAACTGGGTTTGGGCCAGTAATAGAGATTCACATTGAGTCAGGTGACTGAATTTAAAGCAGCAAGTTTAATGCACGTGCAAATAATTTTTTTTGGAGAGGGGGAAACAATAAAGTAAATACCTAATTAATTTCCCATACAAAACCTTTGTATGACTTCTGTAGATGGAATATATTTTACAAGTCACTGAAACATTTGACTTGTGATGCTTTACTTCCATGGATCCCATAAATCTTGTGGTCATTTTCAATGTATGGAAAATAGCACAGATGACTTATAGTTGTGGGCTTACCACAGAAGAAATTTAAGTAAATGGTTACAGAATTTTTTTATTTATTTTCAGATTGGGAAAAAAACTACCCTTTTAAACCTTGGATTTCAGAGATTAAAAATCTTCCAAGGGTAGTTGTTCACTGAGATTTCTCCCATCTAATAGAAAACATTGAATTACAACATCTGAAAGACTAAATTGCAAAGTTAATGTTGTAAAATATACACTGACAAATTCTTCACATGTATTCACTTGTGGAAGAATATATTCCTTTTTTTTCAGTGGGGTCTTGTCTGCATAATGCACCTCCAATTGCCGTTTAAATAGTGGCGGCATTCTAGTGGAATGTAATAAATCAGCAGTGAGATTTTTTCCTTCTTCCCAGCAGTCCCCACTCTCTCCGGCTCCTCAGATGGCTTCAAAGAGCAGGTATCCCACAAGACCCCAGGGGGCCCATGATTGAAAGCTCGGAAGGATGGACTGACTGCCAAAATCTTATAAAGAATGTAACAGAAGATACATACATTATTCATATTAAATTTTAATGCCCGAGGTACATTCACAAACATGGGGGGAAATAAGGAGGGGAGAGCAAAAAGACTTATTGAAAAATTTCACACTCCTTGTTGGGGACTTAAAAATTTGTTATGCCAACAAAAAGTTGTTTGCATAAAGCGGCTATTAAATGCTGTCAGGTTTTCTTTCTGCCATTATGACTTTGAATATGGAAATCAGGTAGAGTGAGATGAGAGGACATCACGGTTCACAAGGGCCAAAGGTGCCATAACACACTTCTGACTGCTTTGCCCAGTCACAGTCAGTCAGTCAGAAAGGAGGGGGGGCGACGCTTATTTGAATACATTTCATTTCTATAGATTAGGTGTGACAACTTCAAATATTGAGGGCATCTTGGGCGTAAAAGGCTTGAGCGATTTTGCCCTCCACTGGGAGGTTTCCAGATGTCAGACTACCAAACGATTAGCATGGCACACACATTAAGAGGAGGAGAGAGAAGCATATGCCACTGCGTTAAGGAGACAGAGGAGCTTCCCTGCAGGCCCGGTCAGCCCAGAACTGCAATCCACTCTCCACTCACACAGAAAATCGGTTTGCCCTGCTATGCCATGCTGTCTCAAAGATGTTGCCACATAATCATCTGATATCAAACTGCCTTGGAATGGCAAACTCTCTGTCTCAGTGGAAAAAAAAGAAAAACAGGGCAAAACCCTACAGGATGTGCACAGTCAATTTGACTCTAGATTGATTTGCACATTACCATTGATTATGCTGGACTGACAAAAAATCAACAGAGGCTCATTGTGCTGATGTACCCGGGTCTACATTTCTGGAGACCGGGATGTATGTACCCAGAGGTACGTCTGGCTGCATTTCATCTTAAAAGCGAACACTACAGGGTGGTATGAAGCTGCAGACAGCTTATGTTACTGTTTGCACTTCCGCTGGCAGCTTACCTCTGTATTGGCCTGTTCCACTGACTGGTACTATAACAGTACCGGTCGGTATGGGTCATCTTTATCAGGCTTGCATTTACACTGACAAAGGGTACCAATGGTACATGTGTATGACAAAAAGTTTCAGTCGACGTCATTCTCTCACAAGGAAATCTCACTCAAAGTAAAGCTGTTCACAAATCATATGAGAAGCTCTTCTCACAAAACAGATGCTTTATACACATAAATACTTATAAATCAAATCAAATCAAATCAAATCACTTTTATTGTCACATCATCAACAGCACGTGTGCTATGATGAGTGAAAAGCTTAGGTGCTGGCTCCAGACAGTGAAAAATACAGGTAGTGCAAATACAACAACAGTGCAAAAAACAGACAGTGCAAATACAACAACAGTGCAAAATACAGACAGTGCAAATACAACAACAGTGCAAAATACAGACAGTGCAAAATACAGACAGTGCAAATACAGCGACAGTGTAAAATACAGACAGTGCAAAATACAACAACATACTCACAAAAAAGAAACAAAACAGTGTAAATTTGGCAATGATGACAGTGATGTGTACGATGGGTAGGTGTACACATAGTTGTAGGCAGTATTGTTTAAGTATGGATTGGTTAAAGTGCAGTGCATGCTACATCTTTATGGTGTGGGGTATGGGAGAGTTTGTGTGGGGTGTGTTAAGTGTTCATCAGCCTGATAGTCTGAGGGAAGAAACTTTCCTTCAGTCGACTGGTGCGTGACCGAATGCTGCAGAACCGTCTGCCTGAGGGTAGCAGAGAGAAAAGTCTATGGCTTGGGTGGCTGGAGTCGCTGATGATTTTCTTGGCTTTCCTCATGCACCTCCTGGTGTAGATGTCCTGGAGGGAGGGAAGCTCACCTCCTACTACACGTCCAGCAGTTCGCATAAATGTTCATTATTAACTTTCTTTGAACATAATTTGATTATAACTGCAGAACAATGACAGTTGTGATTATAAAAAATAAACAAATAAATGCAATATATATGAACACATACAGACCCTTACAGTATCCGATATGTTACAAATTACAGAAAAACTACGCTCAACATACATATAGTCCTTATTTGGGTTTAAAAACAACATGCAACATATAGCCCAGTCAGTGCAAACCTCTCATCTGTATCTTTAATCTTCACTAGCACATGTAACCACTTGTTAGAAAGTAATTCCGTCATTCCTGAGTTCATAATAGTTCAAAATGTGATGATAATCGTATAATAATAGTTAAACATGGCAGTTTGTTCATGGTTTAGATTGCTGAAAGAATCATTTGCTCTGTTTCTTCCGGCTTCTCCTTTGTTTTTTTGTACTTCACTTTCGCGTTCCGATGTCAGAAGCACTTCAATAATTAAGCACTAGATATTATCATGAGCTCAATAAGTTTGTTATTTCGAATATAGACGTGCATGCGAGCTCTTTAGAGAAATTGAAACCGCTCGCACTTTTAGATGGCCTCGTAAAACAAAAACAGGCCACGGCAGATTTTGTTGACCATGGCTCATTATTATATGTATATAGTATTACGATGTAAAGTCTTTTGTCGTACTAGGTACCCTTTGCAAAGGGTACCGACAAATTGGTATGATACGGTGTGCTTTTTGGCTACTTTTGACAGTGGAAACGGCCATAAAAATGTAGCAAACAGTACCGTACCGTAACACTCAGTGGAAATGGACCATTTGGACGGCTTTTTTCAGTGTTCCCAGTTTGTCCAGTAACTTACCACGTAAGCTGATGAACTTGGAATGAGGAGTGGAGTGAATTGCGATGACAGGGTTCGAGTCCGGTGAAGAATGGTTCCATAAACTAGGTAAAACAAAAGCAAAAAATAAATAAATAACAAGCAGAAAACATGTTAAAATCTGAAAACCTAGTAAAATCACATGGCCGGTACAGTTTTTCTTTTCTAGATTGCTTTTTTTAAACGCAATCAGTTGGGTTTAAGGAAGGGGTGGATGGGTGGGTCAGTTGGCCAGTTAACAGCAAGCTGGTTGGCTGAAATACACATTGCACCCTTTTTTGCAAGAAGAATATGCGCAAAAGACATGTACAAGAAAAATTATAAATGTACACAGCGGCAACTGGAAGACTTGCGAAAACAAAAACCGCAAGCAGATGTACGTATTTCGCAGACCCCAGAAATGTAGACCTGGGTACGTATCCACAATGAGCCTGGGTTGCAAAAAATGCACAAATTTGCTTTACCCTTCAAGAGATTAAAAATCTCCTTCCTGATTACAAGTCTTCCAAAATCTATAAAGTCCCCATTCAGATTACTTGATTTCAGCACAATTGGCTTGATAAAGGGGGTATCTTGGGGATTCGTCAATGACAAATGGGCATTGGGGTATTACGGCAGTAATTGGTCGCAAGGTATTTTAGTATAAAGCTCCTTTTGACTGGAATAACCCACCCTCTTCTATTAGTTCAATTAAGTCCTTTCATCTCTTCAGGACCAATCTATTTTCAGTTTTGGAAATAACGTGTAAATGTCATTAATTTTGGTTCCATTTTGAAGCAGTGAAGCTGTCTGTGTGTTTTGTTTTGTTGTTTGTCTGGTTTGATGTGTTGTACTCTGTTTTGATTTATGTATATCTCAATGGGGACTGCCTTGGAAACAAAATGGATAGGGGCTATCCCATTCAATCAATTCAAATTCATTCAATCACGTGTAGTGTCACAGTGCACAACAACATATGTCATGTGTGTGTGACGCTTCACAATGTCAACCCAAAAAGTATAGCACGTTTATTTTTTCCTTGTCATCCACAAAGTGTTCCATCACATTGGTGACACTGGCCAATAGGAGCACAGAATATCTTCAGAATAGCCAAAATAAAAAATAAATGTTGGCTATTGATAGTTGAGGTTTCAGCAACCCAATGAGTACTGGAATTATCATGTAAACTAACATTTTACTAATTATGTTCTCATTCACAATAGAAATTGTATCCACGTTTATGGTAACTTGCTTGCTACTGGAAGTTTCGTTGTCATTTTTATTTAAAGTAACAATAGTGTTTGTGAGCAGGAATGCTTTGTTTAAAACCATTGCTGGGAAAATGCTTCTGCAGCACCAAAAAGAGCTTCTTGTTTCCACAGAATGGAATGATTTCCACCTATCTATTGTTTTCATTCAGATGACGCTGGGGAAACTGCTGTCTGTGGTAAACACTTAGTAGACAAGGGCTTCTTGATGACCGATTTCGCATCGTACAATGATTGATCCTGAAGCAAAGTATATGCATATTGGGCATACTCACAATACGTCAAGATTTGATCTAGACAAAATAGCAAAATTGCATAATCAGTAATGGTAAGATTACTGGTAAACTATGGTAACAAACAATAAAAAATTGTCTAGTCTGAACTGGGCTTTAAATATAGTTTTCCCATTGAGGATCTCACACTAATTCCCCCTAGTGTCATGTTATATCTAATTTCACCTAGCCAGACCTTGGCAGAAGGACTCGCCTACAGCACAGCTTTCATTGGCCAAGGGCCACCCAAAAGGTTATCTGACTGATATTTAAGGCAATTACAGTTTATTCAGTGTCATGTTCATTGGCATGAAAATGTAAAGTTGACGTCCCAACAGCAAAAGACCACCATGCGACTGATAAAACATTTGTTCAAGAATATCCAGCATAGTTTATTCTTGTACAAGGGGGATTGGCACCACGAAGGATTTGTTTCCAATTGTGAAACAGCTTCTGAAAATGTTGTAGGATTCCACTCATTTCGATAAATAGTATTTTTTAATGTTATCATTATCGATTTGATGCCAAAAATTAGGCCAATATCATAAGCTGATAAATCATCTATTACTCTATATCTGCTGGTTAAACCTTGTGGCCTGCCACCTTTTAAATTTTTTACTGGTATCTTGATTTTGGTTATTTTTCAGTTACTTGTTGCTTTATTATTAACATTTATTTTATTATTTTTTGTTTTTTTAATCTTTTTCAAGCAGTAATGCCCTTTTGCTCACATTCTTTGTTTAACGTCTTGTGACTAAACAAAAGGGTGCCAATGTGATCATTGCACACCAATGCATAAATCGCAAGATGTTTTGTTTTGTTCTGATGTGTCATGTCAAAAACTTCTCCACCAATCAGATTAGTGCTTTTGTTCACGTGCCTGGAGCTGCTGAAGTTAAAGTAACGACACTTGGAGGCTTTCTACTTTATTAGGGACACCTGTCCAACTGCTTGTTAATGCAAATTTCTAATCAGCCAATCAGATGGCTGCAACTTAATGCATTTTTGTATGTAGACATGGTCAAGACGATTTGCTGCATCAGTATGGGAAAGAAAGGTGATTTAAATGACTTTGAACATGGCATGGTTGTTGGTGCCAGACGGGCTGGTCTGAGTATTTTAGAAACTGCTGATCTACTGGGGTTTTCACGCACAACCATCTCTAGGGTTTACAGAGAATGGTCAGAAAAAGAGAAAATATCCAGTGAGTGGCAGTTTTGTGGGCGCAAATAAGGAGAATGGCCAGACTGGTTCGAGTTGATAGAAAGGCAACAGTAACACAAATAACCACTCTTTACAACTGAGGTATGCAGAAGAGCATCTTTGAATGCACAACATGTTGAACTTTGCATCAGATGGGCTACAGCAGCAGAAGACCACACCGGGTGTCACTCCTGTCAGCTAAGAACAGGAAACAAGTCACACAGGCTCACCATAATTGGACAACAGAATATTGGAAAAATGTTGCCTGGTCTGATGAGTCTCAATTTCTGCTGTGACACTAATGAGCATCCTTAGTTTCCACCAATAAGATGATGGCATCAAAGCTTCTGAAGTGTTTCATGTTTTGTTCACCTATTAGCAGGTGTTCACCCAATGGTCCATTGGCGTAACCTCTGAGGCAGAGACAAAATCATACCCAGCAAAGTCAGATCTCACACAGGAGGCTTCTCTGACTTAAAATATAATAGGAAAACAACTAGCAATGCCTCATAACACCTTAGCTAAGACTTGTTACACCTCTTTATTCATCAATATAACTTTCTAACTTCAGACAAGACTTTGTCAGGTCAACATTCAAAGCAGGTCTTTGTTAAAAAGACAGCAATGTACAGAGAACGCATTTCCAAGTTGATCATATGGTTCCTTGAATGCAGGAATAATTACATCACAGATTAGTCTTGTATGCATTTCGCCTGAACAATTATCAGCCTCACAGGTGCATCGGTGTGAAAATGAATTTGTCATCAGCTTTAAAGCGTCTTATGACAGGTCGTTTGAAAGTCAGACAGGCTGCTCGACGTGATGGGTGGCTTTCCCGCTGCTCAGCCTCTCTGCAACCCAGCAGGTTTGAGGATTAAATTTAGGGCTCCTGTCAAAGCTGCTGACAGGCCTCAAAGGGGCTTCTCTCCCCCCGATCCCTGTTATTATTGCACGGGGGGATATGTTCCATCTCTCTCTATTAGCAGCCAGAGGTACTCCAGTAAGATGGTGTAATGCGCTTTGGGCTTAGGCCTATGTCATTCACTCTTACCCGGGCCATGGCAGTACTGGGACTGGGTCGATTTTCTTCACCTTGCTGTTACTTATATGTTCAAAGTGAAATTGGGCTCTGGAGTTTGTTGTGAGATCCTCTTAGTGATGGATAGATGTCATTACATTTAGGATCACGGTCGGTTTATTGTCAAGAATGCGACAATGTTATTTAATGGATGTACCTAGTGTGATTTTTTTATTTTATTTTTTTTTCACAGACTTCAACAGAAGGTTGAAGGTTCTGTGGGTTTTGTCTAATAAATCTGATCTTTATTTTGTATTTTATGTTGGGTTCAAGTCAGGTGATTGGCTGGGCCATTCTACAGCTTGATTTATTAATTTTTTTCTCTGAAAGCATTTGAGATTTTCCTTGGCTGTGTTTTCGATCATTGTCTTGCTGGTTTTATCTTCATCATCTTGGTAATGTAGATGTTGGACTAAAGCAGTTAATATTAATTTACAAAGATGAAGGGCAAAGGGTTGCTGAAGAACTACTGAGAGATTGCAGCTGCTGTCTGTGCTTTCTCTGCCGAACTACACCTCCCTTTCTTTGTGTGTTTGATACTTAAATATAGTTTTTAGTCTTTGCATATATTGATTTCTTAGGTTGTTACCAACATCCAATAAAAAAATTTAAGTCAACAGCATCTTTAGAACTATGTTTTCGGAAAAAAATGGTAACGTATTCAACACTTATTTCCCTCACTGTATATTAATAGCAATTCTCAAAGTCTTCTGACGAGCACAAAGGGGAATAAATATCTTTGGTTAGAAGATTAAGGTTCAATCCCAGTTCTACCCCTTAGCCCTTCCTCTTACCCCTTACCCTAGTTTTGCGCGTTCAGGTGAAAGGGTAGGGGTGTCCTAATACTCTTTAGCTTGAAGGCATAGGGCTAAGGGGTAGGGCTAGATACCCCTCAAAATGAAGAATTTTCCGGACCACACTCAAAACTAAGTGGTAGGAAAATTTCCCAGAATACATCAGCTACAACAGCAGCACACGGAAGTAAAGAGATGCACAAATTAGTATATTTTGTCATTATTACAAATTTTTACAACAAACAAGCACATGTTTTAAAGAGCCCCTATTATGGGTTTTTGAAAATGACCTTCCATGTAGTGTGTAACACAGCTCTTAGTGAAGTGAATTATCCAGCTAAGGCTTAAATCTGAAAGTGGACAGTTTTTAAAACTATTGATTCATCTATAAAAGAGTCTACTCATAGTGGTTTAAATGAATCGTCCTGATAATGAGTCTTCAGCCGTTTCGGCGTGACGTTGTTACGAAACATAATGGTTGCGCGCGCAGACCTGGCAAAATTCAAACCTGCGACCCTGAGAACACTTCACGCAAGAGCTGCCACAGCAATGATTGCAAATGATCTACATATCTACATGTTTTGTTACTTGTAACCGCTTGTACTGTATCAGGTTAACTCTTTATATTCTCATATCGCGTCTAGTGCCATGTTGAAAACGAGACGCGTGCTGCTTTGTTTAAGGATGTAAATTCGTTTGTGAGCCTGCGATCCTCTGCTATTTGTCATTGCTATCAGCTGTTCTTACATACTTGCAGCAGTCAAGTTTCAAAATAAAACTGCACACACATACCTGCCAACATGAAAATCCGGGAGACCGGAGGGTTAGGTTCGGGGTGAGGTGTCTGAATAACAGTCAGGGCTGGAGCAAGCTGGACTGGTGCTCTAGGCGAACGGCGATCACGTTGCCCTCAACCCAAAAGTGAAATAGATAGTGACTGGTTCACGGTTGAGAGTGAGGACCGGGAGGGAGGGTGTGGGTGTCGCAATTAAAAGCAACTGGAGGGGGGGGGGGGGGGTTCGTGGACGCCGCCCTCACTATGGACACTGGTGAGAACCGGGTACTGTGTACTATGGTGTTATTAACTAATGTGAAGTTGTTTCTTAAATATACATTCTTTGTATTCTGTTTTTGAATGTTTCTGTTAGGGACTTTTATTTTGGTGTTGTGTCCTCTGAGGAAGAGGGTAATGCGTGCGCGCGCGCGTGTGTGTGAGAGAAAAGCAGGTAGAGTGTGACGGGCTAGGAGACTCGTGTCGATCTCCTCCTCAGTTCTTGGAGTTTTTCTGTATTTACATTCACCAACTGGCAGCCAAAATCCACACCTTACACTAATGTGAAGCCTGTATGCACTCTGACTACTTCTATATTGTTGATAAGCTGTGCTGGGCATTTCACTCTGTCTCGCGCTGAAAACTGTCAGTGTCGACCAATCGCAGCAGGCTGTCATCAGTCCATTCAGCGCAGATTAGCTTCGCGCTAAGGAGGGGTTTTTGGGAACAAATGAACTGCTTAACGATTCATATGGGAGTCGCTGGGATAATTAGGTAAAAATAAATGCATATTATAAGACCATGAAAGTGTTTTTTGACCTTGCATGCATGTCAGCCTGTTGTTGGAGACCCTTACAACCAAAATATGACCCAATTTAATGTATAACAGGGGGCTCTTTAATACATTCATAATGATGTTCATGTTTTACCATCATGTTTAAAAAAAAAAAAAACGCAAAATTTCGCTATCTAAAATACTTAATAATAACTCTGTTATAGTCGTCCCACAACATTCTGACACTCAATGACACTCCAATTCCCTATCAGAAAAGTCTAGTGGATGGAAATGACCTTTTTTACGTGTCTGGTATACTGTTAATGTTGTTTTTGTGTGTTTACATAAATAAATATGGCCATGGTGCAAATGTACAGTTACGATCTTAATGCCACATTATATTGTTGTGACAACATGATATCGTTGCCTTCAGTGATTTCCTGAAGATCAATACCACAAAAATAACACAACTGGAATAACTACAGCAGTCGCGATCATCAATCTCATATGAAGCAAGAGATCGCGATGGCATATAATGACTTGTGCAGATTTTGTAGTGTTGTCCCATTTCTTAGGGGTACAGTTTAAAGCCTTTTTGTAGGGGTACAAAAATAGAATTGGGATTGGGCCAAAGTATCTCCTCCTCTTAAAAAAAAAAAAACAGCCAATAGAGCATGGTTTGCCAATAGTGCACGAAAACCCTTCCCCTTCACACTCTGTTACAAGAGGAAGGAGTACTGTAGGTGTAAAAAATATAATTGGGATTGGGCCCAAGAGTGGTTATTTTCTGATTTTAGATGATCTTTGAAGGGTGAGGGTTTTTTTTTTTTGTTTGTTTGTTTGTTTTAATATCCAGATTTCCTTGTCTTTTAGTATTTATTAGCCTGAATAACCATAACCTAAGTAGCCTGGTCTGTCACATGTTAGGGTCTCTTTGAAACCTTTCCATTGTGTTCCGAGCTATATGAAAGCGTTGTGAGAAAATGCAGTGTGTTTTTTTTAAACTGTGTTTGTGTTGTGAGAATTTGCTGCAAGTATGCTGACAAATGGATGAAGATCTTTTCTCAATTTGCTGGCGTTTTTGTAATTACACGTGTTTTCTTAAATTGCAGCATGTTAAGCTCTCTCTGCCACCATAATTATTAGGGATTTAGGGTAAAATGCACTATGCTGATTATGGTTTTAAATGATTTTGTATTGTATTGACAAAGGTTAAACTGCATATTCAATGTTTGTATACTTTTTTACTACAACTGTGCATGCCACTTAGCAAGACTGCTAATGACTACTAATGACAGCAAGGGCTTAGTGCCTTATATCAGTGAAACAGAAAAAAGAGGTTCATTAAGTGGAGTGCATTCAAATGTTATTACAAGTAGGAACAATTAATTTGTCACATTCTTTTCTTTTACCTTTTAATTATTTTTTTATCATGTTATTTGCTTGCTTTTTGAGCAATAAACCTCTACCTTGCTCTACCAGCACTGCATACCCTGTTATAATTTATTTTCGCAATTCAAATCTAAAAAAAAGGCGCAAGTCTTATATTGACATCTCATTTTAGATGGAATTATTTCTTAATTTAAGGAATGAAATGGAAAGTCTCTCAGTAGGTGGATGTTAGCCCTGCAGTGATTCAACTATATTCTACTGGAATTGGTTGCTATTAGCCAAGCTTCCAGCATGTTTGACATTGTTTTCGGCTATGCCACATATCACAGACACCAACGGTTATGCAAGATAATGCTGTGCAAGCACAAATTCTGATTTCAAACACAATAAGAGGAAATCCATGTTCTTCGATGTGCAAGCAAATCTGGCTACACTTTATTCTAGTGATATTGTAATTACAATTACAATAATATTGTTAATTAACAGTTTCTGTATTTTGTGATTCACAAGTGTTTTCTGTTTATTTGCGCTTGTGAATTGCATTATTGAATCTTAACCTCTTCTCTGTTGAGTTTTAATGTTGAAAATTCAACTCTACAGTTTACAACACAGGCTCATTCTGAAAACATCAATTTTTGGAGATCGTGAACTATGTAGCCAGAAGTACGTATGGCTGCATTTTGTCTTTAAAACAAATAATACGGGGCAGTATGATGCCATTCATCGCTTTTAACAGCTGACCGCTTAGCTTGTTTGGACAGCTTTTTTGGTGTTACTAGTTTGTCCATTGGATTGCCACGTATGTCGACGGACTTGAGATGTGGAATAGAGTTAAACGCGACGACGGAGTTTGAGTCTGGTGAAGAACGGTTCTAGAAAGCAGATATGTAAGATAAAAACAAAAGCCACAAAATAAAATAAACAAATAAATAACAGGGTGGGAATTTGGTAAAATCTGAAAATGTGGTAAAAATTAGGCTGTTGTGAGGGCTTTTTTTTCTGGATTGATTTTGAAAACACTATCGGTTGGGTTTAGGGAATTGTGTGGGCGGGGCAATCTGTGCTTTTGAAAACACTATTGGTTGGGTTTAGAGAAGGGGGTGGGTGTAATGTGAATGGGACTCTGACAACAAAGTGTGAATCCAAACACAGGTTTATTAAACAGAATGGTCAGGCAAGCAACAGTCAACACGGGCAAAGTCATAAACAGGCAGATGGTCAAAAAAGGCAGGCAGCAGACAACGTAAAACAAACAAAACAAAGCAAGGTTCGAACACGGAAGGCAAAGCAAGGAAAATGCATCGTAATGTCCACAATACCGTATAACAGTTAAACAAGACTCAACAATAAGTGTCTCAAAGTGAGCAGTTGATATGTATGTGTAATCAATACTTGAGCAACATCATCTGTGTGAGTGTAATCAATAGAGACTTGGAGCTGGTGTGTGTGTGACTGAAAGTTGTAGTCCATATACCAGCAGATTTGTAGTCCGACAAGGTGCAAATGGCTTTTGCAAGAGAAATCTGAGATCTCAAAAAGCATACTGACATGGCCTACATGGCCTCTATAGAAAAAACTACCTCCTGGGATATATTTGGAGCGCTACAGAAATATATATGGGGTACATTTTCAGAATGAGCCTGGGTTGACAATTTAACAAAGTGACTTTTGTTGACATTTTGGTAGTTTGAAATAATATAATAGAAATTGTACTGAAGTTTATTATAAAGTTTTTGTACTGTAATATACAACAGACAATATATCACTTTAAGCTATTAAAAATGTTAATGTTAAAGTCCAACCATCTAATTCAAAAGCATTAATAAACAGGGGAAAATAAAAACATGAAATACAAAATGCAGAAAACTGCAATTTTTTTTTTTTTTACAGCGTAGGTATAATTTATTAACTACATGCACTTGCATGGGTTTGATTGGATTAGTACTTTGTAAGTATTTTGTATCACTAATAGTAATGAAGTAGGTGTAATGCTTATTGTTTTATGTCAAATATCACTCTGGTTTGATGTACAAATCACGATATAGTGCATAAAACCAGAGAGATGGCGGGCATTTAGGCTTCCGTTCCTAATCAGTTAGTGTGAGAGACCTTTCAGAGATTTCAGCAAAAAACATCTGTTTTGGAAGATCATATAAAATAGCCAAAACTAGGTAAACCAGTGCCCCAAATTTCGAAGAGTGCATCAAGAACTCTTGAAACTGAGTTTGTTGCCTGAAGCGCTGCTTAGCAGTAGCTGTTAGCATAAGTTTAACACAGATATTCCCCTTTCCACTCCTCCAATCAAATCCCAGGGCCCAGTGTTTGCCATTAAGCATTGTTCAGTACCCTTTAAATTAGGGTTGTTGCCACACCCCCTTGAAGAAAATCCTTGGGAAAATGTTTGTAAGGTTAATGAATTGCCAATCAGTGTTTACTGCAAACATAGGGTTGCCAGCCGTCGTGGCCAGCCTTGAAGCCGGCAACCCTGAGGTCACCGCTTGGTAGAAGCTCAGACAATGCAGCTGATTGGAATAGCAAACATTGGCTGCTAAAATGCAGGGGTCGAAGAGTGGAGACTAGTTAAATGCAAGACCACGGTGCCCTGAGAAGAAGCATAAGGAGAGAAGACTGATGATTTTACCTCAGTCTGTCTGAATTAATACTGCAATACAGTCATCATATCATCACATAATGATCTGATTCAGCTTTTTATTTTTCAGAAAATTCTTAACGATAAACCTAATGATGTCAGGTCATGTAGAGGCTGACAAGCATTACTTAAAGGTGTCACCGAATGAAAATATGGAGATATCTAGGCATAACTGAATAACTAGAGTGTCTCCCAATGATTCATTAGATGTTTTTTGTTTTTTATAGTAAGCGTTTGCAAACAATTTATATGGACTGATTTTAAACTAATTAAATTGAGTATTGTTAAATTCAACTTAATTTGTTTGTTTAGATTCAGCCCATGCAAATTTTTTACAACCACTTACCTTAAAACAATTGAGTAAAGCCAACAGGGGTGTGAACCTACACTGGTCTCTCGGTTCAGTTCGGTTACGATTATCATGCCATCGATTCGGTTCAATTCGATATCTCGGTGCATCACGGTGCATTGTCGATGCTTTCCACACATAATTAGATTTTTTTCTTTACAACACAAGAATAAAAGTGTATCAAAATCTATAAATATATTTATGGTTATATATTATTTGTAATACAATTTTGTCCTTTAATACAAGCAGTCAGATATATGAAATGTACCTTTAATTTTACCAGCTCAAAAAATACTCTTTGTGAATGTTTTAGACAAAACTCCAAATCATGCACAGAAGACAACATGAGCATTTATAGCAAATAAACTAATGTAAATATGATCCCGCTTGCTTTTTAAATTTCTGTCAAGTTCTTACACTCCTATGATTGGTCATTGTCTTCACCCGCTCAACAGCAAGGGCGATTGGCATTAGAAACTAAATCGCTGCCCATGCGGGAAGAACAGACATGGTTACAGTCTATATGCGCATAATACGCGGTTATCACAGGTAATCTGTAATAGACACAGTGAAGAATACTTGCATCACAGGCACGCTCATGTCTGGGTCCACAAGTATCGCTTTAACAGCCAAGAGGAGAGGAAAATTTACCTCACGAACATGCCAATGGGTCAAATGTCCAAAGTGTGTGTGTGTGGGAGAGAAAGAGAGAGGCAGAAATGCCGTTTTACAGCATTTCTCCCTAGTAGTGAAATAGTGGCTCGTGCTTTACCATTCCTCTAAGTGTCAGTGAAAGACTGTCCAGCACACTCACAAGCAGTTGAATTGTGCACAATTATCTGCTTTTTCAGTAGTAGGAGCGTTTTATCTTTGCTATAGTAGTCTATCGCGATATCGCACAAATGGGATAAGTGACGTCAGTACGTAATAACCGGTTATGATTATTACTGAACCGGTATCGAATTGTCCCCGTCTGCATTGCGGTGCACCAAAGAAACAATTGATTTTGACACCCCTAAAGACAATAAATAGATTTTATTTCAGCGTACATGGAAATTGCACACTGTACCTTGACCCTTAAACATCATTGTTTTCTCATTCTTATGTAAATCCCGTGAGTGTAAAATCCCAATCAAGTCTGAACATTACAAAAATATGCAGGCTCCAAGCTGCGTTTGATTGGCTACAATGTTTCCTAGTGAGATTACAATAATTATATATTCAACACAGGCTCATTCTGAAAATACACATCTATATACATTTCTGGAGAGTGGCAAATATATCCCAGGAGGTACTGGGTTTTTTTTTTTGTTGCAGTTTTTGTTTTTGTGAATCCACCAGAGGCCGCTGTGTATGCTTTTTGAGATCTCAAACTTCTCTCGCGAGTGCCGAGAAGCGTGAAAAGGAATAGCGTCATACCGCACCATAGCTTTCGAAGATACCACTTCTGGCTACATAAATCTCCAGAAATGTATATAGGGCTACGTTTTCAGAATGAGCCTATGTTGTATATATTTTTCCCTTTTTATTTTAAAGTGTATCTTAACTTGTATTATACTTAATTTACAATTAAATTTAATATAATTAAGTATAATACAAGCTTAGATTTAAGGTATGTTCATTTAACATGTATATTATGGCTGGCCTTACCAATTAAAATTAGGTTTATTTTAAAGTAACACTTGAACATTTATTTGGCCACTTACCCACTGTTTTTGTAAATTTTCCAAACCCATAGTTATACACCGAAAGGCAACAATTCAGTATCATATGTGGTACTTGTTACCTCCTATTTGCATACTTTTGGACATTCACAGAAAAGCTTTGTTTTCGTGAACATGCACAAAAGCCGTGGTTTTTAAGGAGAAATGTCAAATAATGATGGAAAAATATTTTTATATTTATTAGTCTTTTGCTAATTCTACTAGTTTTCTTACAAAACTTATAAACACAAATACCAAGTGTAAAAAATATATATAAATAAATAAATAAATAATAAAAAAAAACAGCAATTGGCATCTTCCTGTCAGAGAGGGCAGTACTTGGAAAAAACTAATCTACAAAGTGAACCAGGCATCCTGAAATTCTGAAAAGTCTGAAATTAAAGCTTGCAGGGATAACATCCACGCACACACTGAAATTACACAGCTTATGAAATTATACTGTATAGAAATAGGGGGCAGGAAATACAAAAACATATACTTTAAACAAGTCAAAGAGCAATCTAGAGTTAGGATACCAAGCAAGTAAGTTTGTTTTCATTGATCATAAAAATAAAACTAGACCAATATAAAATGAAGTCCAAGAATTGAGCCCATTACGTCCCTTTAAACGTTCACAAACTGATTTAGCTTGTAGCAGCACTGATGGAGCAGAATGCTAAATGTGCTAATGTATTTGGAAAAGCAGTCTTCAAATCAATTCATTTGAAAGCTCAATAATTGCACAATTGCCATGTTTGTAGTTTGTTTACAATTTTTACTCGAGCTTGTAGTTCTAAACAAATTCACATCCAACATGCAATGTGTTGTGGGCAATATTAGCGGTTAGAGTATGGACGCTTCCACGCTTCGAGTTTTTACCACAAATAGTAAATCATCCGGGAACCTTTGGCATACTCTTTTCAACATACTTTGGTTTGGGACATGCTGATTCTAATTTTGAATACTATTTACGATGAGAATTGGTATGCAAAATTAGATTTCTCACTACAGCTCAGGATGCTAAATATGGACATTTATTCAGGTCTGTTTAACTATATCTTTTGTTAGCATAATGTGTATGTTGTGAAATTTGCAATGCACTTTTCTAATAAGGTAACAGACACATGTTTAAGACACACGTTGAACTGCTCCTCATGTGAACCTTTTCTAAAAGGGCTAATGTGTTCCAATCAATCCAGTTGGAAGTTCAATATTGCATCTAACAAGCTTCCAGTGGCCCTTGTTTCATAAAACCACTTTAAGGCCATTTCGAATCTCAGCAATTTAACCTCAACTCAGTATAAGTAGGGTGTATTGACTTTTTTCCCTTATAAAAAAAGAGAGAAAGAAATCTCCGGAAAGCCAGCAAATCCCACTTATGGAACACATTTAAAAGGAGAAAGCCCATTAATTGGGTTTTAAATGAGGCGAGCTCCCTCTCTCCCTGGCTAGAGTCGAGGGGCCCTTTTAGGTTTTCATGAGTGGGGTCGGGGGAGGGGGTGGATAGGGGCTGGTTCACCTTAGCACAACTGCGTCCTCCCTGGCGGGGCAGACAATGAGCTCGCTGTGTCCCCCACAGACAAGGCTCTGGCCTGGGAGACTGCAGCCATTGCTTTGGGGGGCGGAGGACTAATTCGGGAGGGGAAAGAGGAGGAGGCTTGCACACTGTGGGAACAGCCCTGTCGCCGGCTGACGGACAGCAGAGAGGCCAAAGCTGCCCATCATTTGCAATTCAGATCACGAGCAGCCAGTCCGGGAATCAATGGTGCTGTATCAATCTGCCGACTGCAAATGTCATGTGCATTTTGATTCTTGACCCCCTTTCTGACGCTCCCTACACTGGGGCCATTGTCCTGCGGGGGCCGCCCCTTGCTGTGTGCTCCCGCTCCCTGCCTAAAGTCCCACATTAGCCAGGCAAAACCCACAAGCCTCGCTGCCTTTCAGAGAAGCTCCAGTCGCCGCTATTTAGCTGTGTGTGCCGCAGGTCTCTCACAGCCCTATAAAGGAATTAGGAGTGCGAGACAAAGCTGAAATACCAGTCGCTATTTGGAAAGCTAAATGGCGCTAACCTTTGTGGCCATTGTGGCGATATAACAATTTGTGTCACAAATCTAGTTAGAATGTAATGGTAAATCAGAACAAAACAAAAAATGGCAAAAGTCACAGCGGTTGGAACATGTTAGCGTGATGAATGCCACGTCCGGGGGAGCAAAAGGCGGATGAGATGAGAATGAGAAACAACTGACAGTGAAAAACATTTATAAATAGGCATTCATTTTGTTGCGATTATTGGATTTGTGTTAATCGCTTACGGTTTAGCTACGCTCTTTAGCTAAACAAAGCAAACAGTTATAGGCTTATAGTTGTTGCATAACAACGTTGCACTTCATAGATTTTTTTGTGAC
>CAIGQZ010035013.1:8664752-8684388 GCA_903798205.1 Danio tinwini | reverse complement strand
ACACACACACACACACACACACACACACACACACACACACACACACAGACACACACAGACAGACAGACAGAAGCTCAGTAGAACGAACAACAAATCAGACATATAAAAACATTCACTTTGCCATTGTTGATAGTCTTGCTTATCACTGTAACAATTATATGATATGGTTTAATGCTTATTCCATAAACATAATCTACATGATGATGAATGGCATATTGCCAACATATCTTTGTATATTATATATACAGTGCGACATATGTGAGTACACCCCTTACAAATTTCTCATTTAGATTCATATATTCTATAGGAAGCTTTACAATATTATAGTTGTGCATAAACATTAGATTTGTCAGTACTGAAGCCAAATCTGGAGCTAATCTAACAAAATATCTGTCCAAAACTAGTACACCCTTAACATTTAGCATTTAAATATTAGGGAGACATATTAAATTAAAAAAGTGTTATACAAAAAATGTATAACATTTAGTTGAAATTTTGTTTTTTGTATTTTTTCCATAATTTCACATTAATTTAACTGTATTATCTTTTTATTTCTAAAGAAGTTCAGTGACTTCAATATTATTTTATTAAATATTTCCATTTAATAAATATGTTTTGTTCAAATGCAACACAATAAATTACCTATAATAACCTATAATTACCTATTTTCTAAATAGGGTGTACTCATTTATGTTAGGCACTGTATACTCTACCATAGCAAACTGTGGTAGTAGCAAAATATTTTGTCTAGTATCTTTTTTATTTTACTTTTGTTGGAATAAAACAAGCACATTTTAGGGTCAATATTATTAGCCCCCTTAATATTGTTTTTCAATTGGCTACAGAATAAACCCAACATAGGCTCATTCTGAAAACGTAGCCTTATATACATTTCTGGAGATCGCGAATTTTGTAGCCAGAAGTACGTTTGGCTGCATTTCGTCTGTAAAACAAACGATACAAGGCGGTATGACGCCGTTCCTTTTTGCGCTTACCAGCTGACCGCATAGCTCGCTGTTACCAGTTTGACCAGTAGCTCGCTATGTACATCGATAGACTTGAGATGCAGGGAGGAGTTGACCACGACGACGGGGTTCGAGTTTGGTGAAGAACAGTTCCAGAAAGCAGGTAAGACAAAAACAGAAGCCAAAAAAATAAAATAAACAAGTAAATAACAGGGTGAGAATGTAGTAAAATCTGAAAACATGGTAAAAATCAGGCGAGGGCTTTTTTTTCTGGATTGCTTTTTAAAACTGTCGGTTGGGTTAAGGGAAGTGGGTGGGCGGGTCAATCAGTCAGTCGATAGCGGCCCCTGGTGGATTTACGCAAGATGCATTCGCGAGAGAAATTTAAGATATCAAAAAGTGTACACATCGGCCTCTGGTGAATTTGTGAAAAAAAAACTGCAAAAAAAACCAACTTACCTGTTGGGATGTATTTGGCGCTCTCCAGAAATATGTATAGCGGTACGTTTTCAGAATGAACCTGGATTAAATAAACCACCATAATTAACCTAGTTAAGCCTTCAAATTGCACTTTGTAAGCAGAATGCTAATATATTGCAAAAATGCTTGAAAAATATTAGCTAATCATATTTGTGACAGGAAAAGAAATTAAGTATTAGAAATTTGTTTAAAAACTATCATGTTTTAAAATGTGTTGAAAAAATATCCTCTACATTAAACAGCACCTTGGGATTTTTTAAAGAATTGAATTTCACAGGAGGGCAAATAATTCTGACTTCAACTTTACATAAATAATTCCAAGAATTTGTGTGGCTTGTTGAAATGGTTATGACTTGCTCTCATATATATAGTATGTTTGTGTGCCAGGGGTTATGAAGTATACAAACTCCATCTACAGTACTCCCTGAGAAAGAGAAAAAGAAAGAGAAAAAAAAGAATATGTGTGTGTTAGTGAAGGTTACAAAGTGCGTGTTCCCTCTTTCCCTCGCTGTCACGAGCGACACATGAAGAGTCTCCCAGCTCCCAGCACCTCCGCTTCCATGCGGTAATGATATACAGTGCATTAACTCGGTCTGAAAGGCTTAATTTGGGAGACTGTGAGACCCCCATCTTCTTATGTCTCCTCCACAGTAACACCGCACTGGGGTCCAGGCAGCAAGAGCAGCAGACTTGTGTTTATTTATGAGAGCTTCTTGCTTCATTCACTCTCAATCATTCATGAGGCAGGAGTGGACGGCCAAGTCAAGCCCAATCCAATTCGGTTCAAAACCACCGCAGAGCAAGAAGAAAACACTGGCAATTTCACTCTCCCGCCCAAATCCAAATGACCCCAAAGATAATGACTCGATCAATAAGTAATGCTTGCATGCTCTTTTTTCCATAGGACGTTTTCTCGTTTGGATTTTCAACCTTTAAAAAACACAGATAGAGTTTGATTGATGTGACCGCCACTGACACTCATGCAATCTTTATGTGCTTCATATTTTAGGCAGGGTTTATTATGCATTCGTTCAGTGAGTAATTGTTTGTGTTAAGTTCGATAACCCGTGCTCATACTTCCATCCTGACATCCTTATTTCTATTAAACATTGGTTGTTTGGTAATACGCACCTGAGTAGCAAATGGATAAAAAAAAAATCACATCCATGCTAAATAAAACGGCCCTTTATTGAGAACATCGACAACATGTACTGGAAAAAAATGCTGGGTTCTACAAATGTTTCATGTTGTACCAATACAAATGGATTTAGTTACGTTTTAATTAACTTTGTTAATAGTTTATGCAAATTTAAGTGAATTGAACAAAAAAAAAAGCTGTCTAAAAAATATAAAAAAATTGTGGTGTTAAAACTCATTTTAAATTCAAGAGTTAACACTTAGCTATTGCTTGATACTAATTGCAGGTTTGGCATGCTGTCCCGGGAGAGAACCCTGAGCTTGAAGATACTTGAGCCCAGGGCTCTTGCCTGGCCATATAGCATAGCAGGGGGTCTGAGGTCATGTAGGTCTCGAGAGCTCCCTGTGGTATAGAAGGAAAGAGGGAAATTGGGTGGATAGGGGATTCTTCAAATACGAAGATAAGGAAGGTTAGGCAAAATGTGCTATTTATTGAAAGCTTGGATTCATCTGATTGGTCTATAAATAATTGTTGATGCGGGACCAGCTGTGATCAATCATAGTATGTGATTCTCTCGAAATTAGTTTATGAACAATCAGCAAATGTCAAGTGTGGAGGAAATTCAACAGATCAGAACTGTAAATTTTAACTGAATTTAAAATGTTATGTGTTTAACCTCATTATTTGCATTGTAATTATTATTATATTATTAGTATATTATTTTTGTAATTATGTTTTTACAATATTGTAATTACATTGTAATTTTGTTTTTACAAAGCACATTTTTTTATCAAAAGTACACTGTAAAAAAGGCACACAATTCACACAAATTAAGTTAATGTTTAACTAATAAGTTGATTGAACATAAAACAATTTTTTGTTCCCAAAAAATCTCAAGAATTGTGTTGTTTCAGCTTATTTTAAATAATTTGAACAAGCAGCAAAAAAAAAACAAAAAAAAAATTAATAAATAAATGTTTTTGAGTGTAGCTTAGATTTAAAGGTTCCATGCTATTGGTTTAGGTTGAGACAGCATAAAGGAATTTAATTAATTCATTAGACTTTAACAAATTTAAGTGTTTTGAACATAAAGCAATTAGGTTGCCCCCTCAATATAAATAAGTAAATAAATAAATATATATATTTATTATACATATCATCTGTGATGTTTTAGTGTAGCTCAAGATTTAAAGGCGAAGCTGGATAAATTTTCTACTTTTTAGCTAGTAATACAGACTTAAATTAGTTAATAATAGGTAGTTAATTCACATATCTAAATACATATGTATTAATAAATGATTTACCAAGTAATTGATAAAATACTAAATTGAAAACTGATTCATTATTTGATTTTTTTTTTAATAATTGGAGTAATTATTTAAAATGATGTACTTATGATATAATAATCTATTAATATGTGGTTCAGATTTAAAGAAGCAAAACATAACAACATCTGGAAAACAACTAGTATGCACTACTTAAATGACTTGTGAAATGATAAATGTATATATACACATATATATGTGTGTGTATATTTCAGATATTTTTTTCAGAGTGCATATAAATATTATTTTATTATATTATTAAATATAAAATGGTGTGTATATATATATGTATGTGTGTGTGTGTGTGTGTGTGTGTGTGTGTGTGTGTGTGTGTGAGTGTGTGTATGTGTGTGTGTGTGTGTGTGTGTGTGTGTGTGTGTGTGTGTGTGTGTGTGTGTGTGTATATATATATATAATTTTATATTTAATAATATAATAAAATAATACAGGGAGTGCAGAATTATTAGGCAAGTTGTATGTTTTGAGAATTAATTTTATTATTGAACAACAACCATGTTCTCAATGAACCCAAAAAACTCATTAATATCAAAGCTGAATATTTTTGAAAGTAGTTTTTAGTTTGTTTTTAGTTTGAGCTATTTTAGGAGGATATCTGTGTGTGCAGGTGACTATTACTGTGCATATTTATTAGGCAACTTAACAAATAACAAATATATACCCATTTCAATTATTTATTTTCACCAGTGAAAACAAAATAACATCTCAACATTCACAAATATACATTTCTGACATTCAAAAACAAAACAAAAACAAATCAGTGATCAATATAGCCACCTTTCTTTGCAAGGACACTCAAAAGCCTGCCATCCATGCATTCTGTCAGTGTTTTGATCTGTTCACCATCAACATTGCGTGCAGCAGCAACCACAGCCTCCCAGACACTGTTCAGAGAGGTGTACTGTTTTCCCTCCTTTCGAGCCTATACAGCTTGGAGTAAGACAACATGCATAAAGAGGATGATGTGGTCAAAATACTCATTTGCTTAATAATTCTGCACTCCCTGTATTTATATGCACTCTGAAAAAAACAAAAAAAAAAACAAGGGTGCATCTCAGTCAGCACCCTTGTTCAGTAGTCAGTGGACTGAACAGGGCATCAGCCATTTTAGCTGCTGTCTCAATTGCAAAAACTCAAAGCTTCGTGCCCTGAAAAGTTCCACAATGCACCGTGAAAATCAATCTAAGTGCACCTAATGGAAGATTGTAAGCGCAAAATATGAATCATCAAACTATAAAATACAATATAATACAAGATAATGAAATAAAAACAAAAATAATCCATTATTTACATATTTTTAACATTGAAGAACACAGCTGGATGAGTTAGGAAATCAGCTAGCAATCATTTATAATAGTTTAATAGTTGAAACCTTGCTGGTAAATGAAACAATCAAACTATTTAGCTATAATGTACTTTTAAAAATGTTGTAAAATCAATATATGAAGCTTATTAGATCAGCTGTTGTTCATAAACTCCAGTTTTGATGATGTACAATGAGGAAGTTTTCATGTCACACTCATTAGCTCATCTGTGCCGTTACCAGTGGCCAGACTTGTGCACATGCACGACCTACTGATGAATGGGCTAGCATTGTGCTGATTGAGATACACCCCGATTGTTTTGGTCAAATTATGTTCTTGAGTCATCCTGACAGCACAACATTTTTACTAAGGTGGTTAAAGTCCCTGTTGAAAGATAAAGATTGACAGTCCAGCACAATGCATAAAACAGTAAAATAAAGCTACAGGCAAAGTCAAAGATCGAATAAACAGCATGCTAAAAAAAGCTAATGGTTAACAATGGGAAGACCTCATATTTCTACCCTGGTTAAGAATGTTCCAACATGGTAATAAACATGTTAGAGTAAATATAGACGTGATGACAGATGTACTATCAAGCCTTGACTGTCATCCCAGGCATTTGAATTCCCTGCGCTGTTTATATTTCCACACATCGTTGTATCGGTTTGGGACAACTCATGTGCATCCACACAGTCCATAAATTAGCATTCACAATAGCCAAAGTGATAAATAGTTTCTTGTCTTTTTGGCAGGCAGAGCTGGGTTTAGCTAGCATTTAGCACATGAAAAAAAAAGCAGCTGATTTATGAAGCACGCTGGTTCAGCTGGAAGTTGATTGCACTTTTTAAAGGGGTCATGAACTGAGCTTTCTCTTTTTTGTTTTGAATTTAGAGCGTTCTCATTTTTTTATAAATCAAATAGCATCATCATTAGGAAGTAACAAGCTTTTTTATCCTGTCTTTTGAAACGTTTTGATAGGCATGCAATATTCAAGACTTCGAAATTGCTGTTATCCGATAACGGTTTTGTACAATAAAGCCATATTTGCATTCTGTGGTACAACTCGACTCGGCTGAGCTTTACTTTGGCTTGTTTTGCTTTTCCACTGCAGTTTAGTACTGCTTCAAATATACAGTTGAAGTCAGAATTATTAGCCTTCATGAATTATTAGCCCCTTGTATATTTTTTCCCCCAGTTAACAGAAGATTTTTTTCAACACTTTTCTTAACATAATAGTTTTAAGAACTAATTACTAATAACTGATTTATTTTATCTTACAGTATGTACTATTTTACTAGATATTTTTTCAAGATACTAGTATTCAGCTTAAAATGACATTTGAAGGATTTAACTTAAAGTTAATTAGGCAAGTCATTGTATAATGATGGTTTGTTCTGTAGACAATCAAAAAAATATTGCTTAAGGAGGCTAATAATATTGACCATCAAATGGTTAAAAAGAAAATTAAAAATTGCTTTTATTCTAGCCGAAATAAAACAAAAAGACTTTCTCCAGAATAAACATTATTATAGCAAATCATGTGAAAATGTTCTTGCTCCCAGAAGGCAGTCAGATTGATGTTGGGGGGGGTGACGTCAGAACCCACTGTGAGGCCGACGTCAATGTCCAACATCCAACCTAAAATCAATCAATTATCAATGTCTAATGATGTTACAGCTTGACGTTGTGTGGACTTTACCACTATGACGTCTATCAGACGTTGGATTTTGGTTGCCATACCTGATGAAAAAATGTCAATATTTGACGTCAATATGACATTGGTTTAAGATGTTTGCTCGACGTTGGGTTTTGGTCACTTTTCAACACAACTTAAAATCAACCAAATATCAACGTCACAACAAGCAATATTATACAAGTACAGTTTAAAACATTTAAAAGCTCAAATTACAAATTTACACTTGATTGTGTTTCTACAATGTGTATAAACTACATTGAGATCAAAACATCAAATTAACATCTAACATTAGCTTAAAAAAAACATGTCAAAAGTTCGATGTTTGTTAGATGTGAATTTAAAGCCATTTTGTAGTCAATCAACATCAAACTGTGAACTGACTATTTAGTCAATTGACATGAAATCTATTTGCATTTTTTCTTGCTTTTTGTTGTTTTGGCTGAAATAAACCACTTTTAACACAGGTTTTGCATGCTTTGTTTAATAATTTGCCCAAAATTTGTCATCTACTCTACTGAAATGACTGAAAACTCTTTCGTCCATGTACTGTGCATGCATTGAGATGTAAGACATTTTCGCAAATTATTTTTAAAGTCAAACAAATCAAATTTTAATATAATTAAATATGAAATAATGTAAAATTAATTATAATATTATTCTAATAATTTAATGTTATTTAATAATATTATTAAATTAAATATTATTAAATTAAATATTATTAAAAAATATTATTATTGTTACATCTGCACAAATTTTTCCACTACCTCCAATCATAGAGCAGATCAGCAGTCAAATTTATATATTAAAATATATATTTATTATTGTTAGTTGTAAATTAATTTTAAGAAAATTAATTGTTTAAAATGTAGAGATTGCATTGAGATAAAACATAGATAAGACTTTGAGTGATGTAGAAAAAAAACTCAAAACACACACACACCTTGTTGCAATAATAGCTTTTTTCAGGGAAATAAATGCAATGTAAAAATAAACATTGTAATAATATGTATAATTCGCTTATAAAGTTTCGAGTTCATTTTTTACACCTTGAAGTTCTGTTAGCCCAAATATAGAGCTGGAAATGCCATTTTCATGACCACTCAGGAAAATAAACATTGACCTAACTTTTTCTGTAATCTGTAAGTAACATTAACATCAATTTCCTAAATTTCCAAAGACCAGAAGTGTCCTTAGTCAAAGAAACTCCCCAAAAACACAAAACTGAAACAATGCATTTATTGTAAAAGCCTTTGCATTTGTCAAAACCAAGATGGCATTTGTTATTTCGGGGGCTGATGTAAGCCAGAATGGAGACCCCACTCACCACATGTTGAGTGCTTAAGCCCAGAGAGGGCCGTGCGGCTGCCCTTCCAATAAGACTGTGCACTGTGCCCTGTAATTAGAGCGCCATTCTGAAAGGGTTGCTTCCGCCACTTGAAGACAAGATTTGACAAATGGGAGGCACAGCTGCACACACACACACAAAAGTTTTGGAAATATTTCGTATCGCCGGCTTTGCCAAGTCCCAGAGAAACAGCAACAGCATCTGTCCGGTGGCACTCAGGAAGAAGGGAAATTCTTCTCGTTTTCCAACAACAGTGATATGGAGTTTGTCACCGGTTGTATGGAAAGGTTGTCCAAATTCCCTTCATCCAAAAGGCACTGGATTGTGTATATTAATTTTATCAATTCCCTTAGAACTGTTTATTTTCTGTAAGCACATTGCTAAAAGATAAAAGAATGTGAATGACTCTTGTGTACACTCAAAAAATGACTTTTGCTGCTTGTCCATACTACTTATTTAAAATAAGCTGAATCAACACAATTCCTAAGGTTGGTTCAGCCTGATCTTATGAGGAAACATAAGTATTTTACATTCTGTGAGTTTCAGTTTGTCAGAGTTTAGTCGTATGAAAATGTACGATTTTAAAAAAGAGACCTGGCCACATTGAGGATGAGAAAATTATACTAAATTGTACGAATGAGATCAAACAAATTCATATGATTTAGCCACTAAATAAAAAAGCTACAAATTGCTGTGAGATCGTGTTGCTTGGTTTGGGACAACTTACTTGTTTTCTGTTCAATCCACTTACATTAACCCCCTAACATAAAGGAATTGTGTGGAACCCAGCATTTTTTACAGTCTAATCTGTCAAATTGTTGATACCCCATATAAATACGCTAGTGGGCACATTCTAGTCAAAAGACATCAAATATGCTAACGTCCATTTGACATCCACTCATTGGTGCTTTTTTGACCACCAAAATAACGACACAAAAAATCAGTGGTTACTAGCACTGTTGCCTCACAGCATGAAGGTTGCTGGTTCAAGCCCTGGCTGGGCCAGTTGGCATTTCTGTGTGGAGTTTGCATGTTGTTCCTGTGTTTGCGTGGGTGTCAATTAGGTGCTCCGGTTTCTCCCACAGTCCAAAGACCTGTGGTATAAGTGAATTGAAGACACAAAAATTGGCTGTAGCGTATGTGTGAATTTGGAAGTATGGGTGTTTCCCAGTGTTGAGTTCTCCTGGAAGAGCATCCGCTGCGTAAAACATATGCTGGAATAGTTGGTGGTTCATGTAGCGACCCCTGATAAATTAGGGACCAAGCCGAAGTAAAATTACTAAATGAATGAATTTGTGTTGGGACAACATGAAGAAATTGTGTGAAACCCTGCATTTTACAGTGTAATCTGTCAAAATGTTGATACCCCATATAAATACACCAGCGGGGTCATCTTCAACTTAAAAGACATCAAAAAACACATCACAAAATACTAATCGATTTGATGTCAAAATCCATTTGACATCCATGCATTGATGCTCTTTTGAGGCACCCAACCCTAAACCCAAGCATCATTGGGGGATGAGCAAATCGTACTAAATTGTACAAATGACATTCATATGAATTAGCCACTAAATCAAAAAGTTACAAATTGCCGTGAGATTGTGTTGGTTGGTTTGGGACAACTTAGTTGTTTTCTGTTCAATTTACTTAATTTAGAAAAAAAATGTTAACTTAAGAGCATCCACTACCTAAAACATGCTGGAATAGTTGGTGGTTCATTTTGCTGTGGCAACCCCTGGTAAATAAGGGACTAAGCCAAAGGAAAATGAATTAATGAATGAATGAATTTGTGTTGGGACAACATGAAACAATTGTGTGGAACCCTGCATTTTTTTACAGTGTAATCTGTCAAAATGTTGATACCCCATATAAATATGCCAGCGTGGTCACCTTCAAGTCAAAAGACATCAAAAAATGCTAATCGATTTTATGTCAAAAATGTCCATTTAACATCCACTCATTGATGCTCTTTTGACCACCAAAATAACGACACAAAACTAATATGATACAACAAGAGTTTAATCCATCTCAAAGCTTCAATTGCAAATTGACAATGGATTTTGTATTTCTACAATAAATGTAAATTTATTTACCTTGATATCAAAACATCACATTGACATCTAACAGCAAAAGCATTTCAGCAAGATGGGAAATTCTTCTCGCTTTCCAACAACAGGGATATGGAGTATGTCACTGGTTGTATGGAAAGGTTGTCCAAATTTCCTTCATCCAAATGGCACTGGAGCCTTAGGCTAAAGTATGCAGTGTGTGAAGTGTGGACAAATGATGCTGTCAGCGAAAGACACCAACTGAGATAAGCCTATTAAACTAGGGCACGCAACAGCATTGTTGCGCAGATATGTAACCCAGGTCACATTGTCTGACTGAGGCATCGGGACAACAGAAAGCAGTGATTAGGAGTAAGATGGATTGCTGACTCTTGGGGTCAGCTATGTTTGAGTGTTTGCCGTTGTTGTTTGCCCAAGAAACCCCTCTTCTTGCTCTTCTTTTGATGCCATCTGTGCAAGGCTGAAAAGAGGATACACAGTTGAAGTCAGCCTTATTAGCATCCCCTGTATATTTTTCCCCAATTTCTGTTTAATGGAAAGATTACATTTCTAAACATAATAGTCTTAATAACTAATTTCTAATAACTATACTAGATACAAACTGGTAACATTCAACTTAAAGTGACATTTTAAGGCTTATTTACAACCCAGGCTCATTCTGAAAACGTACCCCTATATTTATGTCAGGAGAGCGCTGAATATGTTCTGGGAGGTATGTTTTTTTTTTTTTGCAGTTTTTTTTTTTTTGCAGTTTTTGTTTCGCAAATCTATCAGAGGCTGCTGTGTATGCTTTTTCATATCTTTCTCTCGCGAGTGCCATTCATGCCTGCTGTTCTCGCATAAGTCCACCAGAGGCTGCTGTCGACTGACTGACTGACCGACCGATAACCTCACCCACCCCCTTCCCTAAACCCAACCAATAGTTTTAAAAAGCAATTCAGAAAAAGAAAAGCCCTCGCGGCAGCCTCATTTATACCAGGTTTTCAGATTTTTTCACATTCTCATCCTGTTATTTGCTTGTTTATTATTTTTTTTAGCTTCTATGTTTGTCTTACATGCTTTCTGGAACCATACTTTGCCAGACTCGAACCTTGTCATTGTGGTCAACTCCTTTCTGCATCTCAAGTCCACCGACGTACACGCCGAGGTACTGGACAAACTGGTAACATCAGCAAAGCCGTCCATATGGAGGTAAGCGTTCAGTTGACTAGCGTGAAAGGAATGGCGTCACACCCCCCTATAGCGTTTATTTTAAAGACGAAATGCAGCCATACGTACTTCTGGCTACATAATTCGCAATCTCCAGAAATGTATATGGGGACATTTTCAGAATGAGCCTATGCAGTGCTAAATTTGTAAATTGTGAGGTCTCGGGGTAACGGATCCGGTATGTTACCAGAGGTGTTGTGTGCTAAAATGAAGAGTGCGTTGGGGGGGTACTGTTGATGTTTTCACAGACGAAAGTGAAGGGAGGGGGAGGGGTGTTGTGTTGTGAACGAAAGTTAAGAGCGGGGCATTGCGAACGAAAGGGAGGTGTCGCAGACAAAAGTGAAGAGGGTTGGGGAGTCACAGAAGGAAGTGAAGAGCGGGGAGGGGGGTGTGCGTGTGAGGAGGGGGATCGGTAAAATTAGGTGCTGGATCAGATTTCAGAGGATCCGGCTTGTTCCGGCAAAAATTAACCTGAGCTTATGTTGCTTATTTAGAGTAATTAAGCAAATCATTTGGTGGTTTGCTCTGTAGACAATTAAAAAAATATATAGCTTAAGGGGGATAATAATGTTGACCTAAAATGATTTTAAAAAAATAAACTGCTTTTATTCTAGCCGAAGTAAAACAAATAAGACTTTCTCCAGAAGACAAAATATTATTGGAAAAATTCCTTGCTCTTTTAAACATAATTTGGAAATATTTGAAAAAAGAAACACAAAGAGGGCTAATAATTTGGACTTTAACTTTGTATTGTCCACACAGAGACCTGCAGTGACTGACCGCCCACCAGAAGTGTTAATTACAAAACCATTGCAGCTTCCAGCACAGCCCAATGTTTTTTTTTTTTGTTTGTTTTTTCTCTCAGAAAGTTTTAAGTTCGATTTAAAGTGCCAAGGAAAACACACCATAATGGATGTTTTCTGCCCGAGCAATTATGTGAAATGCAACTGCCCTTCAGTTTGTTTATCATGGTTGATGGCAGAGTAAATGCCGCTGCTGGGCAGAGGACAAAAGTTCAAACTCTGCCTCTATTTGTCTGTTTGTTTTTCTTTGTCTGAGCGCTCCAAACAGGTCTTTATCTACTCAGTCTTCATAAGTAAATGTTATAATTTAGACATGCCATTTTACGGCGGACAAACTTTAAAACATTACAAGCAAAGTGACCACTTTATGGCATAGCTTTGTGGTAGGTTAATCTTAAAGGGATAGTTCACCCTACAATTTGCTGGGTTTATATATTTATATGCAGGTGAAGTCAAAATCATTAGCCCTCCTGTGAATTTTATTTCTTTTCAAATATTTCCCACATGATGTTTAACAGAGCAATGAATTTTTCACAGTATTTCCTATAATATTTTTTCTTCTGGAGAAAGTCTTATTTGTTTTGATTCGGCTGGGGAAAAAAGCAGTTTTAAAGATTTTTTAAACAATTTTAAGGTCCATATTATTAGCCTCCTTTAATGTGAGGGATGCTGATGAAAGGAAACGTGTCGTAATGTCACAAAACTGTTAAACAAGACTCAGCTACTGGTGTGTGTGTCTGTTCTGCTTTTAAGGTCCTTGTAATCAGTACTTGAGCAGCTCCCAACTGTGTGTGAGTAATCAAAGGATAATCGTAACAGGTGTGTGTGTGTGTGGTGAAGGAAGTTGTAGTCCATATAGAGACAGAATTGTAGTCCTCCAGCGATCTGTATGGAATAGATCCTTGGTGATTGTGACACCCACTTGAGCAATATTTTTTTTTCGATTGGGCCTAATTACCCTAACTTACCTAATTAGCCTAGTTAAGCCTTTAAATTATTAGATTAAACACGCTCCTTCATAGAAACTAGAAACCTATACTTCCTAGAAACATATGTCCCATTTGTTTCATAATTGAATATATTTACAAATTATGACATTATAAATGAGGGGGGAAATAATGACATAATTACATTGAACATAATATAGTTGTTCAGTAATTGAAATAGAGGAAAAGTGTTCAATAAATTGAGGTTTTTATTTTAAGTCATATCGCCAAGCTGTAATGTGTATACACATATATAATGTGTATATACAAGGAAGTTTTCACAGTATTTCCTATAATATTTTTTCTTCTGGAGAAAGTCTTATTTGTTTTATTTTGGCTGGAATAAAAGCAGTTTAAATTATTTTTAAAAACATTTTAAGGTCAATATTATTAGCCTCTTTACGCAATATTTTTTGTTCAATTGTGCCTAATTACCCTAACTTATCCTTATTAACCTAGTTAAGCCTTTAAATTGCACTTTAAGCTGAATACTAGTGTCTTGGAAAATATCTAGTAAAATATTATATACTGTCATCATGGCAAAGATGAAATACATCAGTTTTGTTTTGTTTTTTACAACCACCATTCAACACCAATTGTCTCACTTCATATTCATGCATTGGTTTTCCCAGTGTTATTATATTCAGACCAGTATGTCCATTAAAACAAGCAATCTCTTGTGCATTGAAATGAATAGGAGAATCTGCAGTATGTGAAATAATTGTTTTGTCAAGCAATTAAATCTGAACCCTTTTGTGAATTCCTTCAAGTCACATCAGGATATTAAAGTTGTCTCAACTGCATATCTGAGCATAATGTTATGCCGGCGGATTTATCAAATTTGTTGACAGTATATGAAATGACAAAAATCACAGCGTTCTTATATATTTTCCTTGCAGGCTTGTTCGCTATCAATAATTTCTTCCCAACGATCGAATTAAGCTCGTGACCGCTCACTGTTTATTTGGACTTGATAACGTTTGGATGACTTTCCATCCCCAGAATAGCGTCTGGCAGATGAGCCCAAATAATCTCACGCATTTATTGGCAGCGCTCTCTTTGTCCATTCAGTTCGGTCCACTTTAACAGAGTGTTGCTCTGTTCTCACATAGATAGATTTACAGCCACGCTGCCAAGCGCCCGAACATTTCCCTCCGCAGGCATTTGAACACTATACCCAACTTTACATTTGGCAGCGCTCACGACATTCCACTAAACAATTCGATTTGAGTTATCCAGTCTGCACACACACACGCACACACACACACACACACACACATAGACACTTTCACTCATTTCTAAGAGAGTATATTATTCTGACCGCATCATCATGTCTTAATATGTAAATATAAATTGAATAATTGCCCTGAAGAATTCGGAAGATGTTTCATCATGAATTTCTCCAGAAGATAAAAGCATTAGAGGAAATACTGTGAAAAACTATTTGCTCTGTTAAACATAATGGGTGGCATAAGGGCGCAGTGGTTAGCACTGTCTCCTCACAGCAAGAATTTCGCTGGTTCAAATCCTAGCTGGGTCAGTTGGCATTTCTGTGTGGAGTTTGCATGTTCTCCTCGTGTTGATGTGGGTTTCCTCCGGGTGCTCCAGTTTCCCTCACAGTCCAAAGACATGCACTACAGGTAAACTGAATAAACAAAATTGGCCATAGTGTATGTGTGTGAATGAGTGTGTATGAATGTTTCCCAGTACTGAGTTGCTGCTGAAAGGGCATCCGCTGTGTGAAACATATGCTGGATAAGTTGGCGGTTCATTCCACTGTAGCGACCCCTGATAAATAAAGGGACTAAGCTGAAAGAAAATGAATGTATTAAATTGGCTGTAGTGTATGAGTGCATGTGTGAATGCGAGAGTGTATGCATGTTTCCCAGTAGGGTTGCAGCTGTTAGAGAATCTGCTGCTTAAAACATATGCTGGAATAGTTGGCGGTTCATTCCGCTGTGGCAACCCCTGATAAATAAGGGACTAAGCCAAAGGAAAATGAACGAATTTCTATTGCATAACCTCTGTTTCACCAAATTTATATTCTTGTTGTTGTTGTTTTTTTTTAAGGTCACGAGCAGTTGTGCAAGCATTTCACTGCATATCACACTGTGTGAAATTTCAATTAGAATTTGTGGCCACTTCTGAAGAGTCCGAATACAAACACAGCCCAGAATTTCCCCTAACAGAAATTCACACCTAGCGCGCAACCCCTCAGACAAGGCGTAAATATTTCACAAGAGCTTATATTAGGAGAGTCTTGAAAGTTTTAACCTAGTTCAGGCGCTGGGCACGGCGGTGCACCAATGTGCTTGCACTGCATTCAGAAAACACACAACCTCTGCCATTCTGTTGCCATCATGCTGTTGTTTAGAAAATTAAAATAACACGTTTTAGATGTTAGCTTCAGTCTGTTAGTTTTAAGGGTATCTATTAGCTAGTGCGCTCCAAAATTCACGTTTATAAATATTAAATTGATACAAACATCAAAAGCTTGCAATTTGTCACTTACGCTTAAATGGATCACCATTTTTTTTATACTCAAATCAACTCATAGTTCAATTTCTCATCAAATCTTCTAACTAATTAAATGCTCTCTAGTATGTGACATGCCCCACCCCCTTCAAGACATTTCTCATTTGCTTTTTGATTTGATGCGCCACTCTCACTGGCAGAGCTGTGAGAAAAGCAAAACACTATTGGATGTTTTTTAAAAGGGGAGGAGCTACTCTGTCCCATGCTCTGTTTTGTTTTCAGTTGAGATTACGTCAAACGCTGAACAAAAAATGCCCATTTCAAAGCACTTCACGGGACCTATAACCATATTGCTTTCGTATACACTGTGCTTGCTTACAAATATGTGGTTATGATGTTCAATTTGTGGCCTAGAAACATGATGAACTCCGCTAATAATGTATCTTTGACCACTTTTTTATGAGCTTGTATTTGGAGAGTCTTGAAAGTTCTCAACCTAGTTCAGGTGCTAGACATGGCAGTGCACCAATGTGCTGGTGCTGCATTCAGAAAACACACAACCTCAGCCATTCTGTTGCCATCATGCTGCTGTTTAGAAAATTTTAATTTTAGATGTTTGCTTCAGTCTGTAAGTTTTAAGGATATCTATTATCTATCCAAAACAGTGACAAAATTCCAAGTTTAGAAAATATAAAACTGATACAAACATCCAAAGCTCAATTTGTCACTTCCTCCTAAATCTGTGTTTCTCAACCATGTTCCTGGCGGACCGCCAGCACTGCATGTTATGGATGTGTCCTTTATCTGTCGCACCCATTACAGGGCTGCATCTGAAATTGCATACTTCCATACTATAAAGTACACTAAAAACAGTATGCGAGATGAGTAATATGTAAGAATTCATAGAATTCAAAAAAACAATATGTGAGAAGTACCTGGATGGCCTACTACTTCCAGCGAGATTCTGAAGTGCGCATTGGATTCTGAAGTACGCTATCCTATGATGCACCACGAGAGAATTCATAAATGAGATTGAAGCGAGGCAACTGATGTAGATAGGTCACCTGATTAGGGCAAAATGACGGTTGTAGTACGTCCAAGTTCCATTCATATTACTCACATTCATACTGTATAGAACATACTTTTCTAACGTCCGAGCAGTACGTTTAAATTCAATGCAGTACCTACTGATTAGTAAGACGATTTGTATGCAGCCCAGGTCTTTTAGTCTCTGGAAATGAGCTCATGATCTGAATCAGCTGTTTGGTTAAGGAGAGATGGAAAATGTGCACAGCTGGTGGTTCTCCAGGAATGTGGTTGAGAAGCACTGGTCAAAATGGATCAACGATTTTTTTTCACATTGCCTTATACTTCAGTTTCCCATTAAATCTTTTGACCAATCAAATGCTCTCTAGTATATGACATTCCCCACCCCCAAGTAGCTACTTATATGCTTTTCATTTGATGCACTTGATCTCAACCCCTCTCATTGACATAGCTGTGAGAAAAGCAAAACGCTATTGGCTGTTTTTTTAAAGGGAGGAGCTACTCTATGTCCTATCAGATTACGTCAAACATTGAATAAAAAATGCCCATTTCAAAGGACTTCATGAGATGATTATCCATATTACTTTGCCCTTTGCTTGGTTACAAATATGTGGTTATGGTGTTCAATTTGTTGTCTCGAAATATGATCAACTCTACTATTAATGTGTCTTTGGCCACTTTTTGGAGTCTTGAAAGTTCTCAACCTAGTTCAGGCGGTGGGCACCAATGTGCTTGCGCTGCATTCAGAAAACACACAACCTCAGCCATTCTGATGGGTTAATTGTATCAGCCTGGCCTGCTGCTGCTGCTGTTGTTTAGGAGATTTCTGAGCATGCCCAGAGGACCCGCTTCTTAAGTCTGAGGTGGCTTTCAGGGGAGAGAAAGGTAGAGAGAGCTTCTCCACTTAACAGAACACTCATTATCTAGCCTCCACTAGCGGCCCTAACAGACCTGTTTGGATAGCCATTAGAGGGGAAGGTGTTCTGGGGGAAAGCCGCTTTCCCCTGATTGGCATTTCCACCAAAGCCTTCACCATTTCTCTTTTTAACAAAGCGCTGAGACCTGCAGACCGAGTGCTTTCACGGCTTATTATGCTGAGGGTTTGTGGAAGTCCTATAACTACAGTCACTTTTCATTGTTACTGTTGTTGTCTTCAACTGCGAATCTTCGCAAACAAGTTCTGTTTCATTAGCATTTGTGTGCGACCGAGTTTCAGGATGTCAGTCATAATGAGGATGGCCATGAATATTCATGAGTTATGATTTAAGGATTGGTCCTCGCGTGAATGGTTTTAGGAATCGATCAACCATTGTGGGTTTACTTTTAAGGGGGATTTTCATAAATAGCAACTGTGGGAGTAGATTTAAACATTTATGGAAACAGAATTGTGAGTTGGGCATTGCTTGAATAAAATTCAGTGTTTTGATGGAGGGGTGTTATGGGTGGGATAATACCAGGTGCTGTTTATACTGGATAATTTATTTTTTTAAACTGAAGACACCTATGTCTGGTCAAACTACTGTAGGTATTGTTCATTGTAATATTTGCTGGGTTGTGTTTACCCAATGTTGGGTTTATTTATTTTTTATTATTAAATTTAAATACATTTTTAAACCAATTGTTGGGTTTATTCATATTTATTCATATTATTTCATATTCATATTGCTGGTCAATCGGTGCTTTTTAAAACACTATCGGTTGGGTTTAGGGGGGTGGGTGGTTGCTGGTCAATCTGTGCTTTTTAAAACACTATTGGTTGGGTTTAGGGAGGTGCCGGTCAATCTGTGCTTTTTAACACACTAACTGTTGGGTTTAGGAAAGTGGGTGGGTGCTGGTCAATCGGTGCTTTTTAAAACACAGCGCCCTCTGGTGGATTTGCAAAAACAAATCTATGGGTCAATCAAATGCTCTCTAGCATCTGATATGCCCCGCCCTCTTCAAGCCACTTTTAATTTTATTTGGTTTTCATTTGATGCTCCACTCTCACTGGCAGAGCTGTGATAAAAAAAGAAACGCTATTAGCTGCTTTTTTAAAAGAGGAGGAGCTACTCTATGTTCCATCCTCTCTTCTTTTTTCAGTTGAGATTACGTCAAACATCAAATAAAAAATGCCCATTCCAAGGCACTTCATGGGACCTTTAAGCATAGTCCTATGCTTAGTTACAAATATGTGGTTATGATATTCAATGGTCTCGAAATATGATGAACTCCCCTAATAATGTGTCATTGGCCACTTTTTTATGGGCTAACCCTGAGTCAGAGTTTTCTGTATTGCTTTTTGGGCCATAACAAAACATAACTGTAAATTACATTTTACCACAACTGTTTTTATGAACTCATTTTTTTATCCAAAGTATAAATAATATACGTTTCCCAGTCCATGGATTCCCTGGGAACTGAACCCATATCCTTAGCTGTACTAGCGCCACTTTCTACTGTTTCAGCAGTTTGACCTGTAGAGTTGAATTCACAAACAAATGATTTTTATGAGCTATGAACTGAACTGAGCCAGCATACGTACTTGATTTGATATGCTGGAATATGTTGCGAAAGCATATGTCACGTTTAGAATGACAATCAGCAGATGAATAATAATTGTGATCACATTTATTACTGAATTGATAGTGAGTGAGTGAGTGAGTGTGTGTGTGTGTGTGTGTGTGTGTGTGTGTGTGTGTGTGTGTGTGCTGAGTTGCACTTGGAGCTGCGGATCAGATTACAGAATTCCTTCTTTGAACAAAAAAAGATGGAGGGAAGCACAAGAGCAGACAGA
>CAIGQZ010035013.1:8641960-8653877 GCA_903798205.1 Danio tinwini | reverse complement strand
AATGAATGAATGAATGAATGAATGAATGAATGAATGAATGAATGAATGAATGAATGAAGATTTGGATCCATTTCTGGGTGAACTATCCCTTTAATGCCAATAATTATCTTATTTCTTGTTAATAAAGTTTTTATATTTATTTGTATTATTTTAAATGTCCATTGCTCATTGGCTCTATATACACACGGACAAACCATGGGTCATGGGAGGGGTGTGATGTTGAACACGACACATGACATGACATGTTAGAGTTGAATTAACAATTTGTAACAAAAATTTATTTTGTGGAAGAAATCAGATTTATTTGTTTGTTTGTTTGTTTGTTTGTTTGTTTTTGTTCACAATAGAATAAATAAATACAATTTTACTTTCGAAAACTGTTCTTAGCATTGCTTAAAATGAATAAGAATATAAATGAAAATAATAGCTATAATAATAGTTATTGGTTTCAGTCAGAACTCATCTCTATGTGTTCCCAAATATCCTAAACATAGATGTATTATTAGTACATATATAAATGTATACATACAGTATATATTCCCATTAAATGTGTATTTCTGCAGTGGTTTAGGTCAGTCAGAGCGACTGCATTCAAAAACTTAAGCCGGGTTAACTCAGTTACCTCACATATATGTCGAATTTCCTGCATCTCAGTGCTTTTTCTGTGCTCCTACACTGCTGCCAATATAAACATCCACTGAAGCAGGACGCCCTAACCAACAGCCTCATGCCTGTAATCAGAGAAACATGGCAGATCATCACTTAATTATGGCCATGGTAAACAAGGCAGACAATAACATGTTTCAGAAATGAGCCACCAATCACTGTCAAGAACAGAAGTGAGCAGTTATTTTTCTGTGTGACAGCTTTAAAATCACCTCTGCAAATTGTAGTATAAACCCAATTCACGCATTTGACATGTTTATACATAAACGGGTTAATAGAATAAACATTTTTTCATGACTAATGAGTAGAAATGTATTTATTTGCTTGCTTGTTTGCTTATGTGTTTGTTATACATGTACACTACCTGACAAAAGTCTTGTCACCTATCCAAGTTTTAGGAACAACAAATAATTACTTGACTTCTTGATC
Organism: Danio tinwini; assembly: GCA_903798205.1. NCBI lineage: Eukaryota > Metazoa > Chordata > Actinopteri > Cypriniformes > Danionidae > Danio > Danio tinwini. The sequence continues at coordinate 8,652,782 of CAIGQZ010035013.1, read as the reverse complement.
ATTTGGTATCAGAAGTGGCTTATATGAAAGGCAAAGGCCTCTAGATTACGCTTATTTTACCAAAATAAAATATGACCATGCCTTGATTTTTAATTATTTAATTAGGACAGTAAGCTCTGACTTTGCTTAGACAAAAGTCTTGTCACTTAACAGAAATAATGTACAGTATAGAATATAAAGTCATGGTGCAGTGGAAAACGAATGAATATTGTGTATGACTCCCATGAGCTTGGAGGACTGCATCCACAAGTCTCTGCAAGGACTCAAATCACTTATTAATAAAGTCATCAGTAATGGCAAAGAAAGCGTTCTTGCAGGATTCCCAGAGTTCATCAAGATTCTTTGGATTCATCTTCAATGCCTCCTCCTTCATCTTACCCCAGACATGCTCAATAATGTTTATAGCTGGTGACTGGGCTGTCCAATCCTGGAGCACCTTGACCTTCTTTGCTTTCAGGAACTTTGATGTGAGGCTGAAGTATGAGGAGCGCTATCCTGCTGAAAAATGTGAAAGAGGTTTTTACTCTATTTTAATATGATTAAAATTATACTGATGATATTTTAACATAGGAAATATGCGAGTTATAGGCATATATGAGTGAGATGACATTAACTGATTGATTGATTAATGGATTGAATGATTTTCAGTCTGTATCTGATATTATTGCATCTTTTTATTAATTTTCAGCATTATTATATTTTTTTTAATTTACAGTTTGTGAAGGAACAAAGACGTTTTGTAGCCATGATACTTGGATGGTGGTTGCCAGGTTGTTGCTATGTGGTTGTTAAGCTGCAAATCAGGGCTGGGCTGGGCTGGGACAGTTGGCATTTCTGTGTGGCGTTTGCATGTTCTCCCCGTGATCGCGTGAGTTTCCTCCGGGTGTTCCGGTTTCCCCCACAGTACAAAGACATGCGCTATAGGTGAATTGGGTAACAAAATTGACCATAGTGTATGAGTGTGTATGCGAATATGAGAGTGCATGGGTGTTTCCCAGTACTGGGTTACAGCTGGAAGGGCATCAGCTGCGTAAAACATATGCCGGTATAGTTGGTGGTTCATTCTGCTGTGGAGACCCCTGATAAATAAGCAACTAAGCTGAAGGAAAATTAATAAATGGATAAATGCAAGAAAACAAAGTGAAATAAAACTCACTATTAAATCCAGCCTGATCTCACTAGGAAACGTAATTACTTTTATATTTTGTCAATTTAGTGGCTAATTCCTACAAACTCAGTCGTATGAAAGTGATGTGATCGATGTAAACTGAATGTCATCTGATGGCCAAACAAAATCTTACTAAAAGTTAATTTTGTTTTTGGAAAATTATTTATTTAAATATTTAGCTTTGATTTTCTGTCGATTTTGACCAAAATATGTTTTGAAAAAAAACGAAGACATTTTGCAGCTATAATACTTGGATGGTGGTTTCCAGGCTGTTGCGATGTGGTTGCTAAAGTGCAAATCAGGGCTAGGCTGGGTCAGTTGGCATTTTTGTGTGGAGTTGGCATGTTCTCTCCATGTTGGCTTGAGTTTCCTCCGGGCAGTCCGGTTTCCCCCACAGTCCAAAGACATGAGCTATAGGTGAATTGGGTAAACAAAAATGGCAGTAGTGTATGGGTGTTTCCCAGTACTGGGTTGCGGCTGGCAGGGCATCAGCTACATGGTTAATCCCCAGCCAATCAGCGATAGATATAAACTGATAATTCCCAGGGTGCAGGGCTTGGACCAGACGTGGGTTTCTGCAGATTTTGTGTGATACAAACATTTAGAAATGAAACTAAAGAGACAGTTGTTGTTTAAATGTATTGGTTATTCGTAATATGAAATGTAATCGTAAGCTGGCAAGTAGTTTTGTAGAATTTGATGTTTCCCCATTCAAACAGAAAGCTCAGCATACTGCCCAAAAGGCGTTTCAAAGAGGCCCGCCTAGTGAAATGACTTGCGATAAAGGGACTTTGATCGGAACTACCTGTGCATTAAATGCACACCTTCCAGCCAATCAGATTCAAGAATTTCAACAGACCGTAGAATAATGGTCAATAATTGGTATCAGCAAGTTACGTCCTGTTAGTCAAAAGGAAGATGAAACAAAAGTTTGATGGAGTTCTCAGTTTTACGAGACAACAACATTACAGTTTTAAACCAGAACTGAAGCTCTTCATTGACAGAGCCTGTCAGTATCTTTCTGTCTTCGCTCTGTTTAAGGGAATGATGTTTTGGAGCAATGTTGTGTCTTAAAGGATTGAGGTTAATAATGATCTGACCTCTTCATTCTCACAAGTCAAACATGAATGAAGTGCCATGTATTTACATATAGAGTGATGGCTGTCCACTTATCACCTCTCAGGCATTAAATATTAACCATGTTGGAGAATGCCGGAAAGCCACCGATGACTTTTGGACTGTTGTTTTTTTGCAGGTTCACTGAAGTCTTTTAGACAGAGTGATTTGAACACACCTCTGAAGTGTTCAGTTTGATGCATGAGCTTGTAGAGGAAATGTTATTGTGTTTTTAAGCATCCTGAATGCTGATGGTGTCATAATATGCATATTATTTACATCTACTTTAGTGTACAAGGAGGGTCGGCACAGTGACTCAGAGATTAGCACTGTCGCCTCACAGCAAGAAGGTCACTGGTTCGAGTCCTGGCTAGGCCAGTTGGCATTTCTGTGTGGAGTTTGCATGTTCTCCCCGTGTTGGTGTGGGGTTCTTCCGGGTGCTCCGGTTTCCCTCCACAGTCCAAAGACATGTGCCAAAGGTGAATTGAGTAAACAATATTGACTGTAGTGTATGAGTGTGTATGTGAATGTGAGAGTGTATGGGTGTTTCCCAGTACTGGGTTGCAGCTGGAAGGGCATCCGCTGTGTAAAACATATGCTGGAATAGGTGGCGGGTTATTATGCTGTGGTGACCTCTGAAATAAAGACTAATGAATGAATGAATGACAGTGTACAAGGGAGCCTAGCATGCTGTTTGCATGTCTTTTATGCGATAATCCAGTTTTGTGAAGTTAATTCACGCAATTAATTGTGCATGATCTGCATTATCCAATGAATTCACAACATTCCAAAAATATATTATTTTCAGATAAGCTGCACGCATACATTTTGCAATCAGTGCTTTTTCCACACATAGAATTTACTTGGGCGGGCCACTCAGGTATATTAATGGCCGCCCAAGTATATTTGGTGGTGACACATCAATAATACTATTATCATTATCCTTTTACACTTTTTTGTATCCACCAAAGAAAGCCAAACATTCGCGATCGATTAACCAGTGGAAAATCTTCTCGCTCTGCACGTTTCCTTTTGCTGGTTTTGTTAACACTCAGACAATCTCTTGTGCTCTGCAGACCCAATGAGACGCCCTCCTAAAATCTTCTAAAATGTTTGGGATTCGGGTTTTGCTTTCGTTTTCTAAATTTATTTGTATGCGTTTGTGCATTACCTTTTCGCAGCTGACTGCGCGCACAGCCATGATAGAAACATTAAAGGATGAATAAAATTAAAGGACATTAAAGAACAAAATATACTGGCTGCAAAATATTTGTACACCATTAGAACGAGAGCGAGCAGCCTTACCTGTCAGTAGGTGCACATGGCTCCTAAATCAAAAAGTAAGAGAAATAGTGCATTTAATTTATTTTAACAGCCTTTTTTAATAACTTTAACCCATTGAAAAGAAAAAGGTGCATAACAATGTCATTATAAATTAAAAATATAGTTAAAAATCACATTTTTTTTTTGTTTGTCACATGTAGTTCACCATTTATGTGCTGTGGGTAAAAGGTGTGTTTCAATCCAGCTACCAACTTAAGTATATTTCAAACCTGTGGGAAGCACTGTGCAATCCCTGCAATGTTAGTGTTTTCCATCCAAACACTTGAGCAATGCTCCAGTAACTACACAACCATGATAGAGACTTTTTGAAAAAACAGCCTCTCCCGAATACTCCAAAAAGTGTGAAAATCTGGTTAATATTCCTCTAAGTCCTGCGGTCTTTAATAGGCAGCTAGTTAGTCTCATTTTGCAGAGCCTGTGGTGGATGTCTGGGCCGCACTCGCTGATCAACTCCAGTCGTCGCCTGTCTGTTTAATTGAAGGCTGAGTTGAGGTGTTTCTCGCAGACAGACAGCCGTGTGTAATTATTTCAGCTTGTCAGCTCTCATCCTGTCTGTCTGTCAGCTGCTGTAAGACATCCAGTGCTGCAGGGATCAGCGAGACACTGAGCTGGGATACGGGGATGAAAGAACGGAGGTCTGGACAGAGGAGAAACCGGAGGTCAGAGGAGAGAGAGAGAGAAGGTGGCAATCGCTCCTGATTCTTCTGTCAGGCTGAATCTCACCAAGAAATGTTAGACTCATGTCATTCTACCCAAAACTCACAAACGAAAAAGTTATATTTTGCTGAACTGACGCTTTTATTGGCACTAATTTAAAATAATTAACTCTATTTTCCAGTTTTCAAACATTAGTGGTAAAATAGTAACTCAGTGGCGGTTGTCGGAGCCTTTATTCATCTGTGTATTCTTTGTGGACACTGACATGTGTTGGGGAGCTGATGGAGATTAACCAACTCACATATATGCTCGATAATATTAGGGAATAGGTAGCTAACACAGGTTACTATGAGCTATTAGATATGCCTGTTATTTACACACACAGACGCAACCATCTTTAACTCAAGCTCATTGTGAAAATGTACCCTTGTATACATTTCTGGAAAGCACGAATTATGTAGCCAGAGCTACGTATGGCTGCATTTCGTCTTTAAAACAAATGCTATGGGGCGGTATGACGCCGCTGACAGCTTCTGTTTCTTTTTATGCCACTAGATGATTGCTTACCTCCATGAGGACGGCTACCAGTTTGTTATCAGTTTGCTCAGTAGCTCACCATGCACATCGCCAGACTTGAGACGCAGAGAGCAGTTGACAGCGACGACTGGTTTGAGTCTGGTAAAGAACGGTTTCAGAAAGCAGGTAAAACAAAAACAAGAGCTAAAAAATAAAGTAAACAAGTAATTACCAGGGTGGTAAACGTGGTGAAAATCAGACGAGGGCTTTTCTTTTTCAGTATTGCTTTTGAAAGAACTATCGGTTGGATTTAAGGAAGGGAGTTGGTGGGGCCATTGGTCGGTCGGTCAGGCAGTCAGTCAGTCGATTGCGAGAACAGCACACGCGAATGGCACTTGCGAGAGAAAATTGAGTTCTGAAAAAACATGCACAGCGGCCTCTGGTGGATTCCCAAAAAAACTGCAAACTGCAAACATATGTACCTTCTGGGACCTATTTCGCAATCTCCAGAAATTATATAGGGGTATGTTTCAATAATGAGCCTGTGTTGAACATTTTGCGTGCGCTTGGGGGACTAGCATGATCATAACTGACAAAAGGTTGGTCAAACGTTGCGCTACAAAATTAGTTTTAAGTTGTCTAGAACTTGGCAAATGACCATGAAATAAGCTGGATAATCAACAGCTTGCCGTGCAATAAAGGATTTATTCCTCTTCTTGCCTCTGTGAACCCTATTCTTCTGTCAGGCTGAAACTAAAGAAGTTATATTTTGCAGAATGGACACTTTTATTAGCACTAATACAAAGTAACTATATTTGTTGTTTTAAAGGTTTTTAATTCTCTCTCTCTCTCTCTTTGGAATACTTATTTCTGTTTGGTTGGTGTAGGCTGCGTCAAGCTGTTTTTGTTTTCTGCAAGCGTTATATTTAATTAAATAGTGTTAACACTTTACAATAACAGTGCATGGATAATGATCTACTAATATGTAAATTAAACATTACTTTTTTATAAACTTAAGTTAAAGGGGACCTATTATGCAAAAATCACTTTTATAAGGGGTTTAAACATCGTTTGTGGCAACAGTTTTGTGAATATTTCCAGCCTCTAATAGTAAACATTTATTAATTCATTTTTTATAATCACACTTCATTCAACAGTCTGCAGAAGCACTTTGATTGTCATTCTCCCTTTGTACATGTCATCTGAGGTGTAAAGCCCTGCCCATTCGTGACAATCTCTCCCTCATTAGCGTAAACAGCCCTGAGTGAGAAGCAGCCATCTGCCATTAGAGTTCCATTAGAGATGTTTTGCATCTGCTGCTATGGTTATGCATCGGCATTTGTAGCTCCACCCTTTTTTGTAAAGAGCACCATCTCATTTGAATTTAAAGCAACAGCCACTAAAATGGCACGATTTGGATCAAAGCCTAAAAGGGGCAGTTTCAAAGAGTTATAAAGCATTACTTGTGTGGTATTTTCAGAGGAAATTTTACAAACATACTCTAGAGACATCAGAGACTTATTTTACATCCTGTAAAAAGGGGCATAATGCTGTGTTCACACCAGACGCGGAACAAACGAATAAATAGATGCGTGAACATTTTGAGTTTACTCGCTTTATTCGTGAGTTAAATTCGCTTAATCCGTGCTTCAAATTCACTTCACAATTGACTCAAATTCGTGTCATGAGCAGGGCATCTGTCTGCCCATTGTCTCTAGTTTCATTGCTAAATGGCTAACATGGATTTTATTAAGAGAATAGCTGTGTTTATGTGCTTTAGAAAGGCTAAAAACAGTGCACATATTTGTGAGTCCATTACATCTTTTCAGAGGTGCACCCTTGAGTTCATTAACTCCTTCTGAAATTATACCTGGATGATGGAGGCTTTCAACGGCGCTTCTGACTGAGTCGAGCTCAGTTTGATGAGCTGCTGTCCAGTGTCGACTAGAGGATTTCCCCTCGAGACACCAACAACAGGCACTACATCGTAATCACGCACCTACAAGAGAAAGTTTATGATTGCTTAACACGGCATGAATGTCCGTTGAAGTTTTCCAACTCGAGCGAAACACGCGTTAAGCGTGTCATACGAGCAAAACCCTCAACTCACTCCGCTTTATTTGAGCGAATTGTGTCATTCGTGCTGTCTTTTCGCGTCTTTGCATTGACTTAAAATGTAAATCACTCGCGATTGACGCTTAATCCGCATCTTGTGTGAACGCAGCATAACAGGTCACCTAAATTAGATTTAGTTGTTGACTTGCATTTTATGAATAATGACCCCAGTTTCAGCTCATAATAATATATATTTTTTATTCTAGCAAAGAAAACACATCACCTATATGTTGGATCGCTAGTAAGGGTTAGTAAATTACCAGTGAGTTTTTTTAGGTGACCTATCACTTTTAGCATTTCATTCATTCATTCATTCATTTTACTTTGGCTTAGTCCCTTTATTCATTAGGGGTCGCTGTAGCGGAATGAACCACCAACTTATCCAGCTTATGTTTCTCGCAGCGAATGTCCTTCCAGCTGCAACCCAGTACTGAGAAACACCCACATACACTCTCACATTCACACACATACACTACGGCCAATTTAGCTTATTCAATTCACCTGTATCGCATGTCTTTGGACTGTGGGGAACTGGGAAACCCAGATGAAACCCATGCCAACACGGGGAGAACATGCAAACTCAGAGAAACAGCAGGTCAGTTCGTGCTGTGAGGCAACAGTGTTAACCACTGAGCCATCGTGCCACCCCGCTTTTCATTCACATTTAACTAACGAGAAAAGTGTCTTGACCCTATGGCATAATATATATGTCAGCTTTCATAAAAATCTACTTGCGTTCATCTCATCTTCCATATATTTCTTGTTTCAGGCAAAGATCCAGGATTTCTAAACATAGCTTTCTTTTTTTTGGTTCAATACGTGGAGCCTCGTGATATTCTGTGCAATTACGATGTCAAATCAAACAGCCTAAAAGCAAATAGCAAAACAAAATGCAGCTTCTATTTCCAGCACAGACCCTAAAGCACGCTTTTGTGGAGCCATATACACACGCTCATGCAGACGAGGACGTTTTTTTCTCACAAGTCTATATGGAAATTACGCCAAAGTGCATAACAATGTTTAAACCCTGACCTGGAGACTGTGGCAGTATAAATTTTCCCAGTCGAGCCTGTTTTCACCCTGGTGACCCTCCACACCAGGCCATGAGACCATCAATCAGCCGGAGCTCGTTCCTCCCTCTGACCTCTGGGTCACAAACATACACACGCACACACACTCACACACACACACACACACACCTGAGTCATAAATGCACTTTAAAAAAATGTCTTAAATTTTTAAGTTGAACCCATTTAACTTTACAAGTCATTTGAACTTGCATAAATTAAGCTGACTTAAAACATTCATTCATTTTCCTTTGGCTTAGTCCTTTTATTTATCAGGGGTCACCACAGCGGAATGAACCGGCAACTTATCCAGCATATGTTTTACACAGCAGATGCCCTTCCAGCTGCAACCCAGTACTAGGAATGACGTAAAACATCAAGTTAAAATTTGTTAAACTTTTTTAAAAATCAAGTCGAAACCTGATTATCTTTCTAAATTTAGGTAAAGTAAGGTAAAGATGTATTTTGAATCACTGAATCATTGTTTTTAACAACTGTGTAAGTTTGGTTAGTTTGGACAAGAACATGAATAAATAAAAAATGAAAATAAAATAATAATACAATAATAAGGAATAAAGGAGCTCAATACTGTCTCAAACTTAGTCATAGATTTTAATATATACTATATTAATATATGGCTCAGTGGTTAGCACTGTTGCCTCACAGCAAGAAAGGTCACTGGTTCGAGTGCTGCCTGGGTCAGTTGCCATTTATGTGTGGACTATTGCATGTCCTCCCCGTGTTGGCGTGGGTTTCCTCCGGGTACTCCGGTTTCCCCCACAGTCCAAAGACATGCGCTATAGGAGAATTGTATTAACTAAATTGTCCGTCGTGTATGAGTGTGTGAATGTGTGTGTATGGATGTTTCTCAATCCTGAGTTGCAGTTAAAAGGGCATTCGCTGTGTAAAACATATGCTGGATAAGTTGGTGGTTCATTCTGTTGTGGCAACCCCAGATGAATAAAGGGACTAAGCAGAAGGAAAAAAATTTATGAATGATAGAATGAATGAATGAATGAATGAATGAATGAATGAATGAATGAATGAATGAATGAATGAAATTATTGATTTCATGGATTTTTCCAGTACTGGGTTGCAGCTGAAGCATTTGCTGAAATAGTTGGTGGTTCATTCCGCTCTGGCGCCTTCTGATAAATGAGGAACTAAGACAAAGCAAAATGAATGACTGAATTTCATGAATATTAACATTATATATTAATGTTTTGTTGAGATTTTCTTGTGTGTGTTTTATATCTCTGACTTTGTCTAATTTTTATTATTTTTTATAGACTTTTCATTTTGATCTCATTTTGTCTAAATGTATATATCATTTAAGACATATTTTGTCTTATTTTGTTTTTGTTTTATGTATTTCAGATTTATTTTTTGTATTATTAATATACTACTTTCTCATTTTATCTGATTTTAAAATATTTGATTTAATTTTTTCCAATTTTAAGCCTGTATTTAGTTCATTTTTGATACATTTTACCCTTTGGCTTCGTCCAATTAATTTAACTTTACAAGTCATTTGAACTTGCAACAATTAAGCTGATTTAAAACATTCATTTATTCACTTATTTTCCTTTTGCTTAGTCCTTTTATTCATCAGGGGTCAACACAGTGGAATGAACTGCCAACTTATCCAGCATATGTTTTACACAGTGTATGCCATTCCAGCTGCAACCCAGTACTGGGAAACATCCATACACAGTAATTCTCACACACATACACACACTCATACACTACGGCCAATTTAATTAATCCAATTTACCTATAGCGCATGTCTTTGGACTGTGGGGGAAACCGGAGCACCCGGAGGAAACCCACGCCAACACGGGGAGAACATGCAAAGGTGAGTTTAGGTGAAAGTACACTTTGAAAATATACAAAATAAGCGTATTTGTGCATACCTAAGAACATTGAAAGATTAAAAGCAGATATTTTTTTTATTATTATGTTGTCAGTAATATATAAACTAATCATTAATAAAATACACAGAAATGAAACCTTTATTGACATTGTTATAAACAGTGGAAGAAGAAGAAGAAAAAAGACAGATTAAATTTGGTTGCAACTAAACAATCGAGCTGAAGTGATTTCCTCTGCTGAACAAACATCAGCTCTGTGAAGAACTCTTCTGGATATGGTTTAGTGAAGTGGCTCTGCAGCTGGAGTGTTTTTGTTTAGGGTTCACTCAGGGACATGTAGGAATTTGCTCCAGTTAGAGCAGGGCTAATGAGTGACAAACGGCTTAATTACGGGTCACTTCCTTTAAGGTCATCTATCTGGGACTCATCTTCCAGTCTAATCAATCTAGAGCCTCACTTGCTTACTCTGTTTCTCTCTCTCTCTCTCTCTCTCTCACACACACACACACACACATGCACACACACACTCACTTGCTCAATCACTCACTTGGTCACTCACTCACTCACACACTTATTCACTCACTCATTTGCTCACTCACTCGCACACTTATTCACTTACTCATTTGCTTACTCACTCACACACTTATTCACTCACTCATTTGCTCACTCACTCGCACACTTATTCACTTACTCATTTGCTCACTCACTCACTCGCACACTTATTCACTCACTCATTTGCTCACTCACTCGCACACTTATTCACTCACTCATTTGCTCACTTACTCGCACACTTTTTCACTCACTCATTTGCTCACTCACTCGCACACATATTCACTGACTCATTTGCTCACTCACTCGCACACTTATTTACTCACTCATTTGCTCACTCACTTGCACACTTATTCACTCACTCATTTGCTAACTCACTCACTCGCACACTTATTCACTCATTTGCTCACTCACTCATT